>OX401415.1:21388092-21988092 GCA_947846245.1 Cerastoderma edule | reverse complement strand
ACTCGATAGCATACGTGCCATCTGTTAGCGTGCATGTACATCTCTCGCACGGACTTGCTCTTGGCACCTTGTCTCCTACAAAAACGCAAGGTGTTAGATACATTCAATTAGTTAAATATCATCTTATCAAAACATTTCTATTAACATTTATCCAATCACAACATTTCTTTTATAATTCATCCAATCCAAGCATTTCTTTTATAATTTTGAATCGGATCTATTCCTACAAAAGAAAGGATCACTCGCTACGAGCAAAGCTATGAGCAATTCTAGTTAAGTCGAAAATCGTTTCTGCAAGGCATAAAAGCATGGATTTGTAAAGAACAACCTTAACCCTCAAAGTGCTGGAACCGACCTCATGCTTATGCAAGCTGGTTAGATCCAGGCCAGCCGCCAAGAAAATTCGTTCCTCAACACATCGAAGCAGGTATTTAAAAGGTTTTGGAAACCATACGGCACAAAAAAAAATCTGTTTTGAGAAGATAAGCCAGCATTCGAAGGGGTAAAGATGTTTTTTTTACGGAAGGGAACAGATCCTTGTGAAAGTCAAATTGAAATTTTGAAACAAAAAGATATGTTTTGTGTGGGCTGGAAACGTCTATGATATGATTCTAACGAGTATCAACAAAACAATTGAGTTCTCGACTTTTCAAATATCGCGTTAAAATCAAGCTCAAACACTCTGTATGGACCACTGAACAAGTTATTATTTCCGGAATTAGGAACCAACTCACCTTCTGCGTAACGCTTTCCATCTTCCAGACAACCAGCATCTGAATCAAAGAAACTTCAACTTAAAGGCACATTAAAGGAGATGAGTACCAATTAATTATTGAAAAAAAATATATGGAGTTCTTTTATAAGGTTTATAAAAGTCATGAGAATTAATTTACGAATGCATTGAGATCCTATTAAATAGACTCCTTTAGCATAAGTTAGTTTGTGCTTGAAATATAGTTGACTCCAATTCAATCATGTTTATCAATAACTTGTTTGTTTACATATTCAAAATTACGAATTATGATTGGTCGGTTCAAAATGTATGTATCACGTGACAAGGTCAGAGATGATGGAATCAGGCCGTCTGAATTATTAAGCTGGCTAATCTGGGTTATTTCTCGTTGGCCTTCACGCTTACCTTGTGCTGATGGGTTGTTATGGTGTAAACTATTTGAATCTGAACAAAAGTTAACCAAATTTTATAGTTTGATATAGCAATAATCTCCTTTTATGAGCCTTTATACTAAACGGTAATCAAATAAACTCCATCTTTAAATAGATACCTCGGAGCATTGAAAGCATAATAAATTCGGGAAGCGTCAAATCTTAGCGGTAGATCCCAAAAAGGACGTCGCGCTTTAAATAATCAAAGATCTAACTTTGCAACTTTTCCTCCAATGAATTGTTTTCACTGCGTACCATGTAGCAGTACAGCTGTGGAACAGCTTTAAAGAAACTTTTTTCACTTCTAAATTTCATCGCATCTCTGAACAAGTACCTTTAAGCTTAAAGGCACATAAAAGGAGTTTAATGATATATCAAACTATATTAATTGGTTAACTTTTGGTCAGACTCAAATATTTATCACTAAAAAACCTCATCAGCACAACTTAAACCTGAAAGCCAACAAGAAATAACCCGGTTCAACCAGTTTAATTGTGTGATTCTTCACCCCTGACCTTGACAGTTTATACACAAATGTTTGAACCAACCAATCACAATTAGTTATTTTGAATATGTAAACAAACAGATTGTTGATAAACATGATTGAATTGGAGACTACTATATTTCAAGCACAAAATAACTTATGTTTAAGAAGTCTATTTAATAGGGTCTCAATGCATTCGTAAATTAATTCTCATAACTTTTATAAAAATGATAAATGATCTCCATATATTTTTTTAGTAATTTATTTGTACTTTTCTCCTTTAATGTGTCTTTAAGTACGAGAAGGAGTAGCGAGATAAAAAAGAATATGCCGAAAAATGATGCCATGGATCCGAATTATGCAGAAGTGAAATAGTCATATAAATGATTAATTCGTTTGGTTGTCAAATGGAAAACTTATAGAGCATGGCAAACATTGAGGGCGCGAGTCATGCGAGATAGTCTCTTTAACAGCTTCATTAAGTGCTTGTTTCTCCGGACATATACTCATAAGATTGACCGAAAAATGTAATTTCTCTAAAATCACTTATCTTCCTTTGGTCAAAGCAGTTCTGATTGTGTTTATAAGTTCATATATAGACAATTTCTCATGTAAATGTATATCTTTTAAGTTATATAATAAATCTCTATGATGACTCTTAGTTGACGCTAACTTCATTAGTACAATTATGTACTGACTGTACGTATACCTCCTACAAAAGTCGACCCTAAATGACTCTTCACAAAAAGTAGATCATTTATCCACCACCGAAAAGATTCTATAGACCATTTGTTCAATGGCAGTTTTAATTTATTCCATATACGTCATCACATACAAATATGTTGCTAAGATACGCAATCGTGGGCGTAAACATAATTGTAGGAATAAAGAAACGATTCATGCAATAATTTCATGTTTATATGCTTCTTTAACACGGTAGAAAAATAGTTCAGGGAAAATATGTGACAAAAGCAAATATCGTCCAAAGTGATCAATTAGCAGAAATGAAGAAAAAAATGACAAGACGAATGGTGTGAAAATAAATCAAATAAATCATAAGGCACACAGTGTCGTCTCGTCTTGCATGCACAAGATGGGACTTGTCACTATACACGTACCACGACATGCCCTACTTGTTTGAATGCGATGCTTTAACCCTTTACCAAACGACAATTTTTCGACTGTCCCAAATTGAAAGAGTTTGCAGACGACTTTTCAAAATGTGATGAAATTGAGAAAAGAATATTCTGATAGGCCAGAAAACATTGCAGGATAAGGAGAAATTACTATTGAAGAGCAATTTCTCCTTTTCCCACAATGTTTTGTTAGAGTCGTCTGCAACAAACTGGTCAAATGTCGTTATTGTTTGGTAATGGGTTAAAGACATGAACCAAATTTGAAGACGTTTTCTTTGTAAACAAATACAAAAAAAGACATAGCTAGTCCCGTCTAGGACATAAAAATTGAAATTTACATCTTAAGCTCTACTTGTAAAATCCCATGCTTTCAAAACCAGTTACTCGGAAAGCATAACATTCAAAGACGACTGCGTAAACATCATACCTTTCTACTGACTTTATTTTTTATGAACACTGTCAAAAACTGTGAACGAGGGGGTTATATTCTAATAGTATTACGAAAAATAAAATGGAAATTATCAGAGTGTTTTTTCATGTTATGTAACAGCGTCTATAAAAAGTCAACAGCCCAATTGAAAATTTCTTTAAGACCATGCAGTTTTCCCAATACATGTCGTTCAAAGTCACACCAGCTTTTTAGTTCCCAATATAGCATTTTCGGCGATGAAACTTCCGAAATTCAATAAGTATATAGGTAAGGGGAAACGTGACTTTTTCACTATCATATATTTATGTTAAATGAAAGACCCAGTTATGTAAATGAATATGATTAGGATTGGGGTGGATAATGACATTCCACATATTTCTTTCGATTGTGGATGATCAGATTCAGAGTTTATTCATATCCAACGCAGGTAGCCTTATCGAATGAATGCAGATGACTTAATAACCATCCCAATGAAATAGACCTTAACCCTTTCCCAAACGACAAATTTTCGACTGTCCAAAATTGAAAGAGTCAGCCGACGATATTACAAAGGGTGATGAAATTTTAAAAAAATCTTCTGATAGGGCAGAAAACCTTGTGGGAAAAGGAACAAATGCTCGTTATGAGTAATTTCTCCTTTCCCACAATGTTTTCCACAGTCTTCTGCAACAAAGTGGTTAAATGTCGTTGGTAATGGGTTAAAGGTGTGTGTTCACGTGAGAGAAAAATTCAAATTAAAAGTGTAATTTCGTGGAAAGAATGCAGTTTCTGTATTGTTGTGTGACATACAACTAAAATTAGCTATTAGAAGCATGAATAATTCAAAAAGCGTCAATGTATATACAGTGAACCCTCGTTTATCCGGACTCCGATTATCCGGATGTCTCGCAATCCGAACAAAATTGTAAGGGAACGGAATTATTGGACCAGTTTATTGCAGACGACTTTTGAAAACATTGTGGGTAAAGGAGAAATTGCTCGTGACGAGCAATTTCTCCTTTTCCCACAATGGTTTCTGCCATATCAGAAGATTATCTTTGAATTTCATCACGTTTTGACGTTTGCTAAAGGGTTATAACTATACACCGCTCATACAGATTGTTTATGTCTTAATGTGTATAAGAACATGCTCTGCTTCATTAGTCCGGATTATTCGGTAAACCGGACATTTTGTTGGGAACGGACGTGTTCGGATAAACGAGGGTTCACTGTAAGTATTTACAGTTTATATGCGGTAGATCCGAAAAGTGATGTGAAAAGTGAAAAGCGATGTCACGGCTTTGGATTAAAATTTATGTTAATTCACTGTGTACGCACAAAAAAAAGCCGATCTTAGTTTGTTTCCAATGGCTTGTCCTCAGTGAATAATATATACAAATACAGCGGTTATGCATTTTTAAAGAAAGTTATTAATCATCAACTTCCAAATTTCCTGATCTCTGTGAAGAAGCACCTTTAAGTTCATACCCCATATTGACAGACGGTGTAAAATTTGTTAGTGCCATTAAAGCGGGGAAATCTGCGTGGTGGTTTATTGACTCTTGATGAGTAAGGACATCTTTTCCTGTAGTGATTTTTTTCGTATCACGGGTTAAAAAGGCTCTTAAGGTAGAATACCAATAGTCCGCCATTTTGAAACCCATTCTTTTGTCGGATTGCTTCGTTTGTTCACGGTATACATCGGTCTTGGCTTGAACTATTCGGTAAAAAGCGATGTATACCGGTAACGATCGAAGTAATCTGAAACAATTTGAAATGACGAATTATGGATATTCTATCTTAAGAGCACTACTCGAGTAAGCGATTCCCATTAGTGAAGGACTTATAATAGATGTGCACTGAACCCTCGTTATGAAAGTTTTGGACTAGTTTAAATTGACAGCAGTAGAAAACAGCAGATCTACACTGTGAAAAAAAAGCATTGCCTCTGTGACATTGATATAGAAACCGTTTTGAGCAAAAGCAAAAATTGCTCATTTTGAGATGTTTTACTTTTTGACAAGTGTTTAATGATTCGTCTATTGCATGTGAGAATCAATGTAAAGTTATCATGAAAAGGGTAAACACAGTTTGTTTTACAAAATATCATAAGGGATATACGTGATATGAATCAATTACAGATACAAGTATCATCATGGCATAGCAAACCTCATGAAATATTATAGTGATGCATATACACTTTATGGAATGCGTTAAAAGTTTGATTTGATAATGGAAGAAACGTTTCTTTTTGAGTTTGTTGAAAGCATTTGCTTTCCATGTCATCTTTTCTGGACAAAATAAAAATAAATATATAAACATATAAATAAATAAATAAGTAAATAAATAAATAAATGAATAGATAAATAAATAAATAAATAAATAAATAAATAAATAAATAAATAAATAAATTAATTAATTAATTAATTAATTAATTAATTAATTAATTAATTAATAGATTAATAAATTTATCAATACATAAAATCTACCGCTTTTCTTAATTGTTCGACCGAGCTTAAATACAAACCTACAGTTTCTTCCCTTTTTTTCCTATCTAATAAAATTGATAGCTTTTTCCGTTTTCTAGGCCTGTGGCCAATTTTAACCTCATACAGTACACGAATACATGAGAAACATGATACATAAAAAAAAAGAATTAAAATGAACACAGAATTAGACGACAAGATTCCTCGGTTTTGAAGCGGACTGTATATTCTTCCCACAAAGTAAATTGAGGAAATACCCCGTTTTGTTTGATAACGACACGAGATTCGTGAAGGACTGTCCGACAATAAAGATGCTGTAAGGTTTGTGTAAACATTGAATACATCTAATCTGCCATTTTGAAAAAAAAAAAACACATCCTTACGTTAGACCGAATCGGACGGAACTCTTCGGCAAAATACGTCTTACTCTGCGTGACTAATCGGTACCAATCGGCAATGTCGGAATCTGCCGAAGAGTTCCGATTGTTATGTATCTTCAAGCTATATTTCAAAATGGCGGAAATGGATGGTTCTACAATAAAACGATGGACCATGTATGAAATGTTGCTTTACTTACCACATGCATCCGAGGAACAAACCCAATCGTATGAGTTGACATCGGCCCCAGGTCCGCATTGACATACTGTACAACCATCTTCCGCAGTATATTCAAACTCGGGGTCATAAACGGTGCTATTTCCAAGAGAACAACCGCTAGCTGGAAAATACATTGACGAGAACCAATCTTAGTTCGAAAGCAGAAACAAGTTATTCATAAATCTATAGTTGTTTGATTACCGTGATTACAATTATGTGATTTGTTTGTTTGCTAACTCAATATATTTATATTAGGGTAAAAAGGGGATTCAAATTAAGACCATCTGTTATGTTCTTGTTTTGTTTTTACTTAAACTATCTGCTCACATCCCTTTTAACTGGAGTGACATTGAGGGAAGCCATTTGTTTTCATCTATTAGCCTTCAGCATGGTCAAGTTGGTTATCCCAGCGATAATTCCTTGGCTCAATGCGCGCATGGTACCTCAATTAACAAGATGACAAATCGTAAAATAAAAATGTGTATCATTTTTAAACAAATGAATGATTGATACACTTTAGACAAAGAAATTGATGTGGAATTTGCTTTCGGTAGCTTCTAGTTTCAAAATAACACCATCGACAAACAAAGACAGTGTGATTTGTCCATTGTGAAGTCAGTAAGTCAAGGGGTTTAGTCAAAGGCGTATTGCGTTATCATAACCCTTTCCCAAACGCCAAATTTTCAACTGTCCCAAACTGAAAGAGTTTGCAGACGACATTTCTAAATGTGATGAAATTGAAAAATATTCTTCAGATAGAGCAGAAAACCTTGTAGGAAAAGGAAAAATTGCTCGTTACGAGCAATTTCTCCTTTCCCCACAATGTTTTCCAAAATCGTTTGCATCAAAGTCGTCAAATGTCGTATTTGTTTGGGAAAGGGTTAAGAAACATCTCGTTTTGTTTGCATAACTAACTGTCTAGATGAAAGAGAGTGGGTTAAATAGTTCACGAAATAGTCACGGTAATTCTAAGAGGTAAAATTTACCATTTAACCCTTTATCAAACAATAACGCAATTTGACCAAATTGTTGTAGACGACCCTGGAAAACATTGTGAGAAAAGGAAATATCGCTCTCAACGAGCAATTTCCCCTTTTCCCACAGTGTCTTCTGCCGTATCAGAAGAGTATATGTTCAATTACATCACACTTTGAAATGTCGTCTGCAATCTGTTTTAACTTTGGACAGTCGAAGAAAAATTGGCGTTTGGTAAAGGGTAAAGGGTCACCCTTGAAAAAAGATACGACAGAGCTACGTTAAAGATCCTGGGTGTCATACACTGAATATATATAGTCAAAAAGTAGAATTTGCGTGTGGTATTCAGCTATGCTTCTTACAGATATTCATTAAAATAAATCGCCGAAATCGCGGTATAAATGAAGATATTGACGGAAAACCCCCCGGCCTAGACCTTTCTATGTTACTACAGCTATATGGTAATTAGTAACGCCACGTGGGCTGTCAAGTGCCTGTCACGTGACGATGTGCTCCTAACTTAGAAGATACTAGCGTCAGCGTCCATTTTTGTTTTCAGCGCGTAGTCTTAGTATCACGTGAGCGCCATGTGACCGGTTGTTCATAGCTTGACGCTATATTTAGATAATGTCGGATTTCCCTAGGATTTTAATAAAATGAGAAATGTCAAAATTCATCTTATATGCTATTGGTTTCTCTGCTGAAATGTTAAATTAATCTTTATTCCTTTATTTTCGAAAGTTTCAAAAAATAATCCTATGACGCACAGAAACTTGAAACCTTTACAGAGACTAACTTACCACATGCATCCGAGGTACAGTCCCAGTCGTATGTGTTTTCGACGGTCCCAGGTCCGCAAACACATTCTGTACAACCATCGTCCTTGGTATATTCAAACTCGGGCTCATAAACGCTGCTATTTCCAAGAGAACAGCCTGGGAAAATGGTATCAGAGATACGTGATATTAGTTTTGATCTTTAAAGGTACCTTTCCACAGAATGAGTTCATTGAGTAACACACGTTACAATGGTGTTCTGGTTATCGTTTTACAAAACATGTTACGCTTAAAATTTGCGCAAGTTCAAAACAACATTCCCTCTTAATTCATTACTTGGCTAAACAGTATTGCAAAGTAACACACCAGAGGAATCGTCTCTCCCTGATGCTTCCATTGACGTGTTACATTGCAATGTTATACTTTCATTTAAGATACTTTACATGGTCATCAGTTTTAACCTGCACAAACATTTCCCTTATGTTGTTTACTTAAATAGTACCCTGAACAATACTCAAATCTTAACAAAATACACGTTTTAATTGTCTCGTAGTAAAGTTGATGAAGTAAAAAAGTGATACAAGCATCATTGCCTTTTGTGCTTTACTTGCAAGCTCCTACCCACTTGATCGTTTTGCATGACGGAAATAAGGCATACGCATGCGCATTTAAATGTTCAGTAGTGAGACCCACGTGATGATGGTCTCTTAAAACGCCACCTTTTGTGTTTGAAAAATCACATTTTGATCATTGTTTACAAATAAACCAATTAAACGGTTTACCATATCTGTAACAGGGATGCGATTTATCTCCATCGCACGGTTCGAAACGAGAATGTAAAATGTATCAATACTCTAGTTATAAGTTTCTTTATGGATTTATTATATCATTCTATCCATAGAAATTATTCAAAAGAAGGCTCATTCTCAATTACCCACGCTTATACACACACGTAAATGCTCATCTTTGCCCCTCTTCTAGCCCAAGCACAAACTTGCTTTTCTCACGGACGTACGCAGAAACATACATACACCTGATCACCGACGCATATAATTGAGTAGGTGCTCTAGTTCGCGTATCCATCAACACCAAAGAAGAAACTCCCCCCTCCCACGGACGTACGCGAATAAACATCCACTCACAGACTCACTCACAATTACTTACGCATACATACGCATATACATGCTGCCAATTCCTTCCATCTTTCTTACAGACGTACGCACATACATGCATTAATTCACACGCTGTTTTTCAATTACTTACGCATATATATACGCACATGTACCCCTTATATTTCACAATCGCAGTCTCCTCTTTCTTACGGACGTACACACAAACATGCATTCATTCACACGCTGTTGCTCAATCATTTACGCATATACACATACATAGAAGTTCTTATGTACACCTTATCTTTCACAAGCAAAGATTTCCCTATCTTACGGATGTACGCATAAACATACATACCCTCAAGCTCCCAGACCCTATCACTTACGCATACACTCAATCATTTACGCATACACTCAATAACTTACGCATTTACACCTCATCTTTTACAAGCACAGACTCCCATTTCTTACGGATGTACATGTACGCACAAACATACATACCCAAGTATACAAGCACTCACATACGCACATCCATTCACGTCAGTACAGACTCATATAATATTTCATTTGACTCGGTGGGTTCAGTGACCTGTTGGCTCAGTAGATAGACTTATCATGAAGGAAATTCCTATCAACCTTTTTTTAATAAGTTTTGTATTTATAAACTGTACGTAAGTTACCAGGGGGCTGCCAGGGGACACCTTTAGATCACAAAATGATGAAAGCAACCCTATACTTATTTAACCCTTAGAATGCCCTGTAATTTTTTAAGAACAGATATTTGTGGCGTCTGCTCTCTAAAACCTTATAAAATTGCAAAATTTTGATGGGGAAAGATACTCAGGGTAGCATATAGGTTAGATCACAGGCCAGCCGCCAATTTATTTTGCGGCTGGCCTCGATATAACCTGTTTGCATTAGCATGAAGTCGGTTCAAGCCCTATAAGAGTTAATGTCTTGATCTCAACGGGTGATCAACATTACAAATTATCCGTCAACATACTTGTTTGTAAGTTTGTTTTTTACCTGCTATGTCGCATTGACCTGTAGGTAATAGATTGATTATTTTTGGAGAAACTCATTTATAGAGAATCTTTATTTCAAAATTCTCATCTCACAATTTAAGAATTGAAGTAGGCCGTTATGGCTCGAATGGGGTAGATAGATTTGAACGGAGTTGTTTAATATGTAATATCGATGAAATAGAAGACGGGTTCCATTTCTTACTTATTTGTCCATTACATGCAGAGATTAGACATATTATGTAGATAACAGATATTTAAAAGGCCAAGTAGGTTCAGATTCATAACAATTTTAAAAACCAATAACAGACAACCTTTAATCAAAGTCTTAATCAATCTAGCAAAGTTTATAAAAAGGAGCATTTGTATTAAAAGCTAGCATTTTCCCCATCATTGCAGGGTAAAGCTGTATGATGTATGTTGTCACGAGTGGTTTATCTTCCAGACGTTAAGTAAAAAAGGAAATACAATGGAATAAACTTGTCTTTCGATAGCTCAAAATGAATACAACGTTAACATTTTTTTAAATATATATATAATTTAATGTAGTATTTCGTTTTTATTGTTCATTTGTGGTTTACGTCTTGAATAAGATATTGTGACTCTCCTCTTATGTTAAAAGGGGGGGGGGGGGTTAAAATGAACATTTTTGTGAGAGGGGAGGTCATTTGCTAATACATTTTTTAAATCTCAAATGGAACAATTCGGCAATTACCGAGAGACCGCTCATTTGCTGATATTTTTTTTTTATCCAAATCGGACCATTTCGGCCATTTCCGGCAAACTGGATCGTCAGTGTGGCCTGACAATATCACAGAGGAATTCCGAATGTTTAGGTCCACCAACCTATAAGCCATGAAACAAACAGTTGTAATGGCATAATGGACACGAGAATAGAATTGGTTCTCGGATCGAAACAGGTTATTTACACAGAATAAACATTTGCAACTCTCTGTTTGTATGCGGTCACTATTTCAACTTTTGTTATAACTTCACATTTATACTCTGTATTTGTACTGGTAGAGGTTGGTGTGTAATGACAACGGCCTTATATATCCGAACGACTTTAAACCTACCCCAAACGCCAAATTTTCGACTGTACCAAATTGCAATAGTTTGCAGCCGACATTTCGAAATGTGATAAAATAGAAAAATAATCTTCTGATAGGGCAGAAAACATTTTGGGAAAAGGAGAAATTGCTCGTTTAGAGCAATTTCTCCTTTTCCCAAAATGTTTTCCAGAGTCGTCTGCAACAAAATGGTTAAATGTAATTATTGTTTAGTAATGAGTTATGGTTCTTGTTCACAGATTTTAGAAAATTTAAGAATTAGAATAGATTTCTTAAACATTACCCAATGTCTGGACTTTTATATGATGCGATCTCTATCTAGATATTCGATGCAAAAATAGATCGTTTTTTGTCATTTTTTAAAGTTTGTTAATAAATAAACATGTGTTTAAATCGGAAAGCGTGATATCGCTTTTGAGATCTACCGCAAAAAAAACTGTACACACTTAGATGAATTGACGTTCCCTGAATCAATTATGTTTTCAATAGCTAATTCTAATTGTACATAAAACAACAATACAAAAACTGTTTTGTTTCAATGAAATTCTATTTTGGTTTTCAATGTTCCCTTTATATAACTTTAAACGGCCTGTTTTCCTGTATAACATATTTTGCGACACACTGGTTCGATTTTCATCAGTGGTTCTCAATTTGGTATTTAGTATAGTTATCAGATGCTTAGTTCTACGTGTTAAAATATCAGAAACTTCTTTCAAGACCATTAAACATAGAACTTAGTATCGCAAATATATACCTGCCTACATTGTACCGATCATTCAAATATGTTAAATATATTGAAATAACAATTATACATAAACATAGATATTTTCTTTTTCAAGTTTTATACAAAAGTGAAATACTATAAGCGATGATTTTTTAAGCAAGACATTAGAAAGTCAAAATAAAATGTTGTTGAAACAGATACGTTTTTGTATTTTTGATTGATTTGCAATTAAAACTAGCTACCAAATGCATGATTAATTCAAGAAGCGTCAATTTATATAAGTACAAACTGTATATAGTTTAAATTCGGACGATTTCTAAAGCGATTTCACTCTTTTGGATTGATATTTAAAACATATATTAATACAATGTATGAACACATTTTGAAGAATCTAAAACGATCTGATTTTGCTTGTAATGGCCATTCTTCAGGGCGTATCATATAACAGTACAGCTTCTGTGTTAAGCTTTAAAAAAATGTATTTCTATCTTCAAATTCCCTCACACCTGTGAACAAACACCTTTACCCATTACCAAAAAATAACGACATTTGACTAGTTTTTGCAGACTACTCTGGAAACCATTGTGGGAAAAGGAGAAATTGCTCGTAACGAACAATTTCTCCTTTTCCAACAATGATTTCTGCCCCATCATAAGAATATTTTTTCAATTTTGCAGCACATTTTGAAATGCCGACTGCAAACGCTTTCAATTTGGGACAGTCGAAAATATGGCGTTTGGTAAAGGGTTAAGCCGGCTGTAAGAACATGCCGAAAAAAAAATATCGTTACAATGTATCTAACCTTGTGAAAACACAGGGCTTGCCAGAAGTCCGCAAGCCGCAACCAGCCCCAATAACCATGTCCGGTCCATGGTTCGAGTCTCCGAACCTCCCCCTTTAAAACTCGTTGGTTCGGCACGCGTGGCGACACACCTTAATAAAACGATTTAATTAAAAACAAAAAAATACAAGACACAACTCAGACTGTGAGACTTTCCTACTATCCGAGTCTCGACTGTCGCAGACGGCCGTTAAGTACCCCGTATTTGAGGCGAATCAACAGTGCGTGTCCAACGAAGCGAAGTAAAGTACGTAACCACTTCAAGGGTTCAGTGCAATACTATAGAAAGCGATTCATGTTTATGAAGCACTTACTACAGTCTTCCATTGAGCCATCCATTTCTACCCGTAAGGATTTCATTTTTTATCTTCGAAAAAGATAGACCAAATCAAACGTTTATTAAGTTCATAATCAATAATTTCTGAAGAATATGTGTATATTTTCTTTAAAGATATCAACATTTTCCTTTTAAAAGCCAAACCGTAACAACATGCAGAAATCGGCGTATATTTTTGGAGCAATGGGTATCCGTTTCCCGTCTGTTTTTCGGACGCGCTATCCGTGATATTCATTTAAGTTATGGAAAAGCGTTGACAAATATTTGTTATTAGGATTTCTATACAGTCTCCCTTAACTTCTCTTACCCCTCCCACTGCACGCCCTAATTACGCTGGACCTGTTACAGAAGCAATTAGATTCACACTGAGAATGGTGTTAATTTATCAAGGGCTTTTGTGTACATATTAGACAACATGCAAATCAAGATCAAAGTTCGTTAAAATAATACAGTGTTTGCATTTCAGTATGATATCAAACGATAAGTAGCTACTCTGTGCAAAAACTTATTCAGCACATGTCAATACAGTATACCTAAGTATGAGGGCGGATAGTGGTCCAGGGGTAGAGCGTCGGCTTCTGGACACGAGGGTCGTGGGTTTGAATCCTGTGAGTAGCGGGATATGCCTTGCGAACTCTCATCAATCCACATTCGGCGCGAGTACTGATGTTGTATCCAGGAAGCAGAATCGAGAAAGATAAAGTTGTAAGAAGTTGTTTCACAATCGATGAAAAATGAATAAGTTTTAAACCTAATACATCTAACTATATGCAGACGTTATGTGATGGATTTCAAACCCGTTGCAATGCTTTTGGATTAAAATACATATTCATCCATTGTATAGAGGCTCTTAATGCTTAGATAAGAACTTAATGTACTTCTATTGACTATCCCCCTGTACGTCGCATACAACAATAGGCCTAATTTTGCTATACAGTTTTGATAACATTCTTACCCTTAAAGTGCTGGAACCGACTTCATGCTTGTGAAAACAGGCTGGATCCAGACCAGCCGCCAAGTAGATTGGCGGCTGGCCTGTGATCTAACCTGTTTGCTACTTTGAGTATCTTTCCTCAACAAAATTAAGCAGATTTGTAAGGTTTTGGAAAGCAGACGACACAATAGACAATATTTAGAAAATTACCCAGCATTACAAGGGTTGATGTTTCGCCCCAGCAACGGTTTTGAAATCGTTTGTATAACCTCTGTACATACTTATATATGAGGACATATGCTTAATCAATTTAGTGTTAGGTGGCTACGTTTCATTTGGTTTTTTATCGCAAAACAAAATGTTAATTGTTTGAACGATTTTTTATCAAACTTCCAAATTGTCTCATGTGTAATCAAGCGACTTTAAACTCATTGTTGCGATAGATCAAAAAGCATACAAGAGCAATTCAATCTTTCTTTGCGATGGTTATATAATCATCAGAAAGGTCTTCCATTCACACTGTAGCAACGTGTAGTGATATATTGGTTGGGTAAATGTTTATTCGTAAGCCATGTAACATATTGTCCATAGCTACCTGTACGCAAGAAACGCAATTGCGTACACATTGTCCAGGCAAAGGAAAAATAAAAAAAGTCCAAAAATGCAATAAACATTCAATGGGTAACGGGGGTTGTCGGTGAATCTCATTCGAAGTGATGGATTCGAATTTTTGAAACGACTGCAGACCGGTCTAATTTCAATTGTCTAACTTCAGCGCAACTGCATGTATGTAAACGTTAAGTTTCGGCCTAGCAATCGTTGAGTCTACGATGACCGAAAATAAAAACGCGTACATTTACTCAATGGTTTTAGATACGCACCTGAACATGTTAGTCGTATTTCTCTGCTGAAAGGACAGGTTCGCTCCATCCCATGCTGTCAATCACACGTCATAAATGGACCTCATTTTGGGAACATTTAATTGATTTCGAATCTGCATAAAAGAAATAGACTGGTTTAAGCTGGCGTGGATTGAGTCAGAGTAATCGGTTTTGGTGTGTGTGTTTTATGGTTGGTTGGTATGAATAAAACGCATACCTCGCTTTAAGATAATGCATGAGTTGAAGGTTTGTCTTGAACGCAATCCATGTGCGTTCTGGCCAAAGGAAATTATTTTCTCAATATTTTGCATCCTCCTTGCAAAATCTACGGGTGATGCGGCACATGCCCATCTTTTACGGCGATTTACGCATTCGTAGCATTGGTATATAAACATCATACGCACGAAAAACGCTCCCCATTACCAGCATGTACATACATTGTTCATAGGACCCTATACACGACTAAAACAAGTCCTTCACAAATTTGAAGCTTTTACAATAGTATATGTGTTGCGTTGTACCCTTGGTAAGCATGGATGATAACGTCAGGTGGTTTTTGTTTTTTCGATCTTTTTTTTTATTATTAATTTCATCGAAAGCCCCAGCCCCTTACCCCCGCTCCCCCCAAAAAGTACAAGTTTTTGAAAGGATATAGATCTGATAGTGAACTTTGTTGAACGTCGGGTTTGTGTTTTCATTTTTGTCCGTTTTTGTTAATGTTTCTTACACCACGAGAATAGTTTCACATGTAAAAATCAGCTTTTTGCAACAACGCAGTTATAAAAAACAAGACAACTATATAAAACTCTATCATTTTTGTCTATGATGGCTTTTTACGAGAATCAATCATTAAAAACTGAGCCAAAGAGTTGATTGAAGTGGATTGTTGAATGTGAAAAGCAAAAGTATAAAATATTTTTCTATCAAAAATCTGCAGTAGAATATTTTCAAATCCTTAAAAAAAAGAAACAAGATCAATGGTATCGTGCAATACAACTGAATGTACATACAAGCTCGAATCAAGTCAAACTTGTGTTAAGAGGCCAACCTATGGGACAGAGAAAATTGGCTGTTTAAGACAGGTTGGCTGCTAAACACAAATTGATGTACACTATAAATTTAACAATGGGACTTTCTGTAGTGGTTGTTTAAGGCAGGTTGGCTGCTTAAAAGGGTGGTTGCTTAACACAAGTTAGGCTGTTTTATTTGTAGGAATTATTCTTCGATCTCTTTCAACTTCAACTTGTTGTAAAACCTCCAAATACTTGAGGGCTTGTATTTATGTAAAGGGTAAAATCTCTAGGTAACCACGATGTCTTTCTTTATGCAAGTACATACTATACACAAAGAAGATTTTTTCTGAAGGTTTATTTTTTTCATTTCATACTATGTGAATAAGGCGACCTTCGTAGGCATTATTGGACTTTATAAACTGTTCAAACACTACTGACGAATGCGAATGTATGAACTACATCGTGTCATTCGAAAACACGATGAGACAGAAAGTCGAAATTATACAATAAGTGAAAGTTAGAATCAGCATGCCAACTAACGAAAGCTTTTCTTAAAATCTAACATCCGTTGAACCCTTTACCAAACGCCAAATTTTCGACTGTCCAGAATTGAAAGAGTTTGCAGACGACATTTCAAAATTTGATAAAATTGGAAAATAATCTTCTGATATGGCAGAAAACATCGTTAAGAGCAATTTCTCCTTGTCCCACAATGTTTTCAATGTCTAGGGATTCGAAGGTCTTAAGTTTGAGCCTGTTAAAGATGTTAAATGAGTTTTGTTTCTATTCAATTGATGTGTAAAAAAACTTTTATTGGTAATGAAGAGTCAGTTCTTCTTTATAACTACAGTGTGTTGGTGCTTTTCGTATGCGCCAGTCACAAAACTCCATACGATGATTTGAATAAAAGGGATAATTCGTCTATTTACATGGTAACTGTTTGTTTGCCCAGTGCGTTCCTGTTGCTAGTTCCTAGTGTAAATAGCGAACAGTCCTTGATGCCTGCATTCAACGCAAAAGCTTGTCTAAATAAAGACGACGTGCATATTGCAGTGTAAGGTTGTTGGGTTTTAACCCATCCCAAATTGAAAGCAACAACAGATGACGAGCATTGTAAATAATAAAAACGAAGCTTTCTTTTTTTGCTTTGATGGATACAATTCATTAGGAGCAATCGGTCTTTTTGACGTATCGGTTTCTATAGTCTTCCTCAACGTACGTTGAGGTAACACGAGGTATTATAAAGTAAAATGTAAAGAAAAACGCCCATTTTGCACTTTATGTAGCTTGAGTACATAAATGTGGTTTGATTCTCCAGATAAAATATCGATAAGACTTAAACTCAATTAAATGTCTTGTCTAGTAATTTTGGAGGAATGAGCGATTTCATATGGTGATTATGAACAGATATGCATGCATCTACTTGTATGTGAGAGTGTAAGTGCAAGAAAGTGAATAGATGGTAAAGCAATTAATTTATAAAGAAAATGAGTATCCAACATATAAGGTGTTCTCCAGATTTAAAACGCATGGTCATATATCATTACTACAAGTGTTTCTTTAAAGGAAAAGACATGCCGTTATGATATGTTAACAAAGTCAGTCTTGTTTTCAACGACTATTTTTCAGCGGTGTGTTTTAAACTATCTTGAT
Source organism: Cerastoderma edule (assembly GCA_947846245.1). Classification (NCBI taxonomy): domain Eukaryota; kingdom Metazoa; phylum Mollusca; class Bivalvia; order Cardiida; family Cardiidae; genus Cerastoderma; species Cerastoderma edule. The sequence continues at coordinate 21,970,481 of OX401415.1, read as the reverse complement.
TCAGTCTTTTAGAAAGCTTCTACTGAAGTGTTATGAATGACCGGCGTCCGTATTAATCCATTACCAAACAATAACGACATTTGACCAGTTTGTTGCAAACGACTCAGGAAAACATTGTGGGAAAAGGGGAAATTGCTCTAAACGAGCAATTTCTCCTTTTCCCACAATGTATTCTGCCCTATCAGAAGATTATTTTTCAATTTCATCAAATTTTGAAATGTCGTCTGCAAACTCTTTCAATTTAGGACAGTTTATCGTTTGGTAAAGGGTTAAGCCGTAATCTGTCTTCTGTCTAACGATTTCACGCGATTTCAGCAACTTAGAAGTAAAGAAATTGAAAATAGTCTTTGGTTAAGTGGCAATGATTGTTAAATTGAAATACATAACGTTCATAACTCCCAGACCAAAAAATCTCTTAGTAACTCCCTTTAAATCACAACGCAATTATAAACCAGACTTTGTAGGTCAGTAACAGTGAGCTATATATATGTAACATCAGTCAAGTTCTTCGCTATTCACCAAGACGTGTCCGAAACTCGATTCTCTTTATTGTTGGCCGCGCATAGTTTATACTATAGGCACCTCCGAAGTCATTTATCAAACTTTGAAAGCTGTCTTAATGTCTGGATGTATGAAGGTGTCTGGATGATAACTCGGTTTTAACACTTTAAAGTGCTGGAGCCGACTTTATCCTTATGCAAACAGGTTAGATCCAGGCCAGCCACCAAGTAAATTGGCGGCTGGCCTGTGATCTAACCTGTTTACTACTCTGAGTATCTTCCTCCATCAAAATAAGGCAGTTATTCAACGTTTTGGAAAGCAGGCGACACCAATATCTATTTTAAGAAAATTTCCCAGCATTCTAAGGGTTAAGCCATTCCTCTGATATAATTAAATATTAGTTGGACCCATGAGCCACTGAGCATTCAAGGGGGGAGGGGGGGGGGATTGTTGATACATTTGTATATGCATTCGTAGAATGGTGTATTAGATGCGAAAATTGGTACATCCGAAAAATCTGTTAAATCGGTACAATTTGCTATGATTCAACCAAAATATCACAAAATGCGATGAAGGAAAATGATTACAACAATTTCCGTTTGGATATCTCATTATGTTTGATTTATCATTTTTTGTGTACACGGTTAACTTGTAAGGTATGATATTCTATACGTTCGGTACAGAACTGAAAATAGAGAAATCTAATTGTGAACCGATACCATAGTCCTCTACTTTCCCAACGACCAGATAAACGAACAGGATACAAACAGGATACAAGTAAGGCACAAGCGGAAAATTATAACTCATAACATAACATAACATAACATAACATAACATATCATAACATAACATAAAAGTTATAGGCATTAAAGGTTACATATTTAAAGCCATACAATTTTACATACAATTTTACATACAATTTTACATACAATTTTGCACACAAATGGAATACTAGCAGGATAAGAAATGGCATTTGGATTTTCACGAAAGGCAGTCTTCCGACCGACCTAAGGACTGCCGATAATTTTACCCAACTTGACCAGTCCTTCTAGGCAGTAAAGTATGAAGTCTTCCTCTGGTTTAACGTGTTGGATATCACAACATAGCTGTAAACATTATACATAAACAAGCAGGATACAAACATGACACTACTAGGATACAAACATGACACAAGAAGAATATGGCAAGATACAAGAATGATACAAGTAGGGGATACAAGAAGGTTATAAGAAGGCAATAAGAATGATAAAGCAAGGTAAGAATGATACATGAAAAAACACAAGCAGGATATAAGAATGGTCTATGATGGATTAAGCAAGATACAAGAATGATACAAGAAGAATACAAGCAGGATATAAGAATGGTTCAAGAAGGATAAAGCAAGATACAAGAATGATACAAGAAGAAAACAAGCAAGGTACAAGAATGATTCAAGAAGAATACAAGCAGGATATAGGAATGGTTTAAGAAGGATAAAGCCAGATACAAGAATGATACAAGAAGAATACAAGCAGGATATAAGAATGGTTTAAGATGGATTAAGCAAGATACAAGAATGATACAAGAATACAGGCAGGATATAAGAATGGTTTAAGAAGGAGAAAGCAAGATACAAGAATGATACGAGAAGAATACAAGCAGGATATAAGAATGGTTTAAGAAGGATAAAGCAAGATACAAGAATGATACAGGAAGAATACAAGCAGGATATAAGAATGGTTTAAGAAGGATAAAGCAGCGTACAAGAATGAAACATGAAGAATACAAGCAGGATATAAGAATGGTTTAAGAAGGATAAAGCAAGGTACAAGACAGATACAAGAAGAATACAAGCAGGATATAAGAATGGTTTAAGAAGGATCAAGCAAGGTACAAGACAGATACAAGAAGAATACAAGCAGGATATAAGAATGGTTTAAGATGGATCAAGCAAGATACAAGAATGATACAAGAAGAATACAAGCAGGATATAAGAACGGTTTAAGAAGGATAAAGCAAGGTACAAGACAGATACAAGCATGATACAAGTAGGGGATACAAAAAGGTTATAAGAAGGCAACTAGGCTGTTAAGTGGATTTGAGAATCAGAACGGTAGCGAAACAGACTTGTAGCGGTTGACAACTGTAACCCATAAGTGTTTATTTTGGCATAATGTTCAATGGAAAAAACGTTTTCTTTTCTTTCGACTTTTCCCGTTTCTTTGACGCCCGAAAAGTGATAGCTGCATAACGACACCCTTCGATGGTAACTTGAATTTCCTTCACATATCAAATTAATATATAGTAATGGATCACAACCATCATCAGCATCATCATCGGATTTAAGTTCATGTTCAATTTATCATCACCATTATCATCATTATCATCATCATCATCATCATCATCGTCAGCAGCATCATCAGTGTCAATAGTATTACTATTTTGTAATCATTGCTAACAAATGCGTCATTGTCATTGCTGTTTCCATTCCCAACATATTAATTATATATTTTAATTCGAATGAATAGATAATTCATTCTTTCAACCAAGGTGTGCACCTTTGTTATGATTGTGACATGTTCCTTGGCCACGATGCGTGTTATTTGCGTGATCAGACCATGAATTGCAAACGAGCCATGCCTAAACAGCCTGCGATATCATTATCATTGAGGTTAGTATTAACATCAATGTAATCTCATTATTTATCCGAATTTCATTCAAATGTCCTCAAATGTCTGTGAATTTGAATAAAAACCATGTGATTAATTAACAACGTTTTGACTTCTGTTGGGCCTGTATGAAATAACAAACGTGTCCTTCAAACGCATCTTGTATTAGCAACAGGTTCTGTTTAACTCTTAGAATGCTGGGTAATTTTCTAAATATATATTTTCGTATCGTCTGCCTTTCAAAACATTCAATATCTGCTTAACTTTGACGAGGAAAAATACTCAGAGTATCAAACAGGTTAGATCACAGGCGAGCCGCCAATTTACTTGGCGGCTGGCTTGGGTCTAACCTGTTTGCATAAGCACGAAGCCAGTTCAAGCATTACAAATGTTAAGGGATCTTGCCCAGCGTTACTACCTTAAGCTAAGTTGTAAGCCAACAAAAGAGAGTTTTAGAATCTGCCGATGAGCTGTCGTATGAAAACAGTGTTGTCGTTTTCTAACGGTTATTCAGTGTTTGAGATGGACTTTGCACCAAGCATATGATAAAAAAAAGGTTTGAGAAAAACAAACGAGCATTCAAACTTCTCATTCAATCACATCTATTCAAATTATATCTTTAACAAATGTTTTTCATTTATTTTCATTTTTTCTTCTTCTTTTTGGTAAAAGATTAGAAAACGAACATCTTCAACTTGATACCTCCCTCCTATAGGACTTGCCACACTTAATCGGCCAATTAGATGGGTTGAATAATGTGGGCGTTTCTGGTGATTTATAACCTTCATATTGAAATGGAACTTAACATAGTCTAACTGCTTTATGAATGAAACTTGATATCCCTTTTCAAGTTGAAAAAAAAACCTTTACTGTTATGGACTCGAAAAGAACATATGTAAAACACGATAGCTTAAATTCAAACCGCTTTAAAAGTTCACTGCATATCTAAATATATTCGCTTTTAAACATAAAAAGATTGTGATTAAATGGTGTACATTATAGATATGAAATAAATATTTTCTTAAGAAGCGCGTTTTCTCTCTATAACGATGGTTTAACCCGAATACCATGAAGGAATTCACACTCTTCTGCTTCATGATTGCATTTACATTAAATTACAAATCGAGTTAGAAGATCCTTTATGAAGGTACATGTCCCATAATGACAAGACAGATTGAACTATTTAAGATATAGGAGCAATAATTAATCACAATTTTGTCACAGACCTTTTTTTTTTCACATCAACATTATTTCAGTTATGTAGCGATGCCCGACTCTTAATGATGGAGGAAGACCCCATACTCAACTGCCCACAAGGGCTGGTCAAGGCGGGTAGAACCATCGGCATTCCGTAAGTCAGTCGGGAGACTACCTCTCATGAAAATCCACATCCCTCTCAGGATTTGAACCCACGCGGAGAGGGGCCATGTGATTTCAAGTTCTGTACTCTAACCACAGACAGATTTGGTTTAAATCTTAAAGGTCTTGAAGAGACAATTTAAAAGTCGAAGTAACATTGAAACAATACGTTTTTTTTGTAACGTTGTTTGCTTAACAATAAAAAAAGTAGCTATTGAAAGCTTAGTTAATTCAGGAAGCGTCAACTTGTCTAAGTATGTACAGTTTTTATGCGGTAGATTTCAAAAGCGATGCTACTCTTTTGAATTCAGATGCATCTTAATCAAACGTATACATATTTCAAAGAATTAAAATCGATCTAATTTTGCTTCAAATGACAATGCTATAGTGTGCATCATATAACAGCAAAGCGGGTTTACAGAAGTTCATTTTTAACTTCAAAATTTCCTCACATCCGTGATCAGACACCTTTAATACATGCCACACCCAGACATTGGTATAGACGTTGTTTTCAGACGTTACCTTTTCTTTCTGACCTTGGTAAGGATATGCGTAGGTGTAAACGCTGTCTTTTGAAAACTGTCTATTGATGCCATGGCCAAATTCATTCAAATATTTTTTTCAGACGGTCTAATCGAAATAGGTCATACCGGTGCACTCGTGCAGGGGAGAATTGATTTCACATTTATATTTTTTACATCGAATGTGGAACAAAATATTGATCCATTTTCCCGAATCTCTATACTAGATACATAGCCATTGCGAGACTGCACATTAATCCTTGAAAACTGTCAGTATTAACCAATTACCAAACAATAACTAATTTTGACCAGTTTGTTGCAGACGACTCCAGAAAACATTGTGGGAAAATGAAGAATTGCTCGTTGCGAGCAATTTCTCCTTTTTCACAATGTTTTCTGTCCTACCAGAAGATTGTTTTTTAATTTCGTCAAATTTTGAATTGTCGTCTGCAAACTCTTTCAATTTTGGATAGTCGAAAATGTGGCGTTTGGTAAAGGGTTAAGTTCAGAACAACATTTCTCCTATTTCAATATCGAGATATATCGAGAAGTACTTTTAAATTATTATTTCAAATATTCTAGAACTTTCACAGTTTATGTGTAAATGACCAAGTATGGCTTTAAGTGACCTGGCGTATCACTGGAGAATACAAGGAAATGCTAAATTAAACTGAAACAACGTGACACGGCGTTGAGTCCCAAATTTGAAACTGGCAGTTTTATGCTTGATGACGTTACATGACCCATTTTCCTATACCGGGACCATACAAAGTGGGGGTACCAGTTACAGAGAGCGTTAATTCAAATATTATCGTTTCTAATGAAGGTATTCTCAAGGAGAATCCTTACAATTATATGCATTTTTGGCGGGCGTGTCTTTCATTTCTTTACAAAACGGTTTGAATCAACAAATATAGTTTTCTTTTTTTTTCCTTTTTTAAACAGTTTTCCGAAAACGATTGCAAAATAAGAAATTCAAACGGGAAAACCGTTGAAGCTGGATATTGACAATGAAGGTCTCATGGTTATAGTACGGAATTTGAAATCACATAGGCCCTGGCTTGTCCGTAAGAGCTCAAGTCCTGGGTACCGTTTTATATTAAACAACTTAAGGAAAATATTTGCGTAAGTTAAAACTGATACACATGAATAATATCTTCAATTAATGCACAATATTGTAAAGTGACACATCATTGGAAGCGTCTCGGAGAGACGATTCCAATGGTGTGTTACTTTGTAATATTGCTTCTCCCAATATCAATATAAGAGGACTTACGTAAATCTTAAGCGTAAACTGTTTAGTAAAACGGTACCCGGCCGGTGACGGAATTTCAACGTTCATAGGAGTATCCCAGTACAGTATTTCCCCGTTGTTTTACGGAATCGCGATGGTTCTGCCTGGCATGTAGACTGATCTGTATTCTACTTAATTATTTTTTCAGAGCACCTACAACAACCCTTATGAGCTTGATCTTGTCTCAAAGTAGCTTCTTTAAACGAATTCATGCTTTAAAACCGCATTTTCAGTGAAGAGAAAAATTAAAAAATAAAATGTTGTTGCAACAATGCAGTTATTGTAATGTTGTATGAAATACAATTAAAAGTAGTTATCGAACGCATTATAAATACACGAAGCTTCAGTATACCTTATCATTTTCAGTCTATATTTAGAATATCTCAAATCTATTGCAACGCTTTAGAATTAAAAAACATACTATTTTACTGTAGACAGGCTCAAAAACTCTAATCTGAACATTTTTCGCTTCTTATGGCTTGCTATTCTAAAATATGCTGAATACATATGTTGAATAATCTTAAAGAAATGTAATAAATACAAGAAGCATCAGTTTATCTTATCATATACAGTCTATATTTGGAATATCTCAAATCTGTTGGAACGCTTTAGGATTAGAAAACATACTGTTTTATTGTAAACAGGCTCTAAAACTCTAATCTGAACATTTTTCGCTTCCTATGGCTTGCTATTCTAAGATATGCTATATACAAGAATACATATGTTGTATAACCTTAAAGAAATGAGGTTAAAACTCTCGGAGCTCTATCATATTTCCAAAATCCATCAAACTTAAACAGGTCCCAGCGAAATACCATCCATGTGTATTTCGCACAATCTGATCAAAAGCGAAACCTCGTTTACACCTCGTGTACAAAAGCCTCCCTTTTACTTAGGCAGGGTGGTATACCATTTCACATTGAATGTCCCATTCATAATGACATCCTTTCAAACACTCAAGGTAATCAAAGTGCTGAGTCAAAGTACCGTGTCATTGGAAGCCTGCCCTGCAAATAATTCACGAGTGAACTCGGGTCTATTCGGAAGTCTTCGCTAGCCTTGATCGACTTTAAAAGTTACTTGTCGTCTCACCGGAAGATATAATTAATATGTTGCTTGTCTCTGGGAAGTGCGTCTTCGAATGAATATTTTGATAACATTCTACTTGTTGTGTTGTGTTTTGTTGTATACATTTAACATATTCTCAATATGGCAAAGGGACATCGGTCCAATTTGAAAGGAACATGAGACAAAGCAAGAAAGCGTTTTCCTTAAGTCCAAAAGTTTTACAAAGTATTATATATATAGCGTTATTCATATACTTGTACATATAGATAGAATGTTGATGCTCTCAAATTGGACCAGACTCATTATCTCACTGTTGAGGGGATGGATTCACCCATTACCCAATACCAAACAAGAACGGCATTTGAAAAGTTTGTTGCATATGATTCTGGAAAACACTGTGTGAAAAGGAGAACTTGCTCGTAACGAGCAATTTCTCCTTTTCCCACAATGTTTTCTGCCCTGTCGGAAGATTGTCTTTTAATTTCATCACATTTGAAATATCGTCTGCAAACTCTTTCAATTTATGACAGTCGAAAATGTGGCGTTTGGAAATTGGTTAAAGTCACTGCCGTAATGAATGAATGAATGAATCAATCAAAAGATAATCAAAGATAATATCGCAGGTTTGATCCATTACAATAAAAACACAATTATTTTTGCTATTGTATAGTAAACTTTTAGCCTTTGTGACAAATGGATAAATTGATGAGCAATCTAGCTTTTTCCCACAGTGGTATGTGTTATGTGATTTGATATAGATTTGTATGTTATGATTATATATATGTACTTATATGTATTTTTCTTTGTTGGTTTTTGTAATTGTCGTGACCATATTTTCTAAATGTTTTGTAAAAGGCCAATGGCATATTCTGTTGCCAAATGCCAAATAAAGTTGAGTTGAGTCGAGTTGAGTTGAGGTATAACAAATATTCTACAACAGATGCTGCTAAGTTGAGTAAGGATTTAACTCATTAAAGCATGACTCGCCCAAAACGCTGAATTAAAACTACCCTTTGAAATACCCTTTACTGAACGTGTGAATATAAGGTAGACACATGATTAACGGAAGTGTTGGTGCTACAGTGACATGGTAGGACATATCATAACCATATCATAACAATGCTATTTATCTTTTCAATGTTGTTTTAAACCTGAAACTTATCTTAACTGTATTGATAACAACAAACATAGAATTGCACTGTCGAGATTAAGATGTTCTTCACATCATTTAGAAATAGAATCAGGTAGGTTCAATAATACACCAAAAGAAAATAGGCTATCCAAAATGTGCTCAAAATACCATAGAAAATGAATTTCACTTATTAATGATTTGTCCAAAATATCGTGATCTTAGAAAAACTTTAATACCAAAATTTTACTATACATGGCCAACTTATCACAAATTTAAACTTTTAATGAACAGCCAAAAATAGAATGTTTTATGCAAACTTGGAAAATTTATTTACTTAGCTAATACTATACGTGACTCAGAATATAGCGATGTCACACAAGCCTCCATAATTGTATGATTATTTATAAAATTAACTTACCTGATTATAATCATGATAATAATAATAATAATAAAAATAATAATAATAATAATTATAGATTGTATGTGTATGTTTATGTAAATATATGTATGTATGTATGTATGTAGCAACGACATGTAAATGTTATGCTAATAAAATGTTTGAACTTTGAACATAACATTGCGTAAATGTTGATTTGAATACGGACGAGAGTATGCCAATATTCATCGTTTATGACAACATAACAATGATTAATATAGAAACATACAGTTTTATAATGGTATAACGTATACACATAATGTGCGTTAAAAAATATATTATATACTATCAATACCTGACACCAGAGAAATCCCAATGAAAGGTTGTCCGTTTATTTTACAATGTTTTGTTAACGCTTAATAACATAACTCGAAGTTTTGCTGACGTGATTAACTATGATCATTTTCTCCACAAAATAAAAGTAAATAAAAAGGCTTAAATGTCTCATGAATATAAAATCATAATTTGATTCGATTTTCTGTAGCAACACACTGTATCTATATCATTAGACATCTACCAAAGGGTTAACGCTAAATACTTCATAATAATTTTCTTTTATCAAAGTGACATAAGAAATCATGTTGAAATTGTGTCCGTCCTGTATCATACAATAGTTTCTTTTTTTTTCTTTTCTTTTATATCATATGCTGTGTCTTTCCAAATTAGCTCAGCCACCATATACAATATGAGGATACGGATTTAAACTATAAAACAGACGTGTTGTAATAGAAAAGTGTTCTTTGTATGTGAAGGGCGTAAAACAGGTTAATTCAAAGGGACGAAATTATAAAATGTTTAGATTCATGTCAAACTGTTGGGAGCCGAAACATAGTTACAGAGCTGATATACACTACATGTAACCAATTATCCCAATCTAGAAAACAGTTATTGGTCTGAAATGATAATGGAAAACATTAATTGCTTACCGGGAACCATTGACCCCTTTGTACCAATGATTTCTAAATTTCAATTCAAGGATTTATTCAGTAAATTAAGACCTCCGGCCCATACATAATGCGTAAAATATTATCCATAAACCAGATTGAAGTAATATGAACGTATATCTAAACAATTCATATCAATACAATTAAGCAGTTCATATGGAATAATTGAATCTGGCCATCAGCAAAGATATACAACAACAACAAATAAATATAATTCTATGTAATGTCCTAGAATTTCGCAATTACGTTAGACGATCTATATAAATTAATATATCTTGGACATTATTTGCGGTTACTAAGGTAGTTTGTATAATGCTTCAAAGTAAATGAGAATAATACATCAATGAAAATGCATCTTTTTCATACTTTGGTAGCTGAATGTTGTAACTGTTGTTTTTTAAAGGAAAAACCACAAACCCATGAAATGGGTAAGATTTAAAATTAAGAGCTCATTCACTACTAAAACCATCACTTCTAACCGATTGCATGTTCCTCTTTTATAAATAGCATTTCCGAACTTCATTTCATAGACAAAGGGAGACAAATATGCATACGAAAGAATGACCTAAATTAGAGTTACCTCGCTTTGATCGGTCCGGTGCGTATTTGCGAAGAAAAAAGCAATCAGAAACTCTACGTAAGTATGATCTATTTTCTTTGATCTTGTCTAAAAGCAAGATGAATGTCATTTCGTTTTAAAATGTTCACACTTGATTTGTATGAGCAAAACGACTATAAATGTGTTGCTAAAAGAACCGACAAAAGCATGAAATGCCCAAATATGTTGAATGTTTCTTTGTACTTTGTATTAGTTCAAATAGACGTTGTTATGTTGTTTCTGATAAAATCGACAACAAATTCCCCCAGTTGCAAATGTCGCTTTGTTCCAAGTAATTAACGCCCTGTTACATGGTTATCTCAATTCAGATCGAGACGATGTAACTAATGTATATTTTTCAATTGAGTCTCGGACCACAATGAAATGGTTGTTTTAATTGTTGCGATAATTTGTGAAACACGTCTAGATGTAGCATAATGCCTGTAATTACCCCACCTCCCGATCTCAGATTCTTATCTTCAACGATGTATTGAGAGTTTAGTTTGGACACGTAATGATGTATGACCAGGAATTCGAACATGAATACAGGCGTCATTGCAAGAAAATAGTTAAGTCCGTCAAAAAAGTGAAGAACTTGATACAGGCGTCATTGCAAGGAAATAGTTAAGTCCGTAAAAAAAGGGAAGAATTTGATACAGGCTTCATTGCAAGACTATAGTTAAGTCAGTCACAAACGTTAAAGACTTACCATAGTCTTGCTACGAAGTCTTGTGATACAATCTTTCATTCAAGTTGCATGTCGATGCATGTAATACCCATAAACGTTGAATGTTTCTTTGTACTAGTTCAAATAGACGTTGTTTTGTTGTTTCTGATAAAAGATGCCAACAATTCCCGGTTGCAAGTGTCGCTTTGTTCCTGACAACTAACTCCTTGGTGCTTTGTTATATCGATAGATTGAGACGATGTAACTATTGCATATTTTTCAATTAAGTCACGGATCACAATGCAATGGTTGTTTTAATTAGTGCGATAATTTGTGAAACATATTGATTGTGTTCGATAGAGGAAGCATAATGCGTGTAATTACCCACCTCCCGATCTTAGATTGTTATCTTCTGCGATGTAATGAGAGTTTAGTTTGAACACGTAATGATGTATAACCAGGAATTCGAGCATGAATACAGGCCTCAGTGCAAGGGGGTAGAAGGAATCTCATGGAAATGAAGGACTTACTACAGTCTTGCCGCGAGGTCCTGTAATACAGTAGCTATGCATGTTACAATCGATTATCTAAGATGAATGCCATTTCTATTAGAATGTTCACACTAAATTTATTTGAAAAAAACAACTATGAATGTGTTGCTAAAAGAAACCAGACGTTTACCCAAATGCCGAAAGCATGAAATACATGTACCCTACAATGTTTGGTGATTCTTTGTACCTTGTACTAGTTTGAAGAGACGTAGGTTTGTTGTTTCTGATAAAAGATGCCAACGATTCCCGGTTGCAATTGTCGCTTTGTTCCTGACAATTAACTCCTAGGTACTTTGTTATCTCAATTTGTATTGAGACGATGTAACTATTGTATATTTTTCAATTAAGTCACGGATCACAATGCAATGGTTGTTTTAATTGGCGCGATAATTTGTGAAACACGTTGATTGTGTTCGATAGGTGTAGCATAATGCGTGTAATTACCCCACCTTCCCATCTTAAATTGTTATCTTGTACTATTTAATGAGCGTTAATTTTGTACACTAAATAAAGTATGACAAAGGAATATTGAAGCAAGAAAACATGCTTCATTGTAAGACTATAGTAAAGTCGGTCACATACGTGAAGGACTTACTATTGTCTTGCTACGAAGTGTTGTGAGACAGGTTATTTATTCACGTGGCAATCGTCTATCGAAGATGAATGCCATTTCGTTTATAAAAATTCACACTGAATCTGTATGAGAAAAAGTCTATGAATGTGTTGCTAAAAGAAACCAGCCTTTTCACAAATGTCTTAAACATATAATACCCTATGATGATGAAGGTTCCTTTATACAAAGTCCTAGCTCCAATAGAAGTTGTTTTGTTGTTTCTGATCAAAGAGAACAACAATTCCCGGTTGCAAGTGTCGCTTTATTCCTGACAACTAACTTCTTGGTACTTCGTTTTATCGAATAAGATTGAGACGATGTAACTATTGTATATTTTCAATTTAGCTCGGACAACAATGCAATGGTTGTTTTAATTGGTGCGATAATTTGTGAAACACGTTGATTGTGGTCGATAGATGTAGCATAATGCGTTTAATTACCCCACCTTCCTATCTTAGATTGTTATCTACTTCTATGTTATAAGAGTTTAGTTTGGACACGTAGTGATGTGTTACCAGGAAATCAAGCATGAATAACAGGCTTCAATGCAAGACAAAGGTAAAGTCCGTCACAAACGTGAAGGACTTGAATCTTGTTATGCAGCACTGATTCATACGTCTTTTGAAGATGAATTTCATTTTCTTTTGAAATGCTCACTCTGAATGCTGCTAAAGGAGGTTCGGAACATTTCAATTGAATTGTATTTTGATTATTCACTCTTAACCATATTGGGGAAGGTTTTGTCCATACCATGATGAAACTTGGATATGTAAAATGCTGGACAACATGTTAATTATGTTTCACTAGCATTGGTTGAACGAGGGTTGGTGTTAGAATATTTGTATGTATATACGTGTTGCATTGTAATAATGAGTACTATTGGAAAGAAGGCGTGGACATAAATAAGAGATATATCTTCCCCTCACCACTTAACATAAGGGCTGTACAATTAGAGCGTAATACTGTGTCATGTCTATCATGTTTATCTAATCCGATTCTGCTCAACACGACACATTCTTACATTCAGCCTCCAGTTTGGGCTTTCTTCAAAGTACGAAATAAAGTTGAGTTGAAGGTTCCAACATATCTCATAGGAAACCTATTTACTCATGGAAATATTCTGTAAAGACAATCGTGACACAATTTAAGTCTCAACTAATCACAATTTTTTCTAGTTCGGTGAGAAGGACATCAAAGTGAGTGTAGATGAAGACAATTAATGGCTCAAATCGAATAATGACCGACCGCGATGTTTTGTCATATATCCGAGCACCCTTGGGGTATACGATGTAACATACTTATGTTCACGATCTTTGCCACTGATTACAGGGCTAGATAAGGACCACCCGGATCAATTAATACCTGGCAATTACGACTGTTTAATAGCCCGTAATTTTCACCCAGGGCAGCGTTTACGTTACGTTACGTCAGGTTACATCAGGTGGTGGGGTAAGATTATAACAAAAATTGCCGTTATCTGTGTTTATGATCGAATATGGTTTGGTTCTCGTGAATTTCCTGGGAAGAAAATTTTGCACATTTCTTCCTTTGATTTTGTATGGTGTTAAACGCCGTGTCATCAATGGTCTGTTATATTATGAATACCTGGGTCCATTAGTACTTGGCTTAGGTCTGAAGTGACTCGCCGAAGTATTTTTTTATCGCTAACCCCTTACCAAACAATAACGACATTTGACCAGTTTGTTGCAGACGAATCTGGAAAACATTGTGGGAAAAGGAGAAATTGCTCTTAACGAATGTTTTCTGTCCTATCAGAAGATTATTTTCCAATTTCATTACATTTGGAAATGTCGTCTGCAAACTCTTTCAATTTGGGAGAGTCGAAAATTTGACGTATTGGAAAGGGTTAATACCATACTCGGGCTAACTTCCTGCTGTTTATCTATGGGAATCCATGATACAGATGGAAATGAGAAAATAATCCTTTTTTCACGATGGTTCCTACGCCACATCACAACGTATCACTTTTATCAAGCTATTTCATGCCGGCTGCTGTCGCTTTCAATTTCGACCAGAAACAAAACCCCACGTAAGCGGGATGGGTTTGTCGGTTTATGAACAATAATAATTGTTTTATCCCACGATAAGGGTTGTCCCGGATCAATCTGTATGGGACACGTATGCTTCTTAAACAACGTCTTTTTACCATCCAAATGATAAGCAGACGACAATTGAAATAAAAATAAAAATGGAAAATGATCGTCTGATATGATATTGATCGTTTGATAGGAAAAAAATAAAACTTATGGAGTGTTTTCTCTCTTCTTTTTCCCCTTAACCCATAACCAAACAGTAACGACATATTATACACTTTGTTGCAGACGACTCTGGAAACATTGTGGGAAAAGGAGAACTTGATCGTTAAGAGCAATTTCTACTTTTCCCACAACGTTTTCTACCCTATCGGAGTATTTTTCAATTTCATCTTATTTTGAAATGCGTCTGCAAACTCTTTCAATTTGGGAGAGTCGAAAAATTGACGTTTGGTAAAGGGTTAATTCGTTAATAAATAACCACGTATCGTGCGGTAAAGGGTCAAACCTAAGTGGAAGGGCATCCTTGATAAGTAAGATGTTTCTCACGGTGGTTGCAATACGGACCGCTTCTATCAATGAGATGTGAGAAGAGTTCAATATCCAACAAGTATGGAACACGTTAGACCAGTCGACGAAACCGTCGAGATTTTCATTGTGCCATGTCTTTGCACACATAAATTAGTATTGTATGAAATATACCCGAAATCTTGGACCCTATCTGAGACAACGGCTTATCAATTGACCGGTATATTTCAAGATTGGTCGATCAGTTTGACTTTTTACATAATATCATGAGTTATGCAACGTTTTATTGACTTTCAAAGAAATTCATGAGAGATAAGTCTATAAAGGTCTGAGGAAATTATATGAAATTCCGAAAGCAAGCTCTTTGATACGCTTCGTGAAAAGGCCACTATATTCCTCTCATTTTAAGATTCAAACCCTGCAGAAAGTGATCTCTTGGCCACAATAGTAAATGGCTCCCACTAACCCTTATAGCTCTGGAACCGACTTCAGGCTTATGCAAACAGGTAAGATCCATGCCAGCCGCCAAGTAGATTGGCGGCTGTCCTGTGATATAACATGTTTGCTACTCTGACTATCTTCCTCATCAAAATAAAGCATATGTGTAAGGTTTTGGAAAGAAGACGACACAAAGAGCTATTTTTAGAAAAATACCCTGCATTCTTAGGATTAGTATTGCCTTGAGTAAAATCGATGCAAAGATAAAATGAATGGGGAAAGTGACTTTGAAATATTGTCGCGGATTACGACACAAACAGTTGGGCGTTACTCAACAGATAGGAAACAGACGAACATATTTCAAAAACGCTCAAATGACGAATATAACGTTAATGGCCGAACGGGATCATTCGGGTCGCCTCGGGTCAAGTCGTTCCCCTTTGATGTGAAACAGCCAAGGGATTCCGAAAATGAACGAGCACCTGTCAAACGCCTCGTGTTATGTGACGTTGGCAGACGTAAGACGTCGAGAAATCATTAAACAACGGCAGTGCTTTGATTTATGGGGAGCTGTCACATCTTTTGACAAATTTATAACCGAATCGTGCGGTATTTCATTCGAAGTTTTGAAATGTATTAAATTAGAAATAAAGGATGGTAAAGCATGTTTGTGAAATCGTTGTAATCTTGTTATAAAGTTAGATAAACTACATGAGTGTATACATGTCTTGACCACCGTCACATTACAATGTAAGGGCTTGTTTGTACTCATATAGCCAATCGTATCAAACGAATAAAAAAAAAAGATTATAAATAACAACAATCCTAGAAAAAATAACCTAAGAATTCTTTACATGCGTTACTTCACACAATTAGTTTTTACCACGGGTTGACATCTATAAGATTTATATCCAAAAGCTATATTTCTTTCTTTTGGCATTTTTTAATTGTTTTGACAGTTACCTTAACCCTTTACCAAACACCAAAATTGTTACTGTCCCACTTTTGAAATAGAGTTTGCAGACGAAATTTCAAAATGTCATAAAATTGAAAAAATAATCTTCTGGTAGGGCAGAAAACATTGTGGGAAAAGGAGAAATTGCTCGTTAAGAGCAATTTCTCCTTTTCCCAGAATGTTTTCCAGATTCCTCTGCAACAAACTGGTCAAATGTCGTTCTTGTTTGGTCATGGGTTAAGTTTCAGGGCGGAGACATGTGATCAACATCAGGTCATAGCCCCAAACAAAGCATGTGGTTGCGAGCCCTACGAAAGGGAAACAATGAAAATCCACAATATTTCCAAATGAAAATAAAAATAAAAAAAATCCGACCGTTAATGTTTTCAAATTCAAAGATATCGAAGAACACAATTCTAAATGTTATGAAAATGAAGAATGGTCCTCGATATTGAGCAAATTCATGAAAATCTTCTTTATCAAACAATGATTTTTAACGATTGGTTTTAGAGGATCTGTACATTTGAACTCCTGGAATTGTATTATAAAGGGTTTGGGCAAAGAAGCACAGTACGGGGTATGTTTTGTCACACTTCCATAAGTGTTTCCCCAAAACATGTCATCAGTGGGTTTTGATTGCTCCATCGACACAAAGGAACAACTTTAACACCATGTCAAGGCGGAAAAACAAACATGTCCATTCTCAATGCGTAAACAACACGTGTTCGCTTAAAGGTACCTGTTCACAGATGTTAGGACCGATGGCAGTTTAGGATTAGCTTTTTTGAAATTGCGCAACATCAGTACAGTTAGATGTTAAGCATTGACAAATTGTCATCGGAACGAAAATTATATCGTTTTTGATTATTTAAAATGGTTTACAGTGAAGTATGCTGAATTCTTGGCGTCTTTGTCCCTATTTGCGACAGTTGTTGCTCTGATCACGGTACAATTACAGATTCTAATGCCGTGGATATGAATGAACTAACAAATCAACTCGAATGTCAAGACTCCAGCTTGACAGATATCCGACTTGGTCAATTAATGATGAGTCCCATTCCTGAATCGATGATGAAATCCTAACTTATATTGAAATATACGGTTTACCAATCATATACTTCTTAATCTGAGCACGCTTGGTGTTTTTTTTTTATCGAAATATATTACGCGGATCCAGTTGGACGCTATATCAAACCAATCACAGATTCCAATGTCGAGGATATGGATATGTGGATGCAACAAACTACTGAATGTTCAAGACTCCAGCGTGGCACATATCCGATTTAGTCGAATAATAATTGATCAATCAAAATCCAGAGCCTACATGTATGACGAACTCCTAACTTAACCAGAATGCAGATAAATCCCATTGACTTTGTTTTTATTGTCGTCTTTTCTTGCGTTGATTTCGGACCAATTACAGATTCTAATGTCGTGGATGTGAATGAACTCAGAAATCAACTCGAATGTTAAGACTTCAGCTTGGAAGATATCTGGCTTTGTCGAAAAATAATCAATCCCTTTCCTGAATCGATGAAGAAATCCTAACTTAAATGAAATGTACGATTAACCAATGACACCCTTCTTAATCTGAGAACGATTTGCTTTCAAAGATTGATGCGCCGATCAAGTTGGACGTTAAATCCACTCCAACTCCGAATGACACGTCGTGCTCAGAATTCGTACAACTCTGGGATCTAACGCTTAAGATGCGACACTGCTGATTGATCATCCGGAGGTAGTTGAACCATAAGAGGTAGCTCTTCAAAATTCAAAATGAAGCCTTGTATGTTTAGCATTGGCCCAGAAGACACATGAGGTTGCCTGTTTGAATGGTTTTCATATTTTTGATGTGTCAGCCATGTTTTGAAATATTTCAAAACTTCTTGCTATAAAGGATGAACGAAATATAGCAGTTAATTGTGCTGATCTCTATAAATGAAAAGACTTATAGAATTAAAAAAAAGTCAAAAGACAGTTCCCCAGTGCAGAATGAATTATAAACGTCTGAATCATTCGGACTAAGACTAGCTATAACCGTTTTGCGGAAATCAATATCGATGGACCAAAATGACTGTTTTTATATAGAACAAAGAATGAACGCCAACCATAAGGCTTACTCCAATCTGAACACATCGGGTTTATCCAATAGAAAACACCTCTGAAATAATAGGGATGACGCCATATTGTATCCCGCGAGAATGACGTCACTTTCTTTTGTTTCTAAAAATAGATGTTGAATGTAAAATCAAAAAAGTCGTTAAATTTGATTGAGGAAACAAGTATACATGTCACAACAACAAGTTCGCCATTTGGTATGAGTTACTGATCAAAAGTGATTAAAAAGGATGTCCAACACTTCCATACACATTGAACTACTTAACGTGCACGCTTAGAAAATGTGTTAATTGGCGGATACCGATTTACCCGAAAAATTGTAACCATACACTTATATCCGAGGTGTATTTCACAGCTCACGGAAATACCCGAGTAATTCCGATTGGGCTTACTCGGCAGGACACATGGGGTTCTGCAAGGACACGTGCCAGTGAATTGAACTGCAATCAACACGATCAAGATTGTATCAAATCATTCCCTGTCACACTTCTCTTCGCGGATTATCTAAACGCTTTAGACTGATTTGTAGTTCGGTAAAGAGGTTGTCAAGGGTCCTGCGTGGTTCAGTGGTTGGGGTGTTGGACCTACAATGCAAGTCGATCCCAGCTTCGAACCACACCATCAATTTTGATTTTTCGGATGTTTCTTTTGGCAATACACTTCAGAGCATAAACTTTTACTGGTCAATTAAGGAAAATCGTAGCATAGCCGTAAAGTTGTTGACAAGGCTTTGAACCCATATAAACAAATACACAAACAAAGAGTTGATCCGTTTCTTGTTGTTGTTGTTGGAATATCTGAAAACGAAAGCAAATCATTCTTATAATATGCATAGTTAATGTATGCTTTAATGAATGCATTAAAATATGTCAATATTTGTTTTTGTTGTTTTCCCCACGATTTTTCCATTGGAAGGATTATAAAGTCAACCCTTTACTTCATAATACCATGCTTTGGTGCATTTGCAGAAAATGCATATTATTGCTGAAGAATTCAAAGATTTCTTCGAGAAGGTTGGTACTCTTACATTATTATATTATAAGAAAAAGAATAACCTTATACCTATGTTTTTGTTATATTAAAATCAAAATCTCTGGTCATTCTTTTTTTAAAAAAAAAGCATGTTCTTCGTTGTATCTTTAATTACCTGTATGAAATAGCATTCATATACATGAATGAGGCAGAAAAAGAATACATATCCGAGAAATGGCGAAAGTCACATTTCCCAATTTTCCCACGACCAAAAGCTGGCGTCCTTTCGCACGTGTGTTTAATCTGGCACGTGCTAATCCCTGCATATTGACTTTGACACTATCCTATTTACACAAATAGGGGATTTTAGGTAATCGTTATTCCCTGCATAAATCTTGACTTTGCTGGTTTAAATAACTTGCCTATGAAAGAAAGATTAGCTTAATCAATGAGGTTCCCATGTGGTGGTGTCCCAGCACTATTTCGGATATCCAATTGCTAAATGGCTAAAGGCAAACTTTTTTGTCGTTGCTAATAAAATGTAATGTAATACTAAAGAAGTTTTCAGAGCTGCCAGGTTTTATTTTTGTTTAAACTTATTTATTTTACATTGATTGTGACGGTAGCTTGAAGCTTATCTAATGCATGACTGCTTCCTGGGTACTGAACCAGTACTGGCGTCTATTTGTTGGTGAGTCCCGCCAAGTTTCACCAAGCCCAACGGATATCGAACTCGGGACCCTTGGTATAAGAGGCCAACAATCTAGGTCTACATCATTGTCGCCAACCCGAATGTATTTTTGAAACCCCTGCAAACTCCGTGAGGGACAATACGCTCAAAACGCAGAAACACAGCTTGAATGGAACTTTTGCAAGATTTACGTTTGTGAATGCCAAGAAGATAGACATGAACAGAATCGGGAAACGTGAAAAGCAATGGTAACGAGTAAAAACGTTTAGGCATTGTCTAAAAATCAACGAAGAAACTTATCAGCAAATAGAAATTTCAATTTTTTCTCTTAGCCATAATACCTTCCTAATAACAAACGAAATGTCATTTTTCGTCCTTGGTAACTTATAGATGCTGATATAGACCATCGAATACAACCTAGACCATCCATAAAACCACATATGAAGTCCCTTTATACCTCACATTACTGGTTCTGATGAAGAAGATATTAGAAACCAATGTGAAAAAATGGAGAAGTTGCTTGTCAAACAAATCAGAAAGATGGAGTGGTTTTAAGTGATGTGGCAAATGAGGGACAGTCGCACACACGGCGTTGTTGACAACCGACCGATTCCACTCCATCAATGGCGTGATTGACAGGTGCTTGTTATGGAAATTGACAAGCTCGTTTCATGCATAGCGTCATCTGACAGGAAAAAATGATTTTTTTTTCGAAAACAATCGATACAGCATCGTGTCTCAATTATTGATGGATATGACAGGTGAATGATTCATCGATTGGTCTGATTGATTGGTTATCCGATATTGAATAGCGGTTCAATAATTGAAATCTACAACAGTTATAGCGTTTGAAACGACCAATCTGTAGCAAAGTTTTAAAGAGCTTTCAAATCCAAACAGCATTGTAGAATCGAAAGAACAAACCTTGGCTATTTAACCTATTTCTCCGAAATATGTTTCCCTGATGTATCTGATGAAGAGATATTCAAAAGGAAATAATAGATAGCTGTCTGCGTAATAAACCAGTTAAATAGTTTATTATATCTGAAAGATGAATATACTATGTTTTAATCGAACGATTTCAAAGCAATACTTAAGTTTTTAGTTTCTATAGTGTGCTATGTTGTAGTTTTATCTTAAGAAGATAAAGAACTTAGCCTATGAGAGAGTCGCTTTAACATGAAGGCAAAGCTTTGCCCGTTGCTATATAGTCCCTGCTTTCAACCTGCATGTTTTTGTCCTTTTTCTTTTCCTTTCTTTTAATTGTGTTGAAAATGAATAATTGCACTTAAACGGGTAATTGCTCTTACGTCATAACACATTGTCCGTGGTTCTCAAAGATCCATTGATATCAACAAATCCTGACAGTACTTAGTTCGGACCAAAGTCCGAGTCTGTCACTGGTACGATGTTTGAAAAGAAATCATTTATGACAAGTACGACTCACCCCAAACACATGAGATTATCGCTGTAAATCGACGACGGGGCCTTGATCGTTTATCTTACCACTCCGCCCGATTCCTGGTACAATATCTTTACTTTAACCCATTACAAAACAATCACGATATTTGACCAGTGTGTTGCAGGCGACTCTGGAAAACTTTGCGGAAAAAGGAGAAATTGCTCATAACGAGCAATTTCTCCTTTTCCCACAATGTTTTCTACCCTATTGGATTGTTTTTTTCAATTTCATCACATTTTGAAATGTCGTCTGCAAACTCTTTCAATTTGGGACAGTCGAAAACTTGTCGTTTGGTAAAGGGTTAAATGGCTCTACATAGTAAAACGGCTGGTTTATTTGTATTTTACATAGCTTTCAAGAGTAGTTTAGGAAAGAGAACGACAGTCACCATACATAAGGACACATCGGGTTATCGTGTATCGTATGTTTATCATTGGTACATAGTATTGTCAAGAAATAATAACGTCGTATCATTCTTACATATATGTACATGAAGTTATATAACATATATGTTTTTAGGTGCACACTGGATGAAAGTGATACATTAATGAGTTAACCCTTTTTCTCACATACTCAAATTTACTTGCAGCATTCTATTTAAAGGCACATAAAAGGAGATTTATGCTATACCAAACTATTTTATTTCGTAAACTTTTAATCAGATTAAGTAAGTTATCACCAAAAAAAACCCATCAGCAAAACTTGAACGTGAAAGTCTACCAGAAATAACCCAGATTAGCAAGTTTTATTATTCAGATTTCCTGATTCTTCACCTCTGACCTTGACAATTGATACACACATAATTGAACAGACCAATTAGAATTCTTTATTTTGAATATGTAAACAAACAGGTTGTTGATAAACATGCATGAATTGGAGACAACTATATTTCAAGCACAAAATAACTTATGTTAAAGAAATCTTTTTAATAGGTTCTAAATGCATTTGTGAATTAATTCATGATTTGTATGAACATAATAGAATAACTCAATATATTCTTTCAGTAATTTAGTTGTACTTATATCCATTTATGTGCCTTTAAGGAACCGTAAGGACAACGAAGTTAATTTAAAACGTACAAAGAAAGTTTCAAATTCCATACGACTTATTTGTCTGCTGCTACAGCTTCCAATTTGAGCAAGTTTAGAATAGTGATAGTTTATTGACATATAGACTGGACTAAGTATGCTGTCAAAGATGTATACATCAAACCAAAAAGTTTAAAAATGCATAATCATTGCAGTACAAACATATAAATTAGAAAAGCTTTAGTTCTTGAATGATAAAAAGAAACCTACACATTTTCAGATGAGTAAATGGTGCGATCTCTTACTTCATGGTCGTTAACCCATTACTCCGCGATATTCCCTCTTTGATTTTGTAATGGTCTTACAGTCTAAACAAACCATTGTGACAAAAAACGATAAATTGCTCAAACTGAGCAATTTATCCTTTTTGTCACAATGGTTTATACCAAATAACATAATAACGTAGAAAAAATGCATTTTCCAGTCTTGGTTTTTTTGTCGTCTGCTGATGGTTTCGATTCGGATCAGTCCCCCGCTCCAAATGATAACATAGTCATGAAACGGGTACATAAACACATTTCCACCTAACGCCACCGTTTTGCGTCCCGCAGCAGACGACTTTCAAAAAAGCATTGTGGCAAAAGGAGAGTTTGCTTGTCACAAGCATCTTCTCCTTTTGCTATAATGCTTTTTTTCAATCTGTTCACATATCAAAACAGAAGAACTGAAAGGGTTTCCACGTGTTAACAAAGCTTTTCTAAAGTCGTCTGCTTTGAGTAAAAAAGTTCGTCTGCACGCGGGTACATTAAAGTGCACTTAAATGCATTAAATGAGTTGTCACTACAGTGAATCATCATTTGTCATTGTGGCGAGGGCCTCCAACTCAATTATTCCGAAGTTCGGTTTCGATTTACGGTGTGCTTAATGTGTCGTGATACCTATCGAATTACACCTATTAGACGCGCATTATATACATAGTTCTTTATTTCTGTCTCATCATGGTTACAAACATAAACATCGTATCATACATTAATATAATCAACCATACCATTCCTTATTGAATTATAAGAGACTCTTCGTGTTACCTATCGAATGACACCTTTAAGACGCGTATAATGATTAATCTACATTTGTACTTAATCCGTTTGTAGGGTCCATTTCTTTATACCTTCAATTCATTTTTTTTTTTGACTTAACATTTTATAATGTAAACGTGTTTTATTATTGTACAATGATGAGATGTAAATAAAGAGTAGTAGATACATGTACATTGTATATTTACCCCATAGTTGTTAAGTATAACAGCAAATGACTCAGAGAGAATATAACTAGTTAAGTTATGTTCTAGCACTAGTTAAGACCCGAAACATGGATACGAGCGCTGGTCATCGCGATTTATTTAAAATATTGTTAAAAAACGGTGTTAAACTAGCATCCAACAACACGGGCAGCACGGAAATTACGTTCCCACGGAAAGAAAGGTGTAACCTGTCAAAATCCGTTTTCTAGAGATGGGACAGCGGTTTGAGCGGGTCTTAAACACCAAAGAGTGGATTATCCGTAATTGTTCAATCAAAGGGAAAAATGGGTAAAATCATGTTTTCGTTGACGTGATAATATGAAAGCCCCTCTTAAATCGTGCCTCCTATCTCAAAATCTAAATCTAATGAGTTAAGGTTTAAATCAAGCGATTTTGCATTGTGTGGTTTTCATCCGTCTAAATTGCACAATAAATGGGGATTTGCGTTGATACGCGCGACAGAGATTTATATGATCGAATGGAGAATTAACTTTTTCTTTTGAGATCTTTTGTATAAGCTTGTCAACTATTCCCTTGATGTTTAAGATCTCTTCTGTACAAAGAGTAATACATGTCCAAGCATAGTATCTTATTCGTTGATTTTGAAGAATTGTAAGTAATGATAAGAACCTAAAAGAAATAAACTTCCGAAAGAGAGAATGAAAGAAATGGAGATAGAAAGAAGGAAACAAACGAACGAGAGAGAAAGAAAGAGAGAGAGAGAGAGAGAGAGAGAGAGAGAGAGAGAGAGAGAGAGAGAGTGAGAGAGAGAGAGAAAGAGAGAGAGAGAGAGAGAGAGAGAGAGAGAGAGAGAGAGAGAGAGAGAGAGAGAGAGAGAGAGAGAGAGAGAGCGAGAGAGAGAGAGAGAGAGAGAGAGAGAGAGAGAGAGAGAGAGAGAGAGGGAGGGAGAGAGAGAGAGAGAGAGAGAGAGAGAGAGAGAGAGAGAGAGAGAGAGAGAGAGAGAGAGAGAGAGAGAGAGAGAGAGAGAGAGAGAGGGAGGGAGGGAGGGAGGGAGGGAGAGAGAGAGAGAGAGAGAGAGAGAGAGAGAGAGAGAGAGAGAGAGAGAGAGAGAGAGAGAGAGAGAGAGAGAGAGAGAGAGAGAGAGAGAGAGAGAGTAAACAAGAGATACGGAGGGAGAACAGAAGAGAATGAAAGAGAGAGAGAGAGAGAGAGAGAGAGAGAGAGAGAGAGAGAGAGAGAGAGAGAGAGAGAGTATGAAGAAATAAAGAAAGAAAGAGGGAGTCCGAGAAATAGAGAGAAGAAGACGTAAACGTTAATAGATAAAGATAACTCATTTTAAACAAAAACACAAGAAAAAGCTACAGAGGGTAAAACAGCAGAAAAAAAAAGAAAAGATGTGGAGAAATGTAAAGAAGACGTAAACATTACTAGATAAAGATAACTAAGACGTAAACGTTAATAGATAAAGATAACTCATTTTAAACAAAAACACAAGAAAAAGCTACAGAGGGTAAAACAGCAGAAAAAAAAAGAAAAGATGTGGAGAAATGTAAAGAAGACGTAAACATTACTAGATAAAGATAACTCATTTTAAATAAAAACACAAGAAAAAGTTACAGAGGGTAAAACAGCAGAAAAAAATGAATAGATGTGGAGAAATGTAGCCATTTAAACGATAACTCTCGATTCATATCTTCATTATCCGGCATTTTCCGAGATAACAGGGCGTCAAAGCCAATGGGTATTTCCCACAGTTGAACGAGAGAATAAATCTGCATTAATCAAACACCATTGGCGACAGTTCGGGATGTGACAATCAAATTACGGACCACTCAGCATGGCTGCACGCTAGGGGAATTCTCGGATAGCGGGACACACACACTTGGCTTGCCGGGGATATCTCTTCACCCATGCGGGTTGAAATAATGCATTAACCAATTCCCCAAAAATAACGACATTTGACCATTTAGTTGCGGAAGACTCTTGAAAACATTATGGGAAAAGGAAAATTGCTCTTGACGAGCAATTTCTCCTTTTCCCACGATGTTTTCTGCCCTACCAGAAGATTATTTTTCAATTTCATCCCATTTTGAAATGTCGTCTGCAAACCCTTTCAATTTGGGAGAGTCTAAAATTTGGCGTTTGGTAGACCATACGGGTTAAGATAGCGCTTTAAAGGGAACGACAGTTAAGGAAGAATACCCCCACTCCGCCATTTTGGAACTATTTATTTCGTTTGATTATTTCGGTCGCTCTCGGCATACATCGGTCTTAGCCGGAACAATTCCGGTTGTAGACGCTTCCAATGACGTGTCACATTGCAATATTGTACTTTCATTAAAGGTACTATCAATGTTTATCAGTTATGACTTATGCAAATATTTCCTTAAGTTGTGTAGTAAGACGGTACCCGGGCGGTTTTAAGCTTGGGACATCCGTCTTCTGTCCGACGCCTAGACGCCAAGTAAACCGTGCATGTTTCCGACCCTCGCAGTACCTCGTTTATCTCGCCAGTCTCATTATACACGAGAATTGGTGGAAATTCGGCGATTTCGTACGCTTCACGCTTCATCATTGTGACACGTCAATCCTTCGCCCAACGCTAGAGAGAATAGCGTCGGGATTACTCTTTTCATGTCTAAAGATTGTGTTCGTTATAGTGTAATCTCTATTGAAAGGGCCAGCCAGTTTGGCTTATGAGACACTTTTCACTGATTATACCAAGTACGTCGCAACTTCTATCGCTAAATGCCTCCCGTGGGACTCGAACCTCCGACCTTCTTAATTTTGATCTTGATCTTGTGTAATGCAACACTGCTTTTAACTGTTTGAGTTTAAAATACAACCTTTTCCAGAATTCTAACTAGCATTTCCATGTTTCGATATGTAACTAACGTCACCAACCGTACTTTTATTCCTCCCCCATTACCCAGAGTATCTTGCTTGGGGTCCGGCATACGCACGGGTCGGACCCAAGGCTACCAGGGCACCATGATGGAAGCCATAACTACTATGGCTCCTTGCCTTTTTGGAATATCAAACGCCCCTGTTTAATCCAATTGCTATATAAATCAGTTGCTTTTAGCCCACTGTCTCTCTGTTTCTTTAAATGAAGGATCTGCTCTTCATCAATTGTCATTACGCTTGGAGCTAAATATATATAGAACCGTCTTGCTGAGTGCCATCAAAACTATTACAAGCAGTTTTCTTCAAAAAGTGAACCGAACACGTGTCCATCCTCTTTTCTAGACAAATATCGACTCTTTAAATGTACCAACGCTTTAACCAATCGTGAAACGTATCTGGCTCTAACTATGTAATGAAATCATGATAGCGGCCGAACATTGCGCATAAATACTTAGCTAAAATAAGAAACCACACTGACTACAAATTGGCAGCATTTAATCAACTTTCCAGACTATTTTAGCAAGTGAAAGTTTTCATTCGGCGTCATGTATTTATGTAGATATGATAAGAAAATATGTTGTTTTATTCGGCTGATCTCCAATCTTTTGATGTATGCTTTAATGGGATAAATCCATTAAGACGCCATTCATTTTATTTCCTCTGGTACAAATTTGCGAATTTTGACACGTTATTAAAAATTATGAAGTTAAAATTAAGAACACTGTCAACGAAGAATAACAATGGGTTCTTTTTATACTTAAGAAAAAGCGCAATCGCATCGAAGGAAGATTACAATCAAAGAAAAGATTAAATTTTTAGACGTGTTGATTTTCGAGCTTATTAGAAAAAAGTGGTACTCGGATTCGGTATCAAAATAAATAAGATAAACGGGAGAACAAATCTCTAATTACACTACAAAGCGGCGGATTGGACGATAAAGTCCGAGAAGGCCAAACAATGTGATCATGGTGTGATGGTGGTAATTAAAACTTAATCATTAAAGAATCCCTCTACGCTCTATCTCCGATCGCTGATCATTAGACGCCTTTGTCGTTTTATTAAGTTTGAAAACAAGGTGTCAACAGGAGGAATTGCTCAGCGCATACTGAGCAATTTCTCTTTTTGTCACCGTGTTTTGTATGTTCTTTAATTATTATTTCTTTAAAATCTAAATGGTTAATGATATCACATTGTATTGAAGAGGGTGCCATCTGTATTTTTCATTTCTTTTATCATATATTTGTTTAATATAAAGAGTTTAAGCGGACTAATGTTATCTTTTGAAAGCAAATTAAATTACGTGTGTTATCTCACACCTTTTTGGAGTTTGATTTCTTTCATAACCGCCCGACGCTCGCTTTGATAACATGTCGCCTAAAGCCATCATTGTTTATGCATGTGTACTTTAATATACATTTATAACAGCAATATTTTGAGACAAATCTTTTTAAGTACATTATATCCTAGATATATAAGTTCTCATCACTAACATCTTGTCCTATCCAAAGACCTAATGTTTATGAAGTTTTCTTAAACGGAACGATAGGATTTCATGTATTTTGATATTTTCAAATGCATTCTAACCCTTTCCCAAATAATAACGACATTTGGCCACTTTGTTTCAGACGACTTAAGAAAACATTGAGGGAAAAGGAGAAATTGCTCGTGACGAGCATATTTTTCTTTTCTCATAATGTTTTCTGCCCTATCAGAAGATTATTTTCCAGTGTCATCACATTTTGAAATGTCGTCTGCAAACTATTTCAATTTGGGACAGTCGAAAATTTGTTGTTTTGGAAAGGGTTGAAAAGGGCGTTGGATTTTCTATCGAATTCTGGTCCTTTTATGCATTCCTTCTGTGTCCGCAGGATATACTCATGTGTCTTCTTTTCTTCTTTATTTACTTCCATGTAGATTGCATGTCCATGTGTTACAGTTTCGTCAATAATGCTGAATATGAAAGGAAGCACGGCCGTTTGATAAATGGAAGTACAGCTTAAACAAATATAACTTAAGTGTTTTCCTTACACTGAAATGTCTTAGGCTAGAATCAATAACACGTTTCTGTTTGCTTACATTTGATGCAAACAAATTATATTTCAGTTCAAACCCTTATAGTGCTGGAACCGACTTCATGCTTATGCAAACAGGTTAGATCCAGACTTCCCTTCGAGTTCAGATATTTTGGTCAAGCACGTCAAGTTAAAATAACAGTCTAATGAGTTGAGGATTCATTACAATATTTCACCGATGTTTCATCATTTTGTTCCATTAACCCAGAGACCAATTCAATGTTGACGATTCAAAGTCGTCAGCGATAGCTATTCTGTAACGTAGAAAGTGTCACACTATTTGGTCGGCTGGTAATATTTCACGCCTTTGTAGCAGTCGACATTTAAGAAAATTTGTCAAAAGAGAAATTGCTTCTAACACGCAATATGTTACATTAAGCGTATTTTGGAAACGACTCTTTTGTGGGAAAGAATTGCTGTTTACCAATTTCATTCTGTTACAATGTCGTGTATATATGCTAATAATAACTTGCCCCTTGCTTACCAAGAGAGTTCAGGTTTGTGAATTATAGTTAACCAACATAATTGTACTCACATATACATCTCTTTATCTTTCTATCCCTCTCTCTCTCTCCCCCTCTCTCTCTCTTTACCTCTCTCTCTCTCTCTCTTTTCCTCTTCCTCTCTCTTCCTCACTCTCTATTTCTGTCTCCCTTTTTCTCTTCTCTCTCTCTCTCTCTCTCTCTCTCTCTCTCTTCTCTTCTCTCTCTCTCTCTCTCTCTCTCTCTCTCTCTCTCTCTCTCCTCTCTCTCTCTCTCTCTCTCTCTCTCTCTCTCTCTCTCTCTCTCTCTCTCTCTCTCTCTCTCTCTCTCTCTCTCTCTCTCTCTCTCTGTGTGTCTCTCTCTCTTCCTCACTCTCTATCTCTGTCTCCCTTTTTCTCTTTTCTCTTTTCTCCCTCTCTCTCTTTAACATCTGGTTATAGGATAGAAAATATCGTGAGAAATATAGATAATGCTTGCCTCAGAGAAATACGTTCCTTTCTACACCTATTTTGTCATCTGTTAATGGTTAGAGATGTAACTGTTTACAATAGACCTTGTCGTCTGCAGTTGCCCATGTGGGGTAATGGGTCAAGATAATTATTGAATACAATTTTATGCCCGTAATTAATTGTCAGTATGCACGATTTCTGTGCTGCCAACAACGCTGATTTATAGCAGCCCACCCCGACCATTAGCGAGCGAGCCTCTCAATATCTCAGGCATTCCGTGATTAATAGTCCATCAAAAACAACAAAACAGAGAAACGAACGACTTCACAATATATCTAAAGCGCATTCAACCGTCTCGTCATAAATGTATTTATTCGATTTAAATTTGATGGACTTATTGAAAAATCGTCGAATAGTTTTCCAACAATTCCATTTTTAATTTAAAAGGATCGGCAGAATAAAAGCATCGTCAGTGATAAGGGTTGTAAAAATGGGTTAATTGGTGTAAAGGGATAACCCTTATCGAAATATCGCTCAAGTATACCACTCGGGAAAGACACTGTAAACAAATAAAAGTTAAGTTTAATCTATATACAAACGTTTATGGATTTAACCTTAGAAATTACAAGTTAAAACAATTATGAAAAATACATATGTTGTTGTAATTTACGGGCTCCAGAAGGAGACTTTCTCTTTCCAACAATGTTTTACACGGACGTTATATGTTTCTCAATGGGAGTAAAAAGAGAGCCATCACTCTACGGTATTGGCTAGATCCGTCAGGGTGCGCGCGCATCGCCCGTTTTCTCTCTATCAGTTCTCGCTATTCCCAACATACACCATTCAATACATGTAGAGCGAGCGTTCATGACGTGCGATATATAAAACGGGTTTAGTTTGGATAGAGTTTGTTTATAACACAGTGTTTTGTGTCGTTGATGTCAAAGTTTGACTAACTGTGAATGGAAATACAAACACTGTGATAGTGATATTATTGTTGCTTTATACAGTTGGAATAAACAACATGGATTTAACGAGTGAGTTACTGGATTTAATTCACGAAGTCGGATAATAATATCGACGAAACCGGAGTGTTCACAGTATCACTACCGTGTGATATTGGAATATATAGCGAGCGGATACATCAGCATCCCCGATCCACGGAATAGAATGGTATAATAGAGGCGAATTTGCGTTTTAAAACCCGATCCACACAAAAAAACAAACAATGTCGAGACGGGATTCTCCGGCGTGCGGCCAGCAAGCCGTGCCGTTGGCGTGGCTGTACGGCGTGTGTCTCCTGGTGCTCGAACTCGCAGTGGAGTCCGGGACGGCGTCGACCTGCCCGGCGGTGTGCTTCTGTCCCTCCATATCCCGGATCGTGTACTGTCCCCGGAAACGGCTTTCCCACATCCCCGCGGGAATCTCTCCGGAAACCATACAGCTCAATCTGAACGATAACATGTTCAGTAACCCGGTTATCAGCCGAGAGAACTTCACGGAGTACAAGGACCTGGAGCAGTTGTACCTTACGGGCTGCGGGATCGAGTACATCGAGGAGGCAACGTTCGCGGATAATAAAAAACTCAAGTGGTTAGATATCGGTAAAAACCGGATCAAAACGATCGCCGACTTCACCTTCCGGGACCTGGTGCTGGACCACCTGTTCCTGAACGATAACCCGGGCATGAAGATAACGACGATGGCGTTCGGCGGCCTCAAATCCACGGGGCTCTACATCCAGAACAATCAGTTAGACAAACTCTCCCTCGAGGTGCTGAGGCCAATGAACGGCTCCCTGAAGACGCTCTGGTTGGACAATAACAGGTTCGACAAGTTCAACCCAGAGTGGCGCTATCTATTTCGCACCCTTAGCCACTTGAGACTCGGTGGGAACCCTCTCCACTGTAACTGCGAGTCCAGATGGCTGTTCGAGTTCTACAAGACAACCTGGAGGATCTTCGAAGGGGGTGTGGCACCATCCTGCCACTCTCCGGAGGGAGTGAACGGTAAAACGTTCCAGGAAGTTCAGGAGAGCGAGTTTACGTGCGACTTGCCCGTTATAAAGAACGTTGACGTCATATTTGACCAGAACATTGCCAAGTTGTCGTGTCAAGCTAGTGGGGATCCAGTACCAACCATCTACTGGATCAAGCCGAACGGGGAATCGCAATCGTTCATTCCGAAATCCGAGGATTTCACGAACGAAATGGAGGGACTCATGTACGTTCCGAATCCGCGTTCCGAATCTAAAAATAGATATCAATGCGTCGCAAATAATCCCGCGGGAAACGTCACGTTCTCGATCAACGTTGCTTGGCCGACGGCACCCGAGTACGAACTCGACAACGTCAACGAAAATGACGTCGAAAACATCATGGGAGACGCGTCGCTGGACGATAAGGCTGACGTCAAAAGCAGCGACAGAAAGGAAGACGTCGACGTCAAAAAGCCCAGCTATTTCATCAAAGACTATGACACAAAAGATTCCGCGATTAAGACAAACAGTAGTGGTCAGATTGGCACTGAGACATTGACGGTTACGCCGCAAGAGAAAAGCATATATTTCACCGTGGGAGACATTGTGGGTGCGGTTCTCGGCACTTTTCTTTTGACGCTTCTGGCGTGCATTCTCATCTTTCACGTTCTGACCAAACACAGACGGAAGAATCCGTACCCCAGCACGAACGGAATCTACAGCGGGGGAGCCTCGCACGAAATCAAAAAGGGACCACCAAGCAGACTCGAACTTGACGAGGTCGAACACAGTTTAAAAATGCTCGAGAAACCGAGCATTGATATCCGCGTGTGAGGCAGTGAGGGGGAAAACAGGGGTCAAGTTCAGAGGCACATTTCCCTGACATATTTTAGTATTTCATTTTATCCTGTCACTAGTGTCATTTTGGGACCGATAACTAGGTGCCGTATAACATTTGTGATATCCGGCACTTGCCATATATCACATGCACGTGACGAATCATGACGTCATAAGAACGAAATGACGTCATGTTAACACCATTCTCTACTTATTTTTGTCCTTTTTTCTCGTGTTTCATTTTCATCTTTTTTCTTTTAAAGAATACATAAAGGTAACAGGATAAATAGAATAGATAGTTGGTGTCTTTGAATGGGAAATGTTATCGGGCTCGGCTTCGGATTATTATCCGTTTCGCCTTCGGCTCACCGGATAATATTCCTAAGCCTTGCCCGATAACATTTCCGATTCACGACACCAACCATCTATTTTCTATATCTTAATCCTACATTATGGGTACTCAATTGGGTTTGACAAATAATTGTCAGACATATTGTTCAGATGTTTTCTTCATGTTTCGACCTCTAGCCTTGAAATCGAAACTAAAAGCGGAATTATTGTTAAGAAATACTATTCCAAAACTGGCCTCTTATTTCGACCTCTGGCCTTGAAATCGAAACTGAAAGCGGAATTATTGTTACGAAATACTGTTCCAAAATGTCCTCTAATTTCGACCCCTGGTCCGGATATCGAAACTGACAGCGGTTGTGAGAATCGTTATTTATTTATTTACTTATTGGTTTAACCGATAAATGAAAAACATAAAACAACAACAAAACTCCCGGACGATCTGACAGTCGCGTGTAAACCGCGCTCCTCGCCCTGGGTCAAGTGGTTCGGTTCGGGGACTTGTTTATGAACGCGCCCTGTAAAGTAGTTCCACAAATAGTGCAGACGATAATCGGATCTCAGCTGTCCAAACAGTTCGTCAAGTACCAACAGATCGAAGAAATTGTCTCCATGTGCATCAAAACTGCGTTCCGCGTGTGGTCCTTAACGAATGGCATAAACCTTTATTCTATATATAGTGATTGAAAATGCACATGCGTATTTTCAGGAATTTTTTAACATTCTAACATAGTGCTGTTTTTTGTTCCCTGTGTGTGTGTTTATTACGTATTTCTCCATATACAATCGTATTAGACGAGGAGAACGTGTGTTAAATTCAATCTCGTCTGAACTCAACAATAAAGCTTTCTCCCAGAGCCTGACAGATCTTTAGGCAATCCGATGTTTTGATATATTAATTGAAAACATTGTAAGGGAAAGAGAGATTAACCTTTCTCAAAACATCATTTCTATTTCACCAAATGTTTTTACCTTATCTGTTTCATCGTGTTCAATCAATTTGTGAAAACATTCCATCTTTTTCTAGTATACCCTTCCCTAATTGAATTGGTTTTAAGAAATTCATTATAGTTATAGTTTTGCATCCGACGATAAAATACGTTGCAAGTACACGTAACTAAAAACCTAAGCCTATGAAGTCACGCACGCAGTAATGGCATTGTCCCATATAGGAATTTGTGACTTCTCAACATTTAAGGCTTAACAAGGTATCAGAAAAAGGATAACAAACTTTATTATGCATTTAGTTAGTAAATTGAGGGTGAAGAAACCATCGTGGCGAATGGCTCTCATTTATAGCAATTAAGCTTTTTTTCAAAGTGGTTTCAAAGTATATGCATCATGTCCATCAATTAACTTCTAAAAAAGGAGTTAATGTTGTGACAGTATCATTGAAACAAACTGATGAAAATGATCAAGGTTTTTCTTAACCCAATACCAAACAATAACGACATTTAACCACTTAGTTGCAGATGACTCTGGAAAATATTGTGGGAAAAGGAGAAATTGCTCGTAACGAGCAATTTTTCCTTTTCCCACAATGTTTTCTATCTCTTCAGAGGATTATTTCCCGACTCCATCAGATTTTGAAATTTCGTCTGTAAACCCCTTCAATTTGAGACAGTATGAATTTGGCGTTTGGTAACTGTAAAGGGTTAAATGCGTAATATTCCATAAACAAGTCTATTAGAAAGGAGATTGTATGTCGTAAATATCTCAAATAACGGCTGATTAGCAAAGGTAATTAAGGTATACCTGGTCTGGGATAAGGCTTAACCAGTGAGTTCAGACCGTTTAGTATGGAGAAATAATAAAACACTTAGAAACAAACTTGTCGTATGTGGATCAAGTGGCAAGTTCGATCATCAGCCCAAGTGGCTGGGCAAGACAATCACGTGACCATCAAAGATGGCGGCGTCCAGTCAAGTTCGATTGGAGGTATGATGTACGAGTTTCAGTGCTAACAATGTGACAGACTAAGGACCCTGTGGGGGTAATATACTCGAGTACTTGTTTATAAGTGTGGAGAAACGTTTCTCAAAATGTTAAACCCTTTACCAAACAACATATTTTCGACTGTCCCAAATTGAAAGCGTTTGCAGACGACATTTCTAAATGTGATGAAATTGGAAAATAATCTACTGATAAGGCTGAAAACAGTGTTGGAAAAGGAGCAATTGCTTGCTACATGCAATTTCTCCTTTTCCCACAATGTTTTCCAGAGTCGTCTGCAACAAAGTGGTTAAATGTCGTTATTGTTTGGTAATCTGTTAAGACGGATATTATTTACGTGAAAGTATTTTCATCTCACCTACCCCCTTTTATTATCACGTCTGTTTGAGTCATGTAAATATGGTCTGTCTGTTCCATGAAATCCACCCTAGATGTCAGTAACTCAACCCTTTACCAAACGCCAAGTTTTTCGACTGTCCCAAATTGAAAGAGTTTACGGACGACATTTCAAAATGTGATAAAATTGGAAACTAATCTTCTGATAGAATAGAAATCATTGTGGGAAAAGGAGAAATTGCTCGTTACGAGCAATTTCTCTTTTTCCCACAGTGTTTTTCTGAGTCGTCTGCAACAAAGTGGTAAAATGTCGTTATTGTTCGGTAATGGGCTAAATGACGAATTGGTAATCGTTGCTTTACAATGTCCAAGTTAAATGGATTGATTTGAGACTTTTGGATGTAGTTTAACGAGATCCCTACGATTCACCCTATGCTGTGGTTACTCACTACGTATTCTTTAATGGGGCATTTCTAGCGATTACACACAGTTTAGTGTAAAGAAAGACGCTTTATATATTGGTTAGATAACATAGTCATCTATTCTCAGGCTAATGTTAAGTACTAATGTACCGCTTTATTAAACAACCAAGACATATATGTGTATAAGTCAAAACTGATATGAATATTAGCTTAAACAAAAAAAACAATATTGCAATGTGACACATCTTTGGAGGCGTCTCTGAGGGATTCCAAAGACGTGTTATTTTGGAATATTGCTTTTCTCAATATTGAAAGAAGAAGGAATGTGGACAATATATGTTTTAGTAAAACATTTCCTTATTAAGCGATTTAAAATATAATATTGTTATAAAAGGAGTAAAAACTCACAATCAGCAAGAGTTCAGATACAAAGCGTAAATTTTCTTTTAACGCTATTTCTTCTCTTTACATTTAAATTTGTGTTTATGAATATTTTCAAGTGATAAGCGCAAGTTGAGCTTATGCGCTTATTCTCTGTTACTTTGTCTATAATCACATATTAAATTGCAATGTTATTTTAGAGTCGTCTGTAGACATTGAAAATGAAAGAGAAAAAGAAAAAAAACTGTCTGCATGTTTCAACGGGTTTCTGACACTTTTTAATAATCTGATTTTGATTACATTGTACAATGTATTTATGGGAGCATATACCTTAGGATAAGTGTTAATGTTATTTGTGTCTGTTATGATATTAAAAATATCGTGAGAAAAGTATTCTCTCTCCGTTGAGCGGCAGGGGGAGATTTTCTTACAATGCCTAACTTCAGTCTCGTTATTACGTTATTCCGTATGGTTGTATTGGGTCGATATGTATGACAAAAGAGGAGAAACTTAAATATTTTCATAACAAACGCCTGTGTTGTTCTTGATTAAATAATTCTTTATTTTCTAATACAATTGAACGCTTTACTTTTAACACCTCTAGTGGACCGAAATAATATTTCGTTTTAGAATGAATTTACAGGCCTGTTTTTTTACCCGTGAGCTCTACTGGAATGGAAGGGATTGTCTCACTGTGTAATATGTATGAGTTCTAGATACCGCGTATTCTCTTAGATTTAATTTTCTTTCAAACCTTTATTGTTGGTAGCTTCTAGAACCGTTTCATCTTGTGGTATTTACCAAAACCCAAACACTATAGAATTTTAAGGGTGATGTTAGATATACACCCTGTACTAAAACGGTTACGTTTCAAATATCATAAAAAAAGTGATTATGTCAACTATTTTTATCTTTTATCAAAACCCTTTATTTTTGGTACTTGATAAAATCACCGATTCTATTGAGTACCAACAATTAAGGGTTTATAGTTAAGATTTTGAAGTAGGAATTAAACTGATTGCAAAAAAATATGCATAAACTCTGTAAATCGTCTGCCTTTGATGCTGTCTGCGTAATTTTATGAAATAATAGTCCGCTCTTAATGTCGTATGTCAGAGGTAGCAATTAATATTCTTTAATTGTCGTCTGCAAAACTTCGTAAATAATTCGTCTCTTATAAATGTCAACAAAGAGAGCACACAAATAACTACCTTTATATATCGTTTGCAAACATGCACATCTAAGTGATCGTCTTAGAAGGTCGTCTGTGTAAAAGGCATACATTAATAAGTCTTCTGTTGAATACATTAAATCACGACCACCTTTTCCGATGACATGGTAATATTTATAAACAACCGTATTTTCCGCTTATTCGGATTATCAAAGCGCGATCAACAACGGGGTCATTGAACAGATTCCCTTCCTTCCATTGCGGTTACTTTGTGGGGCTACTTTCAAAACGAAAGGAAAGGGTCGCTATTGTTTAAGAATTGAAAGTCCCAACCTCCATATATGATAAAATTATGATCTGTTCTGTTTAATTAATCGTTTTTTCTTCAAATCTGCACGATAAGAAGTTGATAAAACTGCCGTGACAAAAATTAAAATTGCCAGTGAGGGGCATTTTCTTCCCTTGCCACAATGTTTTCTTATCATTTAATAACAAATGAAGTCTTCTTTTGTCGTGATGATTTATCATATTTCAAGACCCAGAATTAATTCTTTCAACCATGCTATTATAGTTTTCGATTTGAGATTCACACACAACACCATCTGGACACAATTGGCCAACACGTCGGTTTCCGTTCCTTAGTCGGGGGCCATCTTTTTTTGGGAGAGAATGGTGTACTTGCCGTGGCAGTGACCCTTGATTAATGCTATCGACTTCTATAGCATTGGCTTACGAAACGCATGATGAAAGCGTTGCTTAGTCATCTCATTAATTCATGCATGAATCTTTTTTAAACTCTTATGAAAAAGAATGCTTAATCAAGGTAAGAATTCTATTCTGATTGTTTAGGATTTGGTTTTGACAAATAATGCTGATGATGAATTTTTTCTGATGCTATAGACAGAAACAAATGATTAAATGTGCTATCCAACTGATGCTTGCAGTTTGGACGATATACAATAAGTCTTCGTATGGTATGAGCTAAATGACCTTAGCTGTCGATGCGTCTTAAAACACCATTCATTTGTAAGGCAATGTATTGACCAAGGGATACTTTAAACCTTTAACAATACCAATTCTTTCCTCGTACGATGGACACAATGCTTGGCTAAGAGGATTTCATAGCGATAGAAATGTCACGTTTGTTGTATTGAGATAGAAAAGAAGCGCCCCAGCATATCGTCAATGATACGGGAGGCTTATAACGTAACAACCCGGTCATTCGTTTAAAACGACCACCCGGAAAATAGTGTTGAAATTCTTTCTAACCGATTCTCCATAAAGGGGTCCGTGTCTGGTATTAATTCAATGCATTAAATTGATAGTTAAAAGTGGCATGAAGGTAAATACAGTTTATCTGAGATGTTTGGAAAAATTAAACTGATACACTTTGTCATTTTGGTGCAGTTACTTAATGAAGACTTCTAAAACCTATGCATAAACGTTAGATTTTATAGAGTAAAAGCTGATTTGTCAAATAGATTCGTGTTGGTACATTTGGTACTAGAACCAGATTCAGTGTATTAAGCTATAATTACATATATGATGACGCATTATTCCACAGTGTGGTGTAATTTTGAAGACATTATTTTCTGTTAAAGAACTGCTTGAATAACCAAACAACTTAGTTAAGTGAAGAGTCGACATAAATAAATGAAATCAATGCATCAGAATTGCTGCAAACCATATTTAGAAATAAGGAGCTAAACTTACAAGATTTGCGTGGTTTAGGATATTCCGAATGATCCAGACGCAGATCTTTTATGTAACATATTTACAGCTTGGATCATTCGAGTTAGGTCGCAGGATGCATTTTCCATGCGTATTTCCCTCGTTTCCCAGAATTTATCTATTTGCAGGTAATCAGTTGAAACCACCCTAAACATAAAGGGTAAAGGGGAATAACGGAATAACGAACGCAATGTTAGCAGTAGAAGGAGCGCCTTATCTTTTACCTGGCATAGTTGTCTGTGAATAGACTCGGGTTCTTGGAAATTAAGTGAACCTGTAACTTGTGTTAAACCTGAACCCACACCCAGCGAAGGCCCGTTCGATATAAACGTTGTACGCAGCTTTATTTGTAGTACTTTTAACCCTTTACAAAACGCTAAATTTTCGACTGTCCCAAATTGAGAGAGCTTCCAGACGACATTTCAAAATGTGATGAAATTGAAAAATAATCATATATTAGGGAAGAAAACATTGTGGAAAAAGGAGAAATTGCTCGAGACGAGCAATTTCTCCTTTTCCCACAAAGTTTTCCAGAGTCGTCTGCAACAAACTGGTCAAATGTCGTTATCGTTTGGAAATGGATTAAGCTACATATCCTCGTCATATTACATGATATAATGATATAAACCCACAATTAGAACACGATAACTGACCAGGTCGTTATTATTTGGTATTTGGTTAAACTACAGTTATCCGTCATATAACATGTTTATGTAAGTAACCATGATGAGACTGAAATACTGAACTATATATATATATACTATAACACGATGAACGATATAAATCACAACGAGAACAGCGAAAGTGACCAGGTCATTATTATTTGGTATTTGGCTAAACTACAGTTATTCGTCTTATAACATGATGAACGATATAACCTCACAATGAGAACAGCGTAACTGACCAGGTCGGACGCATATTGACAACTGTAATCGCGGTTTCAAATCTTCGAACCGCGACTCCGCGATAAATGGTCGCTAACGAGGTGAAATGAACACCGTCAAGATCAATTTTCGTGATAACGTCTTGGTCGCCCGAAGGCTTGGTTTCACGGTCCAATGGTGCTGTTGGAGCACCATACATCATAGTCTCGTTAGTGAGCTCGTAAATGTGACATAAAACCGGGAGTTATGGCCCCGCGCGTCTAATGTAGATGTTACCGCGAGTTTCTATCTTGCGTCTCTTTGTTAGGTTTTTATTAAGTCGTTCTTTTCATTGTTTTCTTATTGCTGTTCCATATCGCATCAAACAGTCACCATCATTTAAGGTGGAATACCCGTAATCCGCCATTTTTGAAAATTATTCTTCCTAAGAATTGCTTCGGTCGTTCTCGGTGTACATCGGTATGTGTCGGAACTATTCGCATTGAGCAATATCGGGCTAAGCGATATTGCAAAGTAATACATCATTGAAACCGTCTCTCATAGACGCTTCCAATGACATGTCATGTTGCAATAGTGTACGTACATTAAGGATACTATCAATGTTTACGAGGTTGGACTTACGGAAAAAACTTCCAGCAGATGTTTAGTAAAACGTTACCCTGTATTCTCGTAACTAGTTCCTATAGGTTTCTTACTAAGTCGTAACATGTCTTCAGAACATGTCATTATCTGTAAAACTAATGGCGTGTTATAACTTGTTTATGGCGTAGGAGGTTTGATCTTTTGTTAAATGTTTTTAAAGTACTTTGTTTTTACGCATGTTATGTCATCTTATTGCGGAACAATCGTTAAACCCCTGGGTTATCTTAAGCGGTCCGATTTATAAGTCATCTAAATAAGCGAATTAGCATGTTTATACATTAACCTCATATGGAAAATTGTGATTCGTCCAAATTAAGAGCTAGAGTGAACAAAATTGTCTTTTTTATCTATGAAAAATATCATGATTATGTTTCTTTTTTAAAAATTTTTTTTTGAAGAAATAATTGAAAACAAAATGGAAATTAATCATTTAAAATATGCTTTCCATTTTGTATTTCATTATCGGTTTTAAAAAGCTGTAGCTGTGTATGAATGAATATAAGATGTATTTTTTTCTTAGTCAGCTCCCATGCAGGACTGGCCCCACTGTTTAACAAGGAAGTTTATCAAGAATTAAAAATTATAAAATTAGCAACGAAAATTGTAACGTCATTAGAAATTACTTATTACGCTTTAGATTAACTAATGACTATGGTAAGCGATTCACTTTTTTGAAGGACTTATTTTTGTCTTACACTGGACACTATAATAAGTGCTTTAATTTTACGAAGAACTTACTATAGTCTTTCGTTAAACACTCGAATTGCATGTACTGAGCAATTCTTCCCTTGTCGCAATTATTTTATGCAACAATCAGGCATGAATTATGTAATTAGTAAATATATTTAAAGGTTTTATCTAAACTAGACACGTCCATACTGGGAGTGCTTGTAAAACGAAAACATGAAGAAATACAAATGTGTTTGTCACACGTGTCGAGTTTTAGATAACGCAAGAAAATGCCTTTTAAACCTGCTATCGAAGTTATTTCAAATCCAAATGTGAAACAGAGACGTATGCAAGAATTTTGCATGCGATGCATAAATATATAGGTATATAAGCCTAGTCATAGACCATGGTGACTCATTAGAATTGTCACAAACGGGATTATTTTAATGAGGGTCTTGAATATCAAATTCAGGGCAAAACTGAAAATTATGAGAGGAACTCTTTATTATAAAGAACGCTATAGTGCGGGACTTAATGTTTATGCAAACAGGTTAGATCCAGGCCAGCCGCCAACTAAATTGGCGACTGGCATGTGATCTAACCTGTTTGCTACTCTGAGTCTCTTTTCTCAACAAAATTAAGCAGATATTTAAGGTTTAAGGAAGCAGACGATACAAATTTCTTTTTTTTCTTAGAAAACTGCCAAGCATTCAAAGGGCTAAGCTTCTTTTAAAATAATATTCACTCATAACGGAAGCGAGTCTGTTCGTCTAGAGAAATTACTCTCATGTTTCTCTTGGTCAATGATTAAGGCAGAGTACCCACAATCCGCCATTTTGAAACTCATTCTGTCGTCAGATTACTTCGGTCGTTCTCGGTAAACGTCGGTCGGGGTCTGAAACTATTCGGTTAAATGCGAATAGTTTGTTCCGGCCCAGACCGAGGTATTTCGAGAACGACCGAAGAAAACCAGCATAATTTTCAAAATGGCGGATTGTTGATATTGTACCTTAAACAGCGATATACGAGCAGTATTCTTTAAATAAAGCTTACGTCTATTCCTATGTGTTGGGTTTTCTGTTAGAATCGTCTTAACGAGACGATTCTAAAGGAGTAACCACAACTTAGGGATGAGAGGGAGAGAATATATAATCCTCGTTTATCTCATCAACTTTTGTTATGGAAGACATTTGCCATTGTAAAATCACCCCACTCATCACTGTATTTTGCACATTACTAAATAAACATTGTATATGTATAATTAATAATGCGTGTGTCACTGTCTTTCGTATACAAGGAAGTCATTTGTTATGTACAACCGTATTTCCGTAACAACCTGTTTGCGTTTGATTTACTGTTTTAGTCATTCACTTCCAACATATTCATTATATTCAATATTGATAATTGGTTTGTAAGCGATTTCAGTCAAACGCACGAAATATCATTTTGAAAAAAGAAAAAGTTGCCCGTGAATAGCAATATTTAATTTTGATGGGTGATTTCAGTTTGATTTGTAAATGTTATCTCATTTATACCCTACTTGTTAATCATCATCAGAGTGCATTCGATTTTGAGGTAACATGTTTAATCGCTCTCATTTCAATGTATATACATTCACGTAGGTTGATTAACATATTAACCTTTGCTTTGAAAAAGAGCAAAAGAGTTCTCTTCGATCGCAGTATCCAGTGTGATACTTTGAGTTTTGACATTTGCATGAAAATTGGCAAAATTGTTGTAAATACAAGGACGCAGTCTGTTTTTCTTTTTGTCTTTGAATCATTTGTTATGTATAAATTTTGTTAAAAAGTATTGTTTAAAAAAAAAACGAAATAAACAAAAATATGTAAAAAGAATACGAGTTGTTTGTGTTGGTATTTCATTTTGATTGAAGACTGTTGCGCTGATTATGACTGAAGCTGGGCGAGCCATGTTTTTTATGTGTGTATGTACATATTTCAATGGACTACTTAGTTTAATCTTACTTAGTTTACATCGATTGTGAAACAAGTTCTTACAGCTAAGTTAAATCAATCTCGATTCTGCTTTTTGGGTACATAACCAGTACGCCGAAGGTGGATTAATGACGAGTTGCAAAGCAGATCCCGCTAGTTACGGGATTCAAACCAACGACCCTCGTGTCCCGAGGCCGACTACCCCTGGACCTCAACCATTTGCAGGACATATGAGACACGATTGTGACAAAAGAAGACATTGCTTGGAATAAGCTTTTTCTTTTCCTTTGACATAATGCTCAAAACCCTACATTGCATGAACATTGTGATAGATGTTAGTTTGGGCAATCCACAAAATCCCAGAGGAGCAAACATGTTTGATCATAGGGCAGCCACAAATTTACTTGGCGGCTGGCCTGGGTCAAACCTGTTTACATAAGCACGAAGTGGTCTCCAGCACTAGAAGGGTTAAGATATCGGATGACATACAAAATGTCAAAACTCATAAAAGCGGCACACGTCTCGACTTCAAATAACCCACCCTTTATATGGAAATTTGAGATTCGTTTTATTTTATTCCAAAGGACAAAAGTGACATCTTCATATAACATGACAAATTAGTATGAAATGGAATTCGTCGTCTATTAGTCCTAGTTGTAAAGTCTACATTTCCTTGCAAAATCCCATGCTACCTGTACAAACATTAAGTAAGACGACAAAGGTACATGTACCAATACTAAACAAAATGAACACCAAGAATTGAATTGCTACCGTGCGAAAGGATTTGGCCATAAACCTAAGCATTGCCAAACGGTAGATCTTACGCCTGACAACTCACGCTATTCTTTCTTGAGTTACGTCTGAATCATTGGGACAAAAGGAGAAGTTGCTCGTTAAGAGCAATTTCTCCTTTTACCCCATTGTTTTCGCACGTACGATTAAACAGTGATGAATTCCATTGTTAAAATGTAGCCATTTTGACGACTTTTCGCGTTAAATGTTATTAATTATTCACATTGATTTCGTACATATTGTATTCCAACATGTACCTGTGAACGAAGACCAATTTGCTAAGGGTCATTAGATTGCTCCTGTCTATTGTTAAAGTGCAACCATTTAGACCACTTTTAGCGTTATATGTAACTCATTTACGGGCTGGAATTCTCACCCGATTCGCTCCCGTAAGAATTAAGATTCCGAACCGAGTCATGCAATGTTGTACTTTCTAACAAAAATGAATGATTTACTGGTCATTGTTGATAAGCGAAAGTCTTAAAGGCTTTCAGACCATCAACGCAAGGTGATCGGATGGAGTAAATGATTTTTTAAGGTGTTTGAAACGTCGCCGATTAAAGAATGAAACGCGCTCATTTTCTTCTTTCCCGACAAACATTCACCAAGTGTCCTTAACCGTCGACCTTTATCATCGTTTTGCGTATCATAAAATATCTATCTTATTTAGGCTATAATGATAATAATAATAATAAAAATAATAATAATAATAATAATAATAATAATAATAATAATAATAATAATAATAATAATAATAATAATAATAATAATAATAATAATAATAATAATAATAATAATAATAATAATAATAATAATAATAATAATAATGATAATAATAATAATAATAACAATAACAATAACAACAATTACAACAACAACAAGAAGA
The DNA here is from genome assembly GCA_947846245.1 of Cerastoderma edule. Taxonomy (NCBI): domain Eukaryota; kingdom Metazoa; phylum Mollusca; class Bivalvia; order Cardiida; family Cardiidae; genus Cerastoderma; species Cerastoderma edule. The sequence goes on along the minus strand of OX401415.1, from coordinate 21,925,747 downwards.
AGAACAACAACAACAATAGCAACAACAACAACAAAAAGGCGTTTTCTATTTGGGAAATGGCAGCGCTGGTTTGACTCGAGAAATCATCGCAAGTAAGCCAAGAAAAAAATGTTGAATTCGACGGTCAAATACCAAACGGACTAGAACTGAAAAACACGAAGGTTGCTTTTTATCATATGACTAGACAAAATCGCTTGCCTTAATCAAATTCCATAATCGTGTACATGTTTATGGTATCAAACAAATGTACCGTCTCGAAGAGACGCCTCCAATGCCGTGTTACTTTGCAATATTGCTTTGTTCAATATCAAAATAAGAGGAAATGCGGTTTCGACATTACGAATGTTCTCAACGTTAGATACTTAGTAAAACGCTACCCCTGTATCTTCCCACTTCAACACATTTCGCAAAGTCTAACTGGGCAGTTCTCCCATGGAGCGACCTAGTCAATAGAGACGCCTTCAGTGACGTGTTACTTTGCAATATTGCTTTTTTTAAATATCAAAATAAGAGGAATTGTGCATTCGACGTCAATCTATATTGCTAGATGCTTAGTAAAATGCCACTAATACACATGTAGCCAACCACTTCAACACATTGCGCAAAATCTAACTGGTCAGTTCTGCAATGGAGCGACCTGGTCAATTCAGATACAATGTGCAATCATGGTTATAATAATAGTGTTACTGGACGCTGGTCAATTCTATGTTATTTCGGCCATCAGGTAATCGGTTCAGTCAATGTAGGTGCTAATTAACAACAGATGGGGGAACGTGGGTGTCATGTGTAACCGCGCCCCTTATCATATTCCCTCTGGACTAGAAGAAGACGAGTATCATTTTGTACTAATATGCTCAAAGTTTTCAGATTAAAGAGAAACATACATAAACGGTATTACTATACATGGCCATCATGTCTTTAAACTCACCTATCATGTATAGTTTTGTTTTTATTAAAAATATATTCTCTGTAGACAAGCAGGACAACTAGAACTAGTGGTTCCTTTTGAAAAGATACAGTTTAAAAGTTGCATTTTGACATCATTTGCTTTTAAACAGCTAACACTGATGATATCGTTTGAGTTATTAAAATTGTAACTGGCTGGTGTTAGTCATTTTGGGGGGTTCTCAAACCTTGATTTGGATGATAATAAGAATGATTTTATGATATAATGTAAACATGAAGCACTAATGATACAAACATAAAGCATTTACTTTAGTCTTGCATTGAAGCCTCGATTTGCTAAACAAAAACTGCACATCTCCTTCAACTTGATTCAGGGGGTATGAAGTTTTTTTATCTTTAACAACGATTATAATTAAGCGCAATGTGCGTGTAAAATCGCACCAATTGGTAGGTATTCAATAAAGAGAATACAAAATTTTGTTACAACCAGCACACAATAGTCCCCATTATTTAATTCACTCAATTAGATTTGGAAAAGTAGCCAAAATGGCCGCGGGCTAGGAGGGACGGCGATGTGGGGACCGGTCTAAAGCAGGTCTTTGGTTACAGATAAGCATCTCCGAATGTTAACATGGTAATATAATACGTAATTAAAACACGACAGACCATATAATCAACGGCGGGAATTCGAGCTATTTAATTACATGTAAAAACGCCTCGAGGGCTCGTAGGGTCCACTTTCAACCTCTCTTTGAAACATGTAACAACATAACTTAATACATACTTTTTTTTAAACAGAGTCATATAAAAACGTTGACTTCGTATGACAATGTGGGGCTTTGATTTTTGAGTTGCAATTATTTTGCTTAGATCTTAACCATATTTTCTAATATTATAAACAATTGAAATTCCATTCGAAAGCAACATAAGTCGTGAAGAAAAAAAAACATGTTATCGTATAAGGACCAGTAAGACAAAAGGGTAAATTAATCACAGTGAGCAATTAATGATTTTGTTACATTAGTTTCTAAAGTACTCAACAGGCCATGTGTCAAAGTGAGATCTACTGTGGTAATGGGTTGTTTTTTCTTGCAATCGTTTTAAGAGGATGTCATTCTGACCATTCGATGAGCATTGTCCCCTTCAGGTTACGAATATATCGGGCTTAAACTGGTAAGCAATTCATTATAACGTAGGTGTTGCAACGTTTATCCCTTACAATGACATCATTTGATAAAAGCTTGTTTTCACATTCAGGTCCACTTCTTTTAATCCACCGATGATTCAATTCAGACAAAAACTTTAGCACATGTATGTCTTCAAAAGGTTACCGTCAAAAATCAGTATTTATAACTTAACGAACTTATTGGGCGAAGTGTAGTGTACGGTTGGTTGGCAAGAAATAATTCATTTATCAAAGCATGCATACAATTTACCTGCGAATGCATGTTTGAATCATTCTGTAGTCTTATTCCTGTCAGAACTTTGTGAACAGTTAATGAATTAGTAGGGATGACTAAGATTTGAGGTTTTGCGAATGTCTTAGAAATACACATTTTTCCATTCGGCATTTGTTTTTGCATGTTGTGCTTACATTTAGTCCCACTCCTGTTCCAAACGATGTTAGAATTCAATTCTATCTGCGTATGTCTTCTCTTATGTGTGTTCAATACGCATCGTTACCATATATATTATATATATCATATTTTTCGGTACTGAGTTGTTATTTACTGGCATAATTTATACACAGTACAGCAATAAGCCAGGTGTGTATTTGAACTTTCTTAGAGATAACATCTTACACAAGTTTACCATTAGTAATGAATGGACAACAAGAGTAAAAGCGTGCTTTCCGTACGAAATGGTTGACCTTCTGCCACACGTGTATCTATAGACGTTGCTTCCCGTTTCGATTAGAAATGTAGTTAACATATTCTCGAGGAAACGTTTAAAATTTGTAAATGAATGCCACGCCAAGTCTGAATATTGTACGATTCAAGTGTGATTTTTTTAATAACGCGACGGCCGGATCGTGTCAACAGTGTTTCAGCCATATTGCATGACATTAAATTGATGCATGCGCATAAGCGACCAGGAATGCGAGCAGACGTTTTCTTGAAGTCACTTCTCACTCCGTAACAATGATGTCCTAAAGCGACTGATCAGGACGAGTTTTAACGCGTTTGTGTCATGGAATAGCTCCCCCACCCCCTCTCCCGTTTTCTCAGAGGGAGGCCAGAATTTAATTCAATTCTATACGATTCGTTCTGTCATCGAACGTGAAGCACCTGGCTCGGGTGTTTTGTAAACAAACGGGCCTGCAGCTGTGAAGCCCCACGAGACCGTTTGTTTGTTTGTTTATCATTGAAGCTGAATGAATCCTTTTATATAAAGAGACGATAGCGATATTATACTTCTCCCCCTTATTTGGTGGAATTAACCCTTCAATGTATCCCCCCCAATCTGAACACATCGGGTTTATCCAATGAAAACACCTCTTAAATAATAAGGATGACGTCATACTGTTTCCCGCGAGAATGACGTCACTTTACTTTCGTTTTTTTAAAATAGATCTTAAATGTGAAATCTAAAAAGTCGTTAAATTTGATTGAGGTTACAACTATACATGTCACAACAACAATTTCGCCATTTCGTATGAGTTACTGATAAAAAAATGATTTAAAAGGATGTCCAACACTTCCATACACATTGAACTACTTAACGTTCTCGCTTAGAAAATGTGTTAGACGCCAGAGGCCGATTTACCCGAAATATTGTAACCCTACACTTAAATCCGAGGTGTATTTCTAGCTCACGGAAATACCCGAGTAGTTCCGATTTGTATCCCCCTTCTGAGAAGTTTGGTCAGTTCCGTTATTAAAGCACCAGCATACGCCAGCAAACATCTAGAAAACGGTACCGTGAATATATTCTGTCATTTATACTTATTTATTTGTTTAATTGGTGTTGGGCCCAACGTTCCCGGATGTTGCATTATTATTTAAGTACAGTGAAATCTCGTTAATCCGAACACGTCCGTTCCCAACAAAATGTCCGGATGACCGAATCATCCGGACTAATGAAGCAGAGCATGTTCTTATACACATTAAGGCATAAACAGTCTGTATGCATGTGTATACTTATAACCCTTTAGCAAACGCCAAATTGTCGACTGTCCCAAATTGAAAGAGTTTGCAGACGACATTTCAAAACGTGATGAAATTCAAAAATAATCTTTTGATATGGCAGAAAACATTGTGGGAAAAGGAGAAATTGCTCGTCACGAGCAATTTCTCCTTAACCCAATATGTTTTCAAAAGTCTTCTGCAACAAATTGGTCAAATTATTCTGTTCCCTTACAATTTTGTTCGGATAGTGAGACATCCGGATAATCGATGTCCGGATAAACGAGGCTTCACTGTACTTAACTGTTTATACTTAACACATGTCTATATAATAAAATATTCATTAATTATTTCATATTCATACTAGTAGTAGAGACCACTTTGACAAAATAATAGATTTCTAATCATGAGCATGTTAGAACTTTGTCACAGTTGTATCTGAATTCTTACAAGGCAGATGCGACAATGTGAGGCGATATGGATTAAGGGATCTAATCAAATTGACTCCAAATAGCGACCTCTGCACATACTGGTTGGTTTGTGATTTTACAGATGCGACACAGTGAGGCGATATGGGTTTAGGGATCTAATCAAATTGACTCCAAATAGCGACCTCTGCACATAAGGGTTGGTTTGTGATTTTACGCAGCTTTTAAGAACATTCTTAGTTTAATCCATGGATCAGCCTACATGTCCATGCTACTAGTTTAAACTCATCAGAACTGTAAAATATTCTTATAGACAGCTGACTGCTATCCGACATGAACATAAAAGATCTGTGGCGGACGACGAATTGATCCCGTTGCATTGACTTTCGTAAGTCAAAACAGATGTTGATATTTAAAAAAAAAAAACGAAAGTACGATATTATGTCGTATATAATGTGACACGTGATTGGAGGCGTATCGGAGGGACGACTACAATGCCCTGTTACTTTACAACATTCCCTTTCGCAATATTGAGATTAACCCATTATCAAACAATGACGACATTTAACCACTATGTTGCAGTCGACTCTGGAAAACATTGTGGGAAAAGGAGTAATTGCTCGCTAAGAGCAAGTTCTCATTTTCCCACAAGGTTTTCTGCTCTATCTGAAGAATATTTTTCAATTTAATCACATTTTGAAATGTCGTCTGCAAACTCTTTCAATTTGGGAGAGTCGAAAATTTGTCGTTTGGGAATGGGTTAAAGGGAATATTGTTTTAAACATACGGAAATATCTAACATAACGCGCGTATGTTTGTTAAAACACCCCAGCGCCATGGTATTAATGGTGTATGGTAAGTTGTTGGCCTTTTCTTCAAACAGCCCCCGACTATCACAAACGTTAACCCTTTCCAAACCAATAAATATTCGACTGTCCAAAATTGAAAGAGTTTGCAGACGACATTTCAAAATGTGATGGAATTGAAAAACGTTCTTCAGAAAGAGCAGAAAACCTTGTGGGAAAAGGAAAAATTGCTCGTTTCGAGCAATTTCCCCTTTTCCCACAATGTTTTCCAAAGTCGTCTGCAACAAAGTAGTCAAATGTCGTTATTGTTTGGGAAAGGGTTAGCAGAAGGTCAATGGTCTTCCAAACCACTTGACAAGCCAAGTGTCCTTTGTGGACATTGGTCAAGATAATCGAGTGTGGTAATTGTGTAAATAGTGTACAATAATGGTCTATATTGAATAATGTCATTACGCAAACTCAAACGAGTGAAATTCCAGCAAGAACTTGTTTGTTGAATAAACTTTACTGAATTGGAATTGATTCTAGTTTGAAAGGCACATCAAAGGAGAGGAGAACAAATAAATTACTGAAAACATATATGTTCTTTTATTATGTTCATAAAAGTCATGGGAATTAGTTTAGGAATGCATTGAGACCCTAGCCTATTAAATAGACTCATTTAAAATAAGTCATTTTGTGCTTGAAATATAGGTGTCTCCAATTCAATCATGTTTATCAACAACCTGTTTGTTTACATAACGAATTCTGATTGGTCAGTTCAAAGATTTGTGTATCAACTGTCAAGGTCAGATGTGAAGAATCATGAAATCTGAAGTATAACAGTTGCTTATCTGGGTTATTTCTGGTTAACTTTAACATTTAAGTTGTGCTGATCGTGTTTTCTGGTGATAACTATTTGGATCTATCCAAAAGTTTAACAAATGATATAGTTTGGTATAGCATTAATCTCCTTTAATGGGCCTTTAAGCCATTTTTTACAATTTTGTCACTTATATTCACGTACCGCCATGGTTATTGCACTATATATACGACTAGTACCTTTGACAAATTTGAATTATTGCTAGAAAAAAGGACCAAGTTAAACACAATTGGCAATGGTATAAACATTGCAGCATAAAGAACCATTTCAGTAAGCGTCACAAGGCAAACTAAAAAAAAAAGACAAGAGCAAGCAAGAACTGGTTTGTATAACAAGCAATAAATTATGGTCATGATTTGAGACCCTAAAGAAAGGAGAAACATTTCCTTTTACCACCATATTCATTCGATTTCTCTTGCCTGTTTTGGGTTGATCCCTTTCAGGTATTATACCAGCTATCAAATCATATCCATCTGTATAAATGCGCTAAACAAGCAGCGGAATTCCATCGAAAGTATTGTTAATAATTACTGTAACATTTTCTGCATAGGGCAATGAAATAAAAAATACCACAGTTATTTTTGGATCACGCACGGATGGATTATTATCCATCTGTTATGAATACCATTCAAAACATTATGTTAAGCAGAACCCGTTTCTCGCATAACCTTTTCCGACCCTTAACACGAAATTCTATTCTTGTAAACGACATTTAGCTTAGAATGATGGGTAAATTTCTAAAAACAAATGGGTGTGTCGTCTGCTTTCCAAAACCTTAAATATCTGCTGTATTTGCTGAGGAAGATACTCAGCGTAGCAAACAGGTTAGATCACAGGCCAGTCGCCAATTTACTTGGCGGCTGGCCTGTGATTTCATCTGTTTGCACAAGCATGAAGTTGGTTCAAGCACCATAAGAGTTAAAATGATTTAATTTGGTATAACTTGAAACCGACTTTTAACAGATTTGAGAAAAGAATCTATTACGAATACAACCTACGTGTGCAAGCATGACCCTTTCTCTAGACATCGGAGGCAAAGTCTTGTCATTCGTACATGCACGGTCTGTCACCAAGGTTAAATTGGGGACAACCAAACGTATAGCTGTCCGCATACATCATCTACAGTAGATAGACATGTCCGGTAAAATGGACAGATTTAGATGTATCATAAAGTACCTTGTGTATAATATAACACACAATGTCACCGGCGAAATGTATGTTTGGAAGACAGACCTCTACGTATCCCGAACGACAAAATAAAACGTTCATGTCTTCTGTCGTGTAGATATAAATAAATGGTTTGTGGAAGATAGGTAGAAGGTTCTTAACGTTACTCCCTCGACACCTTCTGTTTAAAATGTCTTTGAGCAAGCGTCTTATGTAGTGACCTCGGACTCAGGCGTCCAGGGTTCGTACCCCACCGGTACCTATGGTTTTGTAGGAATGTCCTTCGGCTACACAGTACGAAACCTTATTCTAGTACTGATGGATCCAGGAAAACGTTTACATAACTAACCACATATGAACGGCCCCTTGTACCGAGGGTTTTGGGTTCGACCTCCGTTAGGCGAGGTTAAAATAGCCGGGATAGCACAGTTTGGTGCAAGTACCGGTTAACTATCCAGGCATAATTCGTTGAGAATGAATTTCATAAGCTTTAATAAATTTCCATCACAATCGATGTATATAAATAAGTTTAAACAAACCCCCATTTCAACATCAATATTACCATCGCAAACATTCAATCGAGATACGATTACCTGTCAGTTTTGTCTTTCCGCGGTGGCGCGCTTTTCTGACTTTGTACCGGAAGTGAGTAATGAAACAGTTCAGTTTAATATGCGGTATCCTAAAAAGGATCGAGGGTAGTCTCGTAGAGTTCTGACGTTCAAGACATAAACATTTTTCGATATAAATTTTAATCTAATATCCCTTGCCATACGCTTTTTGTGACTTTTACAACATGAAAGCACCGTTGTAAGAAAATTAGAACTTACTAAAGAAAATGTTCATACTCTGAAAACTGTAAGAAAACTTTACGTCAGAACAAAATGTTTCTCATTACAAGAGTTTTGCCTTTTGTAACAATGCCATTTGCCGAAATGGTTTTACAGATGCATTTAGTTGCAAGGATATCACTAATAACCGAGTTAAATCACGAGTTGGGATGTGTAGGGTTTAAGACGCGCAGTGGGTTTACAAGGTTAAATTTTCTGAAGAAATTCTAAAACAGGTTTTTCGGTTACAGCTGTTAGACGTTTCAAAACCTACCAAAGCGAAAGGGTGTAATCATTCCGTTCGATTATTGCAATTTGTCTTTTTGCGAATGGTTATATAGATATCAGTGATTTAGTTTATGTTTTTTTCCAATTATTCAGTATTTTTGATATTTCTACATCGCACGATAAAAGGCAAAAGTCTCTATACGATGTTATTTCGGTCAATGGATCTACAACCATATTCAATGTGTCGTGCCAAAGAAAATCCCCCTGAACCCAGCGGTGCAATGGGGATTAAACCCGGGTCTCGGAATAACAAGCCATCCAACGTTACATCTGGATCTTGCAGGACCGCAGGTTTAATATTGACTCTGTTCGTAGGTCCATCGCCTCAAAAAATGTATTTACTCAATACGAAACGCCTTTGTCAACGCCGACAGCTGTGCACTAATGGTTGTTTATGATAAACGTTTCGCTAATCCAAATCGACCAAGAAGCTGACATTATGTAAACACATTGTCAATCGGTTTGGTATCGTATTAGACATGTCCTGCGTGACCCAGTGGTAAGGTTGGTGGGCATGGGACTCAGGGGTACAAGGTTCAAGCCCTACAGGCACTGCCAGTTGAATAAATGCGTCTTTTGGCAACACAGTCCAGAGTCCAAGCCTAGTACTGGTAAACCGTTTTACTTTTGCGATTTAAGTGACTTCAAACAAAGTTATCGATAGTTAGGATAAAAACGAGATTTGATTGATAAGAAGGAATATTCTTTACAACATTACCTTTCCAATTTCAATATCAAATGCCTGAGCTTTGCTACTACATATGTGTCGTCAGCATCTAATTCTTACCATTTGGAAGGGCTTCATAATTGTCTAATTAGTTTTGAATAGCCACTGATATGAAAACCATTGATGTCATTTTATTAACCCTATTCAAAACATTAACGACATTTCACGAGTTTGTTGCAGATGACTCTGGAAAACATTGTGGGAAAAGGGGAAATTTCCAATTTCATCACATTTTGAAATGTTGTCTGCAAACAACTCTCTCAATATGGAACGGTAAAAAAATTAGCGTTTGGTAAAGGGTTAATGAGGACAATGTTAAGCGATGACCTATAAATAGAAAAAATGTCGTTTATGTATCCTCTCATTATATTTTGTACGCGCGAAACACAGCAATCATTGCGTCGCCCCGATCAGTTCTGTCACAGATAATCTGTAGGGCACGAGAACGGTTTCCATAGAGACCTTTTCATTACCATGACAATCAAAAATTCCCCCCGTCCTTTCTTTGCAATTTCTTTCTCACAGGGCGTCTGTAATTATAAAGATAGCTTCGAGCTAGTGACCATTCTTCGAATCAGTTATCCTTTTCTCGGAAACAAATAGTCGATGAAAATATCAAAATATTGTGAGAAGGAAGCCATCTGTCAAAACAACATGCGTTTTATCTCAGTCGATATTTTCAACAAAGTTTCATATTCGTAAAACATGTATTCAGAATCAGCTTTGCGTTGTTCTTAGGGGTGTTATTTTTTTTATGTTGTGTTCGCAAATGAATACTACACAGCTCACTCTTTCCATACGGGAAGCAACGAAAACAAAGAGCGTTGGCCATGAGGGCCGATTTGTTTTCTTTGACAGGAATTCGCGGAAAGCGCGTTCGTTTATCGATTCCGGGAGTCATAAATATTTAAAAAAAAAAAGTTCCAAGCAAGGCACGCAGTTTCCATTATGTTGTACCCTAGGGCTTTTTTCCCCTTCCATTCTATAGTCCACTCCGACCTTTATTTGCATATATGTAGGCTAGTGTGCTTCGTTAGCACTGACCTTGTTTATACGGGAAAAGCGGTTTACCGCGAACGTATTTAGGAAGTAGAGCCGCACTTCGGTCCAACCGGAAGTAATTGAACGGAAATGAAATCGAGCATGCGTATTAATACCAATTCTCCTTTGAAAGCTTCTTTGATTTTTTTCTCTTTTTCCATCCTTTCTTGCACCGTTCGTCCATGAAGCAGTCTCTATGCTATAGAAGTGGTCTTCCTGGCCAGCTAGCACATTGTCGTATGAAATCGGGCCACGATTGGATCGTGTATTGTATACAACGTTACGTATATACATGTTGCTAAGTCATCAGATTGACCAGCGTAAGATATTTTGTTAAGGTCAAATATCCAGATACTGTGACAGAAAGATACATTGCTCCCAGTGAAATAAGTTAGCCTTTAATGATTTTTATCCACTTGCATCTTGAAATTGTGTTCCTTTTAAATAAATGTTTTCCGTATGCTAGTGCTTTCAATTTCGACCACTCGAAAATTCCCACTTTAGGAGAGCAGGTTACACAACTCGTTAATGAATATAACATGTCTAAAGAACAGGTGTTAATTTCGTTATTCTTGTCACGTATTCCCTTTATCTATTGTGTCGTCTGATCTAAACATGGACGTGAGCAAAGACAGATATCCGCAGGAAAACACACGTACGAACAAATCCCCACCCTGTCTAACCCCTTACCTGATTGTACGAACTGTCAGCAGACGATACTCGATATCAAAGAAAACGTCCCCAAATGTTAACCCTTAGAATGCTGGGTATTTTTTCAAAAGATAGATGTTTGTGTCGTTTGTTTTCCAAAACCTTAAACATATGCTTAATTTTATTGAGGAAAGATATTCAGAATGGTAAACAGGTTAAATCACAGGCCAGCCGCCAATTGACTTGGCGGCTGGCCTGGATCTAACCTGTTTGCGTAAACATGAAGTTGATTTCAGCACTTTAAGGGTTATAATACATCTCATAAGATAAATTATGGTTATTAATGTTCCAAATAAATAATAATGTCAAAAGGAATCGCCCAAGAGGTTTTACTCACATTTTTTCCGGTACCGTCTTCTATAAAGTTGTATAGAAGCATACGCAACGAATAAGAGGTTACAGCGAAACAAACTCTTTTGATTTAATCAGAGAACATTTAGGTAAATATTTATGTTTCTTCGAAGCGAGGTATCATGTTACATCCGCCTTTCTGGCAATTCATAATTTTGAATAACCTCATTTAAATGCAGCAACAGCAACATCTTGGACAAGACATAGATACTAAGAAATCGCATCAGGGTTATGTAGAATTTGTTTGCCAGACTTTGAATGTAACCATGTGTTTATTTATTGGAGTCCGATGAAAAGAAGTGCAAAACAAAAATCAGTTCGAATTGATTTCAAATCAAATCTCATTAAAACTGCTCGAAATGAACATAGCTTATTACTCATCCAGACACCGTTCGCTGCATATTGCCTCGGATCATGAAAAGGGAAGTATTATCTTTACCAGTTCAAATCCCCATGACCGAATGTGGATTTTCATGATTGATAGTTTGCCGATTGACTTACAGAATGCCGATTGTTATTCCATGCTTGACCAGTCCTTATGTGAAGTCGAGTTTTGAGATCTTTTTCCATCATTATGAAACGAACACCCAGTATATCAGAAAAACTGTTGAAGCGATGTTAAACCCATATTGCTGCTTTCCTCAATGCTCCGGGGTAAAGAATAAACACATCAAGCCACATTGATCTAGCATCGGGATCATGTTGGCGAATGTCCATTCATAGGCAGTCGTTACATTCATACGAACATCGGAAATAGAAACCAACGTACTGTATGGAACACTTTCATAGCCCTTCACGTCCCAGGTGAAACGAAATTCAGTTTGCTCTTCATATTTACTTTTGAGATACTAACTTTTGATTCAAGTATTTTGCACGACTTGGTCGGCTGCCAAGAACTCCAGTGGCGCTCTATTTTCATTCGAGATCTCTCTTTTTTCTTCAAGTGGGACCGACTGGAAACACTGATAAAGGCAGAAAACATCCGATTAAGCATTTCTCCCGGAATCTCGCCCAAAATCTCGCGATAACACGAGACGTTGAATCGAATAGCAGACGGCTCAGAAATGACCAGGAACCGTATGCATGGGGAATTTTAGACAGGGATCTCATTAATTCTCATTTTCGACGACTTTGGTGTACTTATGTTGAGAAATCTGACAGTAATGTGCTAAACTAACAGCAGACAGTTTGAATTGCTGGCAAATTCATACGATGACATTTGTGGGTCACGGAGTCTTAATTCATCAAACTCTGAGGAATCCCAGTTACCGAGAAAAAGAGAGGCCCACCGAAACATCAACAAATGTTTTCTTTAACAGACCATGTATATCTTTTTGCGATTTGTCTTCAGGTGTACAGTCATTAGATGTTTGCATATACTTCATCTCTTCTGGACTTGTCCAGTAACCCAGCAATTTTTTACTCAGTTATCTATTTTTATTAAAAACAAATGTCAAATTAATTTCGTGGATTGGACTGCGCTAGAAGTATTATTTGGAAACATTGACATGGACAAAGTGATTAATAATATACTGCTGCAAGCCAAACATCATATATATTTAAAAAAAATAAGAAAACAAATGCCGTCTATTGAATCTTTCAAATATCAAATTAAACTATTTTACACTACAGAACAACATTTAGCACAAAAGTCTTTCAACATGGATAGTTCTGAAGCATCATGGGAAAAATACAAAAATATTGCATTATAATTAATACATGAATAATACTATAATTTTTTTTTTAATGAAGTGTTAAAATGTGTTATTACAAATCACCCCCTTTCCGTCGTCCACTTTGTTTTGTTTTTTTTTTTGTTTTTTTTTTGGCACCCCACACTGTATGTAGTCCACCTTTCATGTTTAAAACATGGAAGTGAATAGTAAATTATGTGTTCTTGATCTTTTTCTTCTTTTTTATTTTCTATTTCATTTTTTGTTCGCTCTTCTAATTTTTCTTGTATTGAAATACTTTTGTTTTTCTTTTTCTCTGTTAAAAAATTGAAAAACTATTTTTGTTGTAAATTAACCCCTTGTCAAACAGTTATACATTCACCATTATTTAAGAAACATTTCATGACTGTTAATTGATATTAATTTATGGCTGTTGATAAACTGTTTTGTATGAAATCTGTACAATCAAACATATATTTATACTGTTGTGAAAATATCATCCTTATTCTATAGCTAAAGGGTCCTGTGTGTCCGAATGATAAAGATGGTGGATTTAGATCTTTAGCAATGCAAATTGAGTCCCACCAATACCTCTGGTGGCGAATGGGCACACAAGATTGTATATTAAAGAAAAAAGCAAAATGATGTTTTAAAAATAAGATTCATCTGACAAGAGTTGTCATTCAAGGTGAAAATTGATCGATTGATTTTGATACTACATGTATTTTTTGGACAATCACAGTTTTCTTTTACTTAACCCAAAATTTCATACTGTTAAATTTTATACTGTTTGATTTTATACTGATTCACCTAAAAAAGACAGACCAGAGAGCATCTGTGATGGGGACTGACTTCTCCGAAATAAACCGATTGGTTGTCTGTCACAGAGTTTTCTGTTCAAGAAGCTGTAGTGATATGGATCATTTGCGTTTATTTGATGTATTTATGGGAATTTTGGGTTAAGTTAAAATGTATTTATCATTTTGCTCTTGTTGTATGATAATGTAAGGTATGTAGAGGGGTGGCCCCTCCCGACCCTCACATACCAATTGACGGGGGGAATAAATGGGTTAGAGCTTTGAACTCTAACTGAAAAAAAAAAAAAAAGATGTTTGCATTTGCCCCGAATGACGCTTTGGGCATTGTTATGAACTGTTTAAGCAGCAACACACCAGTGCATTTTGCAGTACCATAACACAATACTGCTTAACCCTAATGGTTAACCCAGGGGCCCGTTTTACTAAACAACTTACGGAAAATGTTTGCGTAAGTCATAATTGATTAACATGGATAATATCTTCAATGAAAGTACAATATTGCAATGTGACAAGTCATTGGAAGCGTCTCCAATGATGTGTTACTTTGCAATATTGCTTTGCCAAATATTGAAATAAAAGGACTTGTTGTTTTAGACTTACGCAAATCTTAAACGTAAACTGTTTAGTAAAACGGGCCCCTGGAACCGACTTAATGCGTATGTATACAGGTTATATCCAGGCCAGCCGATAAGTAGTTTGGAGACTGGCCTGTGGTCTAACCTGCTTGCTACTCTGAGTATCTTTCCTCATCTTTCCTGATCAAAATCATGCAGATATTTAAGGTTTTCCATTGATACATCGCGGTGGACCAGTGGGTTGTGTCCTTGCTTGAGTGTGGACGGTTGAATTGGATCACACCAAGTTCAAATTCAATGACGTTTGTCATATAAAAAATAAAACAGATTGTTGTCAAACATGTTTCCAAAGTGACGATAAACAAAGGATGGTGGATATACAAAAAACAAAACAAATAGAAAAAAAACGAAGTAGTGACATTCCTGAACATACTCCGTATAATATCAGCATTACGACTAAAAGTTGGTTATTTTTGATACACTTGTATCCGAATGTATCAGAATGTATCCGAATGCGTTTCGGACACCTCTGCAAACACGGTAAGCGATTAATCGACCGAAATGCTGCGAATCGATTTTTCAGGATTATACCTAAAACGTATAGACAACATTCTCTAGTGGATATTCATACACTTTTGAATGGAGGCCTAAAGGAATAATACAGGTGTTCGATAATTATAGGAACCAGTGCAATATGAGTAACGAGGCAGTGCGGTTAGGAATCGATTAGTAAGCAATCCAACCTCATTAGATGTTTATACTCTTATCTCATTCGGCCCCAAAAGTTTAAAGAAAATGTTGACACCTCATGCATATTTAATAGCTAAAATGTCAAAAAAATAAATATGATTTTAACTTGCATGAAGGAAACTGTTTATTCCTGTGATACACGTAGGCAAATTAATCTACCCTGATTAGACAGCTCTTTATGAGCTGTCCAATCAGGGTGGATTTAATTTGCGAAAGAAGCCTTGTTAAGCATGTTTAAATTCATTCAACTATTAAAATCATGCGATAAAAGTTTGGCAATATATCTTAAATTTGCTTTTAAAGAAAGAATATTGTTCACGCATAATATAACATAATTATTTATGTAGTTCATCCACATTGAAAAGGAAGTAATTATTCAAAATGTATGTAATTGTATTTTTGATTATTGACCTGTATATATTGTATGTTTATTTTGTTTGTATTGTAAAAATGACTATACACATGTGTGGTGGTCAAATAAAAGATATCTATCTATCTATCTATCTATCTTAATGCAACACCAGGGCTAAACTTTTAAAATAATCTTGAGAGCGATCTTAACCAAAGCGAACATCAATCGTTAAACAAAATGGTCGAAACACCAAATTTTCGTTTTAAAGTAGTTGGTTTAAATTATTATAGAAAAAGAAAGATCTGCTTGTGATGAGCAAGTATTTGCCCTGTTATACAAATAGGTGGGCCTTGAAAACGTGATACACTTTCCAAGAGGATATGAGTAATTCACTACGCGTAGAATCCTTGGTACCGTTTTACTAAACAACTTACCGAAAATGTTTGCGTAAGTCATAATTGATTAACATGGATAACATCTTCAATGAAAGTACAATATTGCAATGTGACACGTCATTGGAAGCGTCTCGGAAAGACGATTCCAACGATGTGTTACTTTGCAATATTGCTTTGCCAAATATTAGGATAAAAAATAAAATAAAAGGACTTGTTGTTTCAGACTTACGCAAATCTTAAGCGTAAACTGTTTAGTAAAACGGACCCCTGAACGCTTTACACTGGTTTTTCTTCGTATGATTTGTTTGTTTGCTTGTTTGTGCGGTGGGTTACTTTTGGTTTCAACATTTTGCCAAGTATATATCGGTGTAGGTTGAATTATCCACGCCCCTTTGATCCAATAAACCCATTGAATTGAAACAAATCTGAAGTTCCAAGTGGTTTTATCTGAATCATCCTAAAATATATATGTGTAGTCATTTTCTCATTTGAAATACGTACATACAGAGTAAGAAATGGTTACATTCACCATGGCAGTTCTTAAGAATATCATTTGGTCAAATAAAATTTCATCTCTTTAAGTTAAAACCTTTGGACATAGATCATACAAGGCTTCGACAGGTTTCGGACATTTTGGATTTGTATGTATTTAAGTAAAATTGGCACATTTCATTTCAAATTGACTCTCTCAGCACTAACTTAATACGAGAGTCTCAACCTATTGAAAAATCTTAAAACACATTAGTATTGTTTGACTAAACAACTGAAGGAAAATATTTGCGTTGGCACAAACTGATAAGCATGGATTGTATCTGAAATGAATTAACACTATTGCCAGATGACACGTCATTAGAAGCGTATCGGAGAGACGATTCCAATGGCGTGTTAGCTTGCAATGTTCAGGTTATCAAATAAAGGGAATGTTGTTATGAACTAACGCAAATTCGTAGTGAAACCTTACCCAGCTAGTGTATGCCCAGAAAATTGGCCGTCAAGCAAAGCGTT
Source organism: Cerastoderma edule (assembly GCA_947846245.1). Lineage (NCBI taxonomy): Eukaryota > Metazoa > Mollusca > Bivalvia > Cardiida > Cardiidae > Cerastoderma > Cerastoderma edule. Next base: position 21,908,937 of record OX401415.1, on the reverse strand, counting down.
TAAAGGATGTTGAGGGCCGATATTCACATTAAAGTGACCAACTGTGATCAAACGAGATGCGTCTGACGGATTTTTACGTTGATTTGATTAATTTTGCTACAGTATAGAGATATACCGACTGATATACCATGTGGGCCGGGCCATACATAAACGAACCACATGGTTAGCCAATCAAGTAAAGCAATGTCTTTTTATTGGTTTGCGTTGTTGTTGATGTTGTTGTTGTCGTTGCTGTTGTAGTTGTTGTGTTGTTGCTGCTGGTGTTGCTGTTGTTGTTGTGGTTGTTGTTTTTTGTTGTTGTTTTTTGTTGTTGTTTTTTGTTGTTGTTGTTGGTTGTGGTGGTGGTTGTGGTGGTGGTTGTGGTGGTGGTTGTTGTGGTGGTTGTGGTTGTGGTGGTGGTGGTGGTTGTGGTGGTTGTGGTGGTCGTGGTGGTGGTGGTGGCGGTGGCGGCGGCGGCGGAGGCGGCTGCGGCGGAGGCGGCTGCGGCGGCCGCGGCGGCGGCGGCGGTTGTGGTGGTGGCGGTGGTGGTGGCGGTGGTGGTGGTGGTGGTGGTGGTGGTGGTGGTGGTGGTGGTGGTGGTGGTGGTGGTGGTGGTGGTGGTGGTGGTGGTGGTGGTGGTGGTGGGTGGTGGGTGGTGGTGGTGGTGGTGGTGGTGGTGGTGGTGGTGGTGGTGGTGGTGGTGGTGGTGGTGGTGGTGGTGGTGGTGGTGGTGGTGGTGGTGGTGGTGGTGGTGGTGGTGGTGGTGGTGGTGGTGGTGGTGGTGGTGGTGGTGGTGGTGGTGGTGGTGGTGGTGGTGGTGGTGGTGGTGGTGGTGGTGGTGGTGGTGGTGGTGGTGGCGGCGGCGGCGGCGGCGGCGGCGGCGGCGGTGGTGGTGGTGGTGGTGGTGGTGGTGGTGGTGGTGGTGGTGGTGGTGGTGGTGGTGGTGGTGGTGGTGGTGGTGGTGGTGGTGGTGGTGGTGGTGGTGGTGGTGGCGGTGGTGGTGGTGGTGGTGGTGGCGGTGGTGGTGGTGGTGGTGGTGGTGGTGGTGGTGGTGGTGGTGGTGGTGGTGGTGGTGGTGGTGGTGGTGGTGGTGGTGGTGGTGGTGGTGGAGGTGGTGGTGGTGGTGGTGGTGGTGGTGGTGGTGGTGGTGGTGGTGGTGGTGGTGATTATGTTGGTGATTATGTTGGTGATTATGTTGGTGATGACAATGATGATGTTGTTGTTGTTGTTGTTGTAGCTGTTTAAAACACGATAATGGGATCTTTCCGGTGTTTTTAAAAAAAGTTATTTTTATTGGTCATTACTTTTGTTTTAGCATCAATGTAGGTTCACGCTTTTCCTCTTATATCTTCAATGTACCGTATCGCATAATTGAACAGGGAACTATTTGAACGCTTGTGACAAAAATAAAACGATACTGTACACGAAAAATTACTGCGTTTGTCCCAGTTCTTCCCCAAAGCATCACGAAAAGAAAAGAGATGCATAAATCTTTCTTACATATTGTATTTGTTAACAACAATTATTTTTAATTTGGACCATCGAACCATTCTCATATTAAGGAATATACCATGAATGAACAAATTGCCCTGTCTATAACTAGATCAGTGATGACAGTGTGTTATAAGGAGGCAAGCGGAAAACGAAAGCCACGCCGCTGATCAATACATGCTGATCTGTGTCGACAATGTTTGCATCCGAAAAGCGACTGATTCTTAAATGAACATCATGCTTTTCTACGTTATGGGGGCAGAAAGGTTTCACTCGGGTAATCCATTTTAGGCAACTTTTAGGGAACATTTGGACAATCTAGATTTTCTTCTAGTTTTCCTTTTTCGAACTCTATTTACGCAGATATTTCGGAGGTGTGATTTCAGATGTCCCGTCTTACTTTGATTTCGTGTACATGTATTTGTCATTAGCCACAGTGTGAAAACTTAATCAATCCCTTTTTCACCATGCGGTATCCTTTCCAACATGTGGTAAGTAAACGCGTTGAATTATCACCGTCAGAGTTTCCTGTTTGTGTTGCAACTTAACGCTGTTTTCAACACGTATTTCTTCAACTTTAATTACAACACATCCGTCCCTGCACCCAGACTAGTATTATTATTACATTGATTTAACCTTAACCCTTTACCAAACGCCAAAACATGTGACTGACCCAAATTGAAAAAGTTTACAGACGACATTTCAAAATGTGATAAAAATAGTAAATAATATATTGATAGTAGAGAAAGTATTGCTCGTAAAGACACTCGAAAAACACAAAACACTCGATCCTCATTGGAAAACTTGCTTTCGTCGCGTTGTGTTTTCGAACACTTTTCCTTTACACATATGTCTTCCTGTTACAAATACGTCTCGCAAGTCGATTTGTGTTAAGGAAAAAGGGTTAACCGTTTCCCAAACAATGACGACATTCGATCCCTTTGTTGCAGACAATATTTTGGGAAAAGGAGAAATTGCTCGTTACGAGCAATTTCTCCTTTTCCCACAAGGTTTCCTGCTCTATCTGAAGAATGTTTTTCAATTTCATCACATTTTAAAATGTCGTCTGCAAACTCTTTCAACTTGGGAAAGTCGGAAATGTGTTGTTTGGGAAAGGATAAAGCAAATCATTGTTCGTGCATACACCTTAATTAGACCGGTTTGTACTAACCCACCCTTTGAACTCGGACATAAATAAGGAAACATCTGAAGGGATCGAGGCATTGCTCGCTACGGTATGTTGTCATGAATGTTGATGAATCATTTCCACTTTAAAGTACGTTGAATGAATTCACTGCATCGAAAGATTTAAACCATTGTGATAAAAGGAGAATTTGCCCATTCTGAGCAAATTCTCCTTTTATGACAACGGTTTTAATTGTTAATTTCCGATATTGTAGGTTTTAATAGATCATATTGTCGTTTTGATGATATTTCTTCTAAGTTATGATCTAACTCAAATGTTTGACTTAACATGAAGAAGGGGCCATTAGTTTAATGCTATGTGTCACAAGTACAGTGTGTCAAAAATAAAGACCCTGTTTATTCATAGTGACGTCGTGTTTGCATTTTTAGGGAAGGTTTATATGAGTTGCATACAAATCATTTAGCCATGATACATGGTTTTTTTTTTCTTTTGCGGAACTAAATATTGGAAGGGGTTGAATTGCATGCAATTGTTTTATGCGAAAACGTTCAAAAGCACTTGCAGCCGAAAGTTTAAGAAAACGACTCGAATCGCTGCGCTTAATGAGTAAATGAGTTTTAAATCGTAATGGTTGTGGTGAAAAGAGATCATTAGCAAAAAGGTACCCTCAATTCTCTGTCTCAAAAACTCGTCACTTTACGTGTTAGTTTGCAAGATTGTCGAGAACCTTTAATCTCAAATGTAATTGTGTCTTTGTAAATGAAGAATATGCTTGCGTTAAAAAGTACGGTGAATAGTTTTCAGGTAGGACCCATGTTCAGTTCACGACTAAGTTAACGCTTTTTCTTAGGTACTTTTGACCTCGTTATATTTATGAAATATTTCGTTCGAACTAAGAACTCAGAACTCAGAATGTTTTATTTGTACAAAAAGGCGTCCGGCCCAAAATACATATCATAAGGACTTTGCGTCCAATAGCAAACATTGTTATGTCCCTGATTTAACAAAAACATTTATAAAATTTACTAATAACAAACTGCAAAATACCGTATTGTTCAAGATAACCTCTATGATAAAAAGCATCCATTATATATCTAAGATGGAATTCAATTATTAATCCAAACCAGTTTCTATGGAAAACGAATTTAAACCCAAAATACAGATCAGCTAGATTTGTAAAAGAAAATATATATATTTGCATAATAGTTTTAACTTTCTGGAATCGTTCAGTTGTAGAAGTTTGATGAAATCAAATCTAGAGTCTCCCTCGATGTACCATGATGAACGATTCTTCGAACCTTTGTGAGAAAGGCCGCAGCACTACATAACAATCTTTCATAGCCACAGACAGTTTCCTCAAACATAAACAAGATTTATCTGAGAACGAGAGAGGAAAAAAGTGTTAATCAGAAATCAATATCCAGCATGCTAAGAAAGAAAGGCTTATCACAGTACTAGATGGAATCTCGTCTGAGTGGCAGAAACAAACAGAAAACGCGTAATCGGCTTTGAGGCTAAGAAACAACTTAACCCTTTAACAAACGCGAAATTTTCAACTCTACCAAATTGAAAAAGGTTGCAGACGACATTTCAAAGTGGGATGAAATTGAAACATATCATATCCTATCTTCTGATAGGACAGAAAACTTTGTGGGAAAAGGAGAAATTGCTCTAAACGAAGAATTTCTCCTTTTCCCAAAGAGTTTTCCAGAGTCGTCTGCAGCAAACTGGTCAACTGTCGTTATTGTTTGGGAAAGGGTCAAACAGATTAAATACAGATGAAATTTCGTTCGGGATAAGCGAAGCTTCTTCGGCATTTTCCGCCTCAGGGGATCTGGGATTCATCATCGGTATAAGACTGGTCAAGATACCGATACGTGCCAGATTATAACCTGTCTGATTAATAGCAAATATAGAAACGGCGTACACAGATCTCGGCTTAGACTTACTTACTGTAAACATGCTAGCGCCTTAGATTAATATGAAAAAAGCAATCTGACGGCAAACAAGATTTGGAAGATTTTCTGGTTGGAGGGATCCTGCTGTTGTGAAGACGGAATATTGCCAATACTCTCACAGAAATGTTATGTCTGCCTTATGGCTGCGAGGTTGTGGGTTTAAGACTGCACCAGGTCATGGCAAAAAGGAAAATTGATTTCAGAAACAATATTTTCTGTGATTCAAATAGTATTAGGAATAAGGAGAACAGATCCATGTCCAAAAGGATAGTACTGGTTTATCTGTTTTCTCACTGAGTATAGATACGTAAACTAACGCCCTTTCAAACAAAATATTTCTTATTTCTTCTATTTCTTTAAGACAAGCTCTTTCACAAGCAAACTCACAAAAATTGTCTGCTGCATGGTTGGGCAGTATCCTGTAAAATATTAATTACCGACAGAAATGAGGACAGAACTATGTAATCCAACAGTCAATACTGGTGACGTCATTCGCTTGTCGTCCCATTTCCCCCATATACGAGTATACATGACGCACACAAGTTTAAATAAACAGCGAAAAATACATGCAAATAAGTAAAGATCTATCAATTGTGAAATTGGGTAAAACAAACCACTGTTTCAAAAGAATGAATTGCTCTTCACGAGCAATTCATTCTTTTGAAACAGTGGTTTATATTGTAATACATAGAGGATGCACCAAGGTGAGATATTGTTGTTAACCCTTTACCAAACGCCAAATTTTTGACTGTCCGAAATAGAAAGAGTTTGCAGACGACATTTCAAAATAAGATGAAATTTGAAGTTAATCTTCTGATAGCGTAGAAAAACATCGTTGGAAAAGGAGAAAGTACTCTAACGTGGGAAAAGGAGAAAGTGCTCGTTAGAGCACTTTCTCCTATTTCCACAACATTTCTCAGAGTCGTCCGCAACAGAGTGGTCAAATGTCATTATTGTTTGGTAATGGGTTAGTCAAGGGATCGACAACAAAGGCCGGCGCCATGATTTGGAATTCGACTCATGCAGACGACTTTCTCATTCACTGATAACGCACACGCGATGAACATGCGTTCCGTGAACCCTTCACCAAACTCAGGGTAATGTAAACGCATTTTAGAAATAATTGCTGAATTTAAAAAGTAACCGTCATAGACAAACTTGCCTGTAACGAATTCTTACCAAGGCACTATGGACGATAGGAATTGTACAGCGACTGCAATACCATAACATTACATACAATTTTCCAGCATTAAACGTGTGGACATGTTAATAGCACACTTGTAAAACACTTTCAAAAAAAAAAATACAATACATGAGGACACAGTTAAATGATACCTTAGTTTGTCAGAGAATTCACATAAAGTTTGTTCGACAGTAATCGATTAGTTCAAGTTCAAGTTTAAGTTCAAAAGTTTATTAACATAGAACATATACATGTATGTTGTTGCTTACATATTTATTGTTGCTTACATATTAACATATCATTATGACAAGCTCCACAGATCAAACATGATATAGTAAAGTATTTTTAACGTAGATTTTACATCAGTTTCATTCCTTGAGAATAAGTTGAAAAAATGTATTTGATATAAGACTTAATAACGTCATTGAGAAATAATTTCAAATATAACTATTGAGTCCAATTAAGTCGGAAAATCAATTGTCAAAACAGCGATCTAACAATCTGGATCAAGAGAATAGCGCGACATAACTGGTAAAAGTGTTGAAAAAGACCCAAAGCTGTAAAAGTGCAAACAACAATTCTTATTTCTGTAGACTGAGACCCGGAAATGGTGATCAAGTTGAAAGGCGTATGTTCTAGAGAGGGGAACTTGCCAATTAGAGGCAGGTTTCACTTTCAATTAGCGGTATCTCACGGCGAGGTAGCAGAACACCTGGTTCCTTCCCGACGTGCCCTGCGTGCTAATTCAATAATCGGAGAGCCCCATGCATGTTGCCACTACGCCTTGTTTTTGTTCATTTTTTTGCAACCCATTTAAAAGGAAAGCCCCATGTATGCACATTTAAGCAACGACTTGTTTTCCACGGACCTATAAGGTTACCAATTTTAATGCATGCAAATTCATGTTTTAGTACTGAAAGTAGGGACAATAAAGCAATATATACATGTACACATATACAGATAGATTGAAAAATAGACCGACTGATCATTTAATTAAGCCCCATGCATGCATGTTGGTGCAACGCCTTGTTTTGCCTCCCAATCTATTTAGTTATCGGTGTTTTCGCTTGCAAAACTCTTACTATAGTTATGAAAGTAAGGAACGTATGAGGTAATAGACACATACACATCTATGAAGAGACATACATAGATATATATATATATATATAAATAGACCGACAGACAAAAAGACGTGCGATAAACCACAGGAATTCGTAATAAGGATATTATATAGGGGTAACAACTATACATTGTGTATTATAGCCTTTACCCCCCAAAGAGTATGCTAACTACAAATCCATGTGCAAACGGACGTTATAATAGTAAAAAAGAAATTAGCGTGTTTTGGTTTTTGTATTGGCTATTCTTTAAAGAAACTCCAATATTTACTCATATATGAGTATTTTCTCCTTTTGCCTCACAATCATCTTTTGAATCGTGTCTAAGGCCACATCCATACAGTTAGAGGGATGGACGACCCTATTGGGTTTAGTATTGACGTACGGTACGAGCATTCCCCCATCAATCAGTGTCCGGCCAGTGACCCAGGTGGCCGAAATAATCGATAGGTGTCAGATGGTCAGTATACTGGACACTGGGATTAACTCATTAACCCATTACTAAACAATAACGACATTTGGCCGGTTTATTGCAGACGGCATTAGAAAACATTATGGGAAAAGGAGAAATTGCTCGTAACGAGCAATTTCTCCCTTTCCCACAGTGTTTTCCAACGACACCTACAACAAACTGGTTAAACATCGTTATTTATCAAATCGGATCATTTCAATAAAAACAACTCTGACATAATATTGAAACCGTCATATTTCTTTTTGTAAGACAACACCTTTCTCCTAATGACATTGACTTTGATTTTCAATTAATTTTGCAATGAGACTGGCCGTGACATAATTTCTTTATTTCTAATGAAACAATTATTACAGTGGTTATATACAAGATATATGTGTCACGCACAAATGTCAGTTTCGCCAAAGTACTAAATGCATTCTATCGACCATGTAGACAAATGCAGCCACTGTTAAGCCAAAACATCGTATTTGAGTCATGTTGACGAATAAGATACGATAGTTCGGTTTCGCAGTGACGGTAAATCTCCCTCTTCATGTCGCAGCTGTCGTCCCATAAGCGTACGTAGCAACATGCACACGAACAATGTAAGCCTCTGTTGATTGGGAAACATTTAAAGAACAATGCAAGCGTCTATTGATCGGGAACATTACCGTTTAACCTTTCATCGACCTCCCCAACAGCTCGTTCCGTAGTAGTCCGAATGATCCAGACGTAGATATCAATCGTAATAACTCGGCAATCACCGGCTTGTGCCCGGGGATTGCCGAGTAGATACAATTGAAAACAGACATGCTTTTCGTCAACACATCGGGTTTATCCAATGAAAACACCTCTGAAATAATAGGGATGACGCCATATTGGTTCCCACGGAATGACGTCACTTCACTTTCGTTTTCAAAAATAGATCTTAAATGTGAAATCTAAAAAGTCGTATAATTTGATCGAGGAAACAACAATATATGTCACAACTTTTCATTTCGCTTTTCTGTATGAGTTACCGATAAAAGATTTCCAACACTTCCATATACATTGAACTAATTAACTTGCACGCTTAGAAAAGGTGTTAATCACCGGGGCCGATTTACCCAAAAAATTGTAATCCTACACTTTTATCCGATGTGTATTTTACAGCTCACGGAAATAGCCGAGTAGTTCCAATTGGCCTTTCGTCGCCGCAACGTTGCCGGACTATTTTCAAAATGGCTCCACATTACCTCCAAGGTTCTATTCAATCGGAACTCTTCGGCAAATTCCGGCAGGCCGGATCAGACAGTCAGTGTGGCCTGTCAATATCACCGAGGTGTTCCGATTGGGTTCCTTTAAGAAATGGCCGAGGTGTTCCGAATGACGTACCTATGTTACACACAACCTATGTTACACACAGTTACAGCTTGGCTCATCCGAGATAGTTCCGTGACAGCGCAATGATGAATGTTACTCTTGGTGCTTTGGTTCTCCATTTGGCTGGATTGGCACATGTATAATAGCGTCTTTGGTCAAAACAGCCATTATTCTTTTATGAATATATCTTGTATGTACGCTTCATAACACACTTTGTTTAGTTTATATGTAAATCACTATTTGAAAACTTGAAATATAAAAAAAATCCTTGTTTTTTATTTGATTCGTGTAGGTCCCAAGATATTTAAAAAAAACGTGTTTTTTGGGTCTTTGCGTAGGACCTATTATTCTAAAATTAGTTTATCTAAACACGTGCGTTTTGCCTGCTTAATTGGCTTCGTAAACAATATACAATCGGCTTACGTCACTATAAACGTACTGTATTTCAGGAAGGCTTGGTCCTGAGACCATATCAAATCACAAACCTCAAACATTTTCGATCGGGGACTTTTTGGTACCTTATCGTAGGTTGCCATATAATCAAGGACCAATGCAAATAAACGCAAAACGATCGGATTACTCTAATCGTTCGATCGCACTTTCCATGCCATCTCGGTTACGCTATATCGATTCCATAGGATAAAGCCCAAGGCTTTCCGATTTCCACAAACCATATAACCGCCCCAAAGGAGATCTGTCTCAAGAGCTCTTGACATAGGGAAGTTAAAACATAAATATTTGTACATATCTCCTTCACTCATTAACCCTTGTAGTGCTGGAACCGACTTCATGCTAATGCAAATAGGTCAGATCCAGGACAGCCGCCAAGTAAATTGGCGGCTGGCCTGTGATCTAACCTGTTTGCCACGCTGAGTATCTCGTCTAGAGAAAATGAAGAAGATATTTAAGGTTTGGGAAAGCAGACGTCGCAAGAACCTGTATTTAGAAAATTACCCAGCATTCTAAGGGTTAACCCGTTCCACGATAATTTGGTTTGTGACTTGTCAAACAAATACATTTGGCAAAAATAATAATGGCAGTTTTATTTCATTTGTGATATTTGGGGGAAGCCAGTGTGTTGAAAGGATGTTCATTGAGAGCAATTTATCCCGTCACATTCAGCTTCTGTAGTATGTTCAAATGTATTATTTTGTAACTGGTTTATTCAAAGGAACCAACCAAACGCATACTGAACCATATTCCTACGACTCTACTTAACCAGTTACCAAACAGTAACGACGCTTGATCAGTTTGTTGTAGACGACTCTGGAAAACCTTGGGGGAAAAGGAGAAATTGCTATTTACGACAATAATGACATTTGACCAGTTTGTTGCAGACAACTCTTTAAAAACAATCAATCTCTCCCTTTCCCACAATGTTTTCTGCCCTATCAGACGATCGTTTATCAATTTCATTACATTTTAAAATGTCGTATACAAACTCTTTCAATGTGGGACAGTCTAAAATTTTGCGTTTGGTAAAGGGTTAAATTAATGTGTGTCTGCTACAATAGCTATGCAATTAGTGTATGAAGAACATAGTTGAGTTAATTAATATACTGTATCTTATGCGTTATCGGCTGCTGCCTATAAATGATTTAATCTATCGTTTTTATTGTATTTGAAAACTCAATAACAATAAACAAAATATCTCTTGTTCTGTTCTTTAAAGTAATAGTATCAAAAGACATATCCTAGTCTTACTGCATTGGATTATAATTTCATGGTCTATAATTCGCAACTAAGACCATCGACTCGAACTCGAATGAGGGTTGTCCGCCTGCTCGGTTATTTTTTGTAAAAAGGTACCATAGTAAATAGGGACCAGTTTTAGTACGCGTGAATGGCTAAACACACATAGTTCAGTATATTTACCTAAATGTACAAATTATTCGTTTATTCAAATGTCACCTATAATGACTGAAGTCATTACAATGCCCTGACATGTGAAACTTTTGACCCCTATTTCACCAGGGCATACGAAAACCCGTCAAAATTTTACTCGAGTTCGTGTTAAGTACCCAATGTAAATAGAGAAAGAGACAGACACACATGTATACATATATATAGACAGACAGACAAGCAAGCAGGCAATCAGAGAATTGGTGACACATATTTTTCATTATGGAATTTAGCGTTATTTTTACGCAATGCCTTTTTGCTCAGAGTTAGTTTCACCAATCAGTAATTAATCATTATTTACCTAACGTAATTATGTGTGGTGTGTCTAATTATGATCCACCTCTGTATGAGTTTGTTAATTTTATTGGAACTGCTTATACACATTATTTCTGACCTTAAGAATTGTAAATATGTTCATTTTTGTACGTAACTATAAATTATGTAAAATTACCGTTACTGAATAAAATATTTATCTATCTATCTATCCATCATGTAGAATACTTCCGTGACGCCAATTTAGCTGATATATGATGACTCCGTTGGGAATCACTTGTATCATTCTGGGCTCTGGATTGTCTTGCTTAAGGATCTTTTAAAAAGGAAATTAAAGACAGCATTTTTTGGTCGGGCTCAAATCCGGGTTTCATGAGATTCAAGTTCAAGACCTAAACAACTGGCACACGAGATGGTCCCTAGATATGGAGACAGAATGTATTGGTGCCGAATGAATTTTGAAGAAACGTAGCGTAATCAATCATCTAAAAGTTATCAGGAATCAGACGCTCGACCTAACTTATATTCATAATCAATAAGTCCGTGGCTTGGAATTGGCCGGATACATGGATAGGCACACTGGACGTCGCAATATATATGAAGTGTTTTATCAATGTTGGTCACGGTATTTGACCTCAACTTACCTTATCACCTCCATATCCTTCACCCTTTACAAAACAATAACTAAATTTGACCAGTTTGTTGTAGACTACTCTGAAAAAACATTGTGGGAAAGGAAGAAATTGCTCGTAACAAGCAACGAGCAATTTCTCCTTTTCAGACAATCATTTTTCGATTTCATCACATATTGAACTGTCGTCTGAAAACCCTTCCAATTTGGGACAGTCGAGATTTTGGCGTTTGGTAAAGGGTTACATGGACGTCTAACCGGTATAAAATCGATTTGTGTCATATGGCAGGCGAGTCGAACATTGTGGTTGACCAGTTTAGGAACGAGAGGACATGGGAGCGATAGAGATTTCGTTCCGATAAGCCCCTTGACGTTTGGCGATTAGTAAAGGGTTAAGTCGGTTTGAGTACTCTAAGGGGTAAGTATGCTGACGGACGAAGAATTGCATCGCTAAAATGCAACATTTTCCGTCCTAACGTCATGAGACTAAATATGTTGGTTCTCTTCAGATAAATTAACAATATCTCAACAGTGTCAGAATATGCCTTGGATTTGATGAGAACAGTTTGATCGTACATGCTGGTCCATGCATATGCTGTTTCTTTTTGGATATATAGAGCTTAGATGGTTGGTGTCGTGAATCGGAAATGTTATCGGGCAACTAACTCGGATGATCCAGGCAACCGGATGTTGTATCAATGGACTTTCACTGTACTGCTTTTACTAAACAAATGTCGCTGTGATGAAATATTCGTTCGTTCGTTCGTTCGTTCGTTCGTTCGTTCGTTCGTTCGTTCGTTCGTTCGTTCGTTCGTTCGTTCGTTCGTTCGTTCGTTCGTTCGTTCGTTCGTTCGTTCGTTCGTTCGTTCGTTCGTTCGTTCGTTCGTTCGTTCGTTCGTTCGTTCGTTCGTTCGTTCGTTCGTTCGTTCGTTCGTTCGTTCGTTCGTTCGTTCGTTCGTTCGTTCGTTCGTTCGTTCGTTCGTTCGTTAGTCCGTTCGTTAGTCTGTTCGTTAGTCCGTTCGTCAGTCCGTTCGTCAGTCCGTTCGTTAGCCCGTTCGCTCGTTCGTCTTATTCTTTTTTTCTTATTCTTCTCTTCCTCCTTCGAATTCGGATTCCTTGTCCATTCGGCTCTTTTTTACCTTGTCCGTCAACATGGCGCACCAAGCAGATCGGTCGTCTGAAATGTTCTCCAAGGAGTTACCGTCAATATCAAATTGCATTCACGTCCATTTTTGCTGAAGTTTGTGTAGCTTGTTTTCTTACAGACCAGATCATCTTCCGTTTCAACCCCAGTAGGTCAGTGGGTTGCAGTTTGAAATAATGGCTCCTTTCTATTCTAACCCTTAGAATGCTGGGTAATCTTCTAAGATAGATCTTTGTTTCGTCTGCTTTCCAAAACCTTTAATATCTGCTTAGTTTTGATGAGGAAATGTACTCAGAGTAGCAAACAGATTAGGTCACAGACAAGCCGCCAATTTATTTGGCGGTTGGCCTGGATCTAGCCTGTTTGCATAAGCACGAAGCCGGTTCAAGCACTATAAGGGCTGACATTCAAACTGCATAAAGAATGACCCAGATAAGGCAGTCACGATACTGTGGCTTTATGTATGTTGATGTTATTACACGAAGGTGCTTTAACCTATTGCCGAACAATAACGACATTTGACCACTCTGCTGCAGACGACTCCGAAAAACACTGTAGGAAAAGGAAAATTACTCGTAACTCATAAGATTACTTATCAATTTCCTGTCATTTTGATATGTTGTCTGCAAACTCTTTCATTTGGGACAGTCGACAATTGGACGTTTGGTAAAGGTAAAGTCAGTTTTCTAACAGACAGATGAGCTGTATGCCTTTCACCTGTATGGTTTGTATTCATTCCTTCGTTAAAGTAGGTTGATTTTTTTCTAGCCATACAATGGCCCAATGTTGTCTTATATTAGAGTATGTGGAACAAACAGCCCATCCTAGATACCTGACTAGTTGATGCTGATTATCTGTTATTCCCTTGTTTTCATAAAATCAAGTTTATTTACCTTTCTACTCTAAACCGATTCCCAGAACAATCACGATATTTGACAAAATCGGTGCAGATGACTCAGGAAAACATTGTGGGAAAAGGAGAAATTGTTCGTAACGAGCAATTTCTCTTTTTTTCGTACAATGTTCTCTGACCTACCAGAAGGTTTTTTATTTCAATTTCATCATATTTTGAAATGTCGTCTGCAAACTGTTTCAAAACGGACAGTCGATGATGTGGCGTTTGGTAAAGGTTTGAGTTGTTTTTTAAGTTAAGATTCAACCGCACCAGAATAATAGCTGGTACATATTAAATAAAACAACGGTATGGTTTTTTTCCCCTCTTCCTTTCAGCTGGCCCGGCAGGTACTTCAAAGGTCACACAAACGGGAAATGAGATATGGTGTTAGTATATGAGAGAGTATGTGTAAAACTGTGGCATGACAAAGAAATATGGACGTGTGATTCTATTTCCTTGTGTTAGATATATAAAGAGAAGCTGATATAACGTAAGCAAACAAGATAAAGCACATTGTTGAATTAACCATAATATACAACAGTAAATGAACTCTTACAAAGTTTGAAAAATATGACTTTGTCCGGTCTTGCGCCGAGCCGTCGATTTATATCCATGTACATCTAATAGTTCTATACTGCGAATTGAATATGCGAAAAGTATCTGCTAAATCAATGCACTTGTATTAGTTTGTAAATTAATGTTGTATGTTTAACCAATTTATTTTAATATGATTGCTTTACTATTGTGTATTCTTGGCCGGAGGCCTTTATTTACAATAAAATTTATGTTATGTTATGTTATGTTATGTTAGAAAAAAACATCAAGCATTTTTGTTGATCGGGATACATTTTGGGATCTGATTTAATTACAGCAATCCTTAAACCATAGAGTACATTAAATGAGAGAGAAAACTTTTATAAATTATCGAAGGTGCAATCTCACTATGCTTTAAGAGACACATATGTGTCTCCATTTTATTTTGAAAAATCGGGGGATTTTCTACAACTGAAATATTACACATTCACAATTAACGAAAAACTGCGACATTACCAAACAATAGCGGCATTTGACTCTTTTGTTGCAGACGACTCTTGACGAGCAATTTCTCCTTTTCCCACAACGTTTTCTGTCCTAGCAGACGATTGTTTTTCAATTTCATCACATTTTGAAATTTCGTATTCAAACTCTTTCAATTTGGGACAGTTGGAAATTTGGCGTTTGGTAAAGGGTTAATAACGAAAAGTTGTATCTGAAGAGTTGCTCCTTACGGAACCTGTAAAAACGCATAGAAGGCCAAGTTAATGAAAGGGAAAACTTTAAAACAAACGCTTAAAAGATTTCAGTTTATGTGGATTTTTTAAAAAGTATAAAATAATCAATGTACAAACACTTGTTGGAGACCATTTACTGGACGAAAGCTTGAGCATCGGTTTACTTATTTATTTACTTTTTACTTCTTCATAAAAAAGCCCAGATTCATTGTAATTTAATCACTGAAAGTGTGTTACAATTCCATGGCCAGATAATTCTTCGTACGGGTGGTCTAAATCAGTAACTACTCTGAATGTAAATACGTTCTGCCAATTTCTGGATTTACATCCGTCGAGCTTAATTCTGGTTGATCTTTCGGATACAACAAGACCAACAACTCATTCCCTCTTATTGAAATATGTGACCGGTCAAAACTGAAAATAAAAGTAATATGAAAAAATATCATTTAATATCGTTTGTGATAAGAAACATTTCTGATAAAGATTTCTGCAATACATACGCCATAGTGATTACGGAGTAAATGTTCATGTCTAGCCAAATATTCCCTAGATACACTTGTGGCACATGTATTTTGAAGACAATTTTGATTTCATAGAGGGAGGGGCAGAAAATCCCGATGTATGCTTTTAAGTAACACTGTAACATTATTTTCTATTGGCATCGTGCATTAGAAAACATGATGAAAATTCAAAACGTAAGGAATCGTCAATAAAGCTAAAATGAGTACCGCTTTGATAATAACGACACAATCAAGAAACGTAACAATATGAATACACCTAAATGAATGTCAAGCTATGTAACTTTGTACTTGGAATAAAATTGTATAAAGTGAAAAAAAAAAAAAAAAAAAGAAGCGTAACGATATTTCTCAACCAACGTCTACATATAGGCAGTAGTAATTGGTCAAAAAAATAAAAGCAACAACAGATGGTTAAATTTGGCAGGAACTAACATTTTCCTAATGGTATAGGGAAGAAACAAGCCTGACAAGAGAATAAATCGCTCTCTAGAAGACGTTAATCATTTAGTAACAATGGTTTTATAAAGACATCTTGGACGAATATGTCAAATGATGAATCATGGAGCGAAATATTAACTAGGACGAAGCATCCGTGAATGCTGCAAGAAAAGTGTCACAATTTCATCACGCTCGAAATTTTGACATCTTTCACTGCCAAAAGCAACTCTTACACGCGATCGGGTGAAATTTAATTTTGAACTAAGCGTACAATGAACCAAGATCGACGTATATGTGTCCTTTGACTAATAGTATTGCGACTGTATATACTCAAATTATATCAATGGCAGAAATATTTCGCTAAAGTCAGGAACATGTGGAATTTGAACGCGATTAAAGTAGGAACTTGTTGAAGGCGTTGCTCACACCAGTTAACCCTTACAGTGCTGGAAACCGACTTATGCTGCTTATGTAGACAGGCTAGATCCAGGCCAGCCGCCAAGTAAATTGGCGGCTAGCCAGCGATCTAACATGTTTGCCACTCTAAGTATTTAAGCATATATTTAAAGGTTTGGAAAGCAGACGCCACAAAAAAACTATTTTTAAAAAAAACCCACTGTTCTATGTGTTAAACAAACAGCCGACAAATCGCATGGTTCAAAGTGCATTGGTAAGGCATACACCAGATTGAGTATCAAGTTAACAAATGACCTTTTTGTTAGAAAATTGGTCCATTGGCAAATGTGATATCATATTTGCAAAGTAAAACGACTTCTTAGTTCAAGCTTTTAATTTTCTCAGTAATACTTATTGAATCGGCGCGGTTGATGTGATTGGTTTGCAGAATAAGAGCGTTAGGGTTCAGTGGCCTTTGGCAAGTCACTTCAGAGCCCTAGTCTAGAACTAAGGGGGCCCATGAAAGCCGTAAGATCACAGGATTGGGTCTTTATCCTGTACCAAACGGTAAACGGCATATTGAAAGGACGTTGAAGTTAGTCAGGAGAAAATATCCATCGGATCTGGAAATTTTCTATCAGAGCGCAAAAGTTTGTTTCGAAAGTGCTTTGGTACTTTGTTTGCCGAAGAAGGTAATGCAAATTTTAACATTTTGTTTATATTTGGTGACGAAATCGTAGAAACGAATACCACTATTCTCATGGGGCCCGTTTTACTAAACAGTTTACGGAAAATGTTTGCGTAAGTCATAATTGATAAACATGGATAATATCTTCAATGAAAGTACAATATTGCAATGTGACACGTCATTGGAAGCGTCTCGGAGAGACGATTCCAATGATGTGTTACTTTGCAATATTGCTTTGCCAAATATTGAAATAAAAGGACTTGTTGTTTTAGACTTACGCAAATCTTAAGCGTAAACTGTTTAGTAAAACGGGCCCATGGTGCAGATTTTTAACACTTTCGAGTGGTTTCGCACAAAGTAGATATCATTGTAGAGCCTTACCGTTATTCTCTCTGCACCAATTGCGTCATGCATAAATATTATTGACAGTCAATAATATGTGCGTATATCGGGACTTTGATGACCTAAGGTACAGAGGTATCAGTCCGCGCAGAACTTATTTTGATGCGGAAGAATAAATGAGCAAATAGGCGTTTGTGCAATTATATCGATAAACTAAAAGGCTTTGAAATACAGTATCTATGGATCTAATGGCATAGAATACTTACGCGTCCAGTCCAAAAATGGTATCAACAAAAACGTAACATGCATGTGGCGATCGCTTTATGTAAGTGCTGAATACTCGATAAATCGATTGTTTTACGTGAATTGGTAAAGTATACTAGCAGTCTGATTCTCGAAATTCGAGAAGGCGCGGGGAATGCAGTAGACCAATTTGGTTTGTCATGACGTTAACCGAAACTCTACACTCAGGCGTTATATCAAGATGTCAGCACTTACATAACACATCAATGCCCCCAAAAGTTCCTTGTGAAAAGCCATTATTGTACGCCAGTAGCTGACGGATTAGAGAAACAATGTGATAAAAAGGGGAATTGCTCGTGAGCAATTTATCACGTTGGTTTCCAATTGATTGTAATGTTTTAATGTCAGTTTTCGATAAACTGGTTATGTTCTGGTTTTATTCACAGATTTTACTTTTTAAGAAAAGGTTACCAGTGGCCATGAGAAAGGTTGCTTGTTCTATAGACTATCCATGGTTTTACCGTATCTGTTATCAGACGGACATAGTAGTTTAAGATAATAAGGGACTATAAGGGTTAACAGGCGAGAAATAATATCGTTTCCGTTTTTCCAAATGGAGTTACCAGTTCCAATCGTCAAAACTAATTTGATAAATTCTATCTCCGGGAGAAAAAAACGTGTAAACGTTCCTGCTCATCTCAATCCTAGAACAGTTTCTGAATCAATGCGCAAGTGTGGGGGTTTGATGAGATGTCATGCCATTTCATGTGGAGGGTTTTGGACCGAACAACGATAGTAATGTTCTTATTGTTTGACTCGTGCCAGAATCCTTCACGCAACCATATCCGCCGCAATCAAACACCATCTTTGTACGAATCGAGTGTACCTGTGGCGTGCTGGGGTGTGGGTGGGGTACATTACATTGTACATGTATCGATCAATCTGATTAGAATAGATTACCATTTTTTGTTTCGTTCGATGAAGTGAAAAGGACGTTTGTGACATTTATTCCGCCACATACGCTGAAACTCGCTAGTAACTGCTGTTACTACGCTACGTCGTCAAAACTGCTTGACTTTGTCATAACTACAAACGTTGCTATTTCTAAGAAACGTTACTAAAACTGCTTGACTTTGCCAACAACATTCTACTACAGACAACCGATTGTTGAAATGACCCAGACAGTATCACCCCCCCCGCCCATAGTTATGTAAATTGGTCAGAAACATGCAATAACACTCCGCATTTGACACTGTAACCGGATCACATGCATCATCTATCTTCAACCCTAATATAAAGAAGGGCGTGTAAATAACGTAAAAACCACTTAACTGTGATTGTTAACCCTTTCCCAAACAATAACGACATTTGACCACTTTGTTGCAGATGCCTTTAGAAAACATTGAGGGAAAAGGAGAAATTGCTCATAAATTTTCCCACAATGTTTTCTGGCCTATCAGAAGATTATTTTCCAATTCGATCACATTTTGAAATGTCGCCTGCAAACTCTTTCAATTTGGGACAGTCGAAAGATTGTTGTTTGGGAAAGGGTTAATATTTGTTTTCCTCCCTCGGTCTTGGACCTCTCTCACAAAGATGTGTTGCAAAACGTTTAAGTTTTCAAATTCTATTCGCAACCCTTGAATCTCAATTCCACATTCGGCGGAAAGTTGATAGTGTAAAACATGTTTAAAGGCACATGAAAGGATATGAGTACACATGAATAACTGAGAATATATATGGAGTTCTTTTATTATGTTCATACAAGTCATGAAAAATAATTCATGAATGCTCCGAAACCCTACTGAGTCAACTCCTTCAACATAAGTTATTTTGTGCTTGAAATATAGTTGTCTCCAATTCAATCATGTTTATCAACAATCTGTTTGTTTACACGAATTTTGATTGGTCGGTTAAAAGATTTGTCTATCACGTGATCAGGTCAGAGGTGAAGAATCAGGTAACCCGAATTATTCAACTGGCTAATCTACGTTACTTCGCGTTATCTTTCACATAAAAGTTGTGCTGATGGTTTTTAATGTGATAACTATTTGTACCTGACCAGAAATTATAGTGTGATGTAGCACTAGTCTCCTTTCATGGGCCTTTAAACGTAAATGATGCGAAGTTTTAGAACAACGTCCACCACACAGAATCTCGCCATCTGTGTTTTTCGGTACGGTTTTTAACCATCACGGCTTGGCGGAATATCGCTTCGACACCTGTCTTTGATATTTCGTCGGAAATTCAAGCTGCCTTTCACACATAATCCAACACTATTGCTCGTACTTTAATAGCACCAAACGACCATACCCGATACCCCATAAATCCACATAATCGCACCTGGAGCAGACCTCCTTAGGAACAATTTAGAGAAAAAATCCCAAAATTGCAAGACCGCAAGAAAGTGTGTTGTTGCTTTTCTGAAAGGAAAATATTTTCATTATCCAAAGAATATCACCATAACCATAGTTGAATCCATTACCAAACAATAACGACATTTGACAATTCTGTTGCAGACGACTCTGGAAAACATTGTGGGAAAATGAGAAATTGCTCGGAAAATGAGAAATTGCTCGTGACGAGCAATTTCTCTTTTTTTCCACAATATTTTTCTGTCCTATCAGAAGATTGTGTTCCAATTTCATCACATTTTGAAATGTCGTCTGCAAACTCTTTCAATTTGAGACAGTCGAAAATTTGGTGTTCGGTAAAGGATTAATATGTAGTGCAATAGAGCATCCAACGTGTTGATAATGAAATTGTTGAAAGTCTGCTCACCATGGTGCAATAAATACAAAAAGAAACACAAACTTGATATGAAAGTCAGCTGGTGAGCACATGTTTCTAGTTCCACCCCATTTTACCATCTAATAATCATAACGCATATGTCAGTCCTTACTGTTTATTTGTTGCAAAAGAACAGTTTTCTTAACGCCCAAAATTATAATACAGTGGCATATCTATAACTCGAACTTCTGAGTGTCGAACTTTTCTATACGTCAAAGTGGATACGGGCTCTTGACATGTTTGCTCTTTATCTATTATCATTAATAGTCTAGACATTAAAACGCCAATTTCTCTCTATGTCGAACATGTATAGAGGTCTCCTCAACTTCGAGTTAGAGAAGTTCTACTGTGTGTAACAGAAGCACGTCTTCAGTACTGCACAAGACGGATTAACCATATCGGATGGGCTAAACAAGGAAACCTCCAAATAAAAGCTCAACAGTACTACACAATAGTATTTTCATTTCGTTTGCTGCTTTCCCATATGGTTATTATGAACATATTCATGGTCATGGTTGGCAGACGAATTTAACCATGTCGGATTGACAAAGCAGGGAAACCTACAAACACAAGCTCAACAGTACTACACAATAGTATTTTCATTTTGTTTGCTGCTTTCTAATATTGTTATTAATAACACACAATACAGTGTGTTACAGAAGCACTTCTTCAGTACTGCACAAGATGGATTAACCATATCGGATAGGCTAAACAAGGAAATCTCCAAACAAAAGCTCAACAGTACTGTACAATAGTATTTTCATTTTGTTTGCTGCTTTCTCATATTGTTATTAATAACACACAATACAGTGTGTTACAGAAGCACTTCTTCAGTACTGCACAAGACGGATTGGCTTAACAAGGAAACCTCCAACCAAAGCTCAACAGTACTGTACACTAGTATTTTCATTTTGTTTGCTGCTTTCTAATATTGTTATTAATAACACACAATACAGTGTGTTACAGAAGCACTTCTTCAGTACTGCACAAGATGGATTAACCATATCGGATAGGCTAAACAAGGAAATCTCCAAACAAAAGCTCAACAGTACTGTACAATAGTATTTTCATTTTGTTTGCTGCTTTCTCATATTGTTATTAATAACACCAGTGCAGTGTGTTACAGAAGCACTTATTCAGTACTGCACAAGACGGATTAACCATATCGGATAGGCTAAACAAGGAAACCTACAAATAAAAGCTCAACAGTACTGTACACTAGTATTTTCATTTTGTTTGCTGCTTTTTCATATTGTTATTAATAACACCAGTGCAGTGTGTTACAGAAGCACTTATTCAGTACTGCACAAGACGGATTAACCATATCGGATAGGCTAAACAAGGAAACCTACAAATAAAAGCTCAACAGTACTGTACACTAGTATTTTCATTTTGTTTGCTGCTTTTTCATATTGTTATTAATAACACCAGTGCAGTGTGTTACAGAAGCACTTATTCAGTACTGCACAAGACGGATTAACCATATCGGATAGGCTAAACAAGGAAACCTACAAATAAAAGCTCAACAGTACTGTACACTAGTATTTTCATTTTGTTTGCTGCTTTCTCATATTGTTATTAATAACACACAATACAGTGTGTTACAGAAGCACTTCTTCAGTACTGCATAAGACGGATTGGCTAAACAAGGAAACCTACGAACAAAAGCTCAACAGTACTGTACACTAGTATTTTCATTTTGTTTGCTGCTTTCTAATATTGTTATTAATAACACCAGTGCAGTGTGTTACAGAAGCACTTCTTCAGTACTGCATAAGACGGATTGGCTAAACAAGGAAACCTACGAACAAAAGCTCAACAGTACTGTACAATAGTATTTTCATTTTGTTTGCTGCTTTGCCATATGGTTATAAGGGACACATTCATTGTCATTGGTGGCAGATAAATATATCATATCGAATTGGTCAGGAATTCGAGGAAACCTACGTACATGTAACAAATCATAATTTTTCCATTTTTTGATATTTCTTAGGTTGTCTGCAGGAGAAAGGTAAACCCCGGGTTGTATATAGAAGGGTTAACTTAATAAACAAAATCATTCCAAGACATTAAATATCGGAAAATTTCCCATGAGGCTTTCAAGAGAAAGTTGCAGAATTATAATTCCTCGTGAGCAAAGCATGCCGTATGAACGAGTGGGGTAAACTCTTTTGATCCATAATCCGGATTTTAGAACGTCTATACCCGAACCCAGTGTGCCATCGTCATCTTAAAAATCGAGCACACCCACAGCCATACAACGGAAAAAGATTCACTTGAGTTAATGGAAAGAAATTTGGTTAAGGTAAGACAATGCGTTTTGCATCGAATTTTCCTGACCGAAAGTTTTCGCAGTGGAAGAACTATAAATCGCCTTTTCCTGTTTCCCGGCCCGCTATCTCGGCATATCAGTATGTTATAGAGAATTCCCGGCAATGCGCGGTTTATCACGACAACGCCCATTTATGACAATTTTACGACATCATTATGGAATTCGATAACCGTTAAATAGTATAGTCGTAATATTCGAAAGGTTTTCACCTTGAAAAGCAAAAGCCCACGGAACGATACGTTTTTGATTGGTTTAATAGCTTTTTCAACGTCCTGTCATATTTTGTTTCGAGTTTATTTGATCCAAATCAATAATACCCCTCCCCAATATCCTTGAAGTGTTTTGGAAATAGTCGGGCTACGGAGGGGAGAAATTTCTATTATTCTTGTTTTTGATAAACTAGGGTACCGTTTTACTAAACAGTTTACGCTTAAAATTTGCGTAAGAAGTCAATAACAACAATTCGTCTTATTTCAATATTGGGCGAAGCAATATTGCAAAGTAACACAGCAATGGAATCGTCTCTCCGAGATCTTTAAACAAAGGAAATGAACCCGTTTGTAACGGCCGTTAAACAAAGGAAATGTACCTGTTTGTAACGACTGTTAAACAAAGAAAACGAACCCGTTTGTAACGACCACCAAAAAAGGGAAATGTACCCGTTTGTAACAACCGTTGAAATGGGAAATGTACCCGTTTGTAACAAACGTTTAAATGGGAAATGTACCCGTTTGTAACAATCGTTAAAATGGAAATGAACCCGTTTGTAACGACCGCCAAAACAGGGAAATGTACCCGTTTGTAACAACCGTTAAAATGGGAAATGCACACGTTTGTAACGACAGCTTCTTAATGTATCAGTTGAATCAAATTGAGGAGTAAATGAGTAAGGGGTTTGTTCTTTATTTAGAGGACTCGATATGGTCGGGTTTTATCTTTACAGAACTGGCAAAACCACCTTGCGTCATGACACTATAATGGAGACTCATTTCTAATATGAAGCTATAGATGTTACTATTACATATGTTCATGAAGGTTTCTTCGGTGTGTGCTTGAGCAATGTCAATGTTATTTTTCATAAAATGGCATTAAGCTGTCGCTGATAATTTTTGAAGAATAAAAAATTAAATGTTGCTGCGATATAGCTTTAGACTCAATAATTTCTGATGCAGTGTTTGAAATGGTCACTTTAAACAACATGAGCTTTCTGGATGACTTGCGTTTTGTATTTAAGTAGCTTTATACGCAATACCTTTTGAAACAGTGCTTAGGAGTGGTCGCCGTAAACAAGATTACTTAAACTTTCACAATAACACATAAAGACCACATGAATCAACCTTAAGTTGCAAATCGAACGTGGTATTTCGATAATAGGGCATAAGGTAAATCCTAGGCTTCAAGCGAAGCTGGTCCGAATTTTGACTTTCAAGCATAACTTAACAAACTAAAACTGTACTCCGAAATCGGCTTGCACTAAATTTGCTTCTCGGTATAAGTCGCCTTTTTTCATACCAGGCGGCCTATCTAAACGCGTGCTAAATGGGTCAGAAAACCGGAATTTTCCGAGGCAATGCAGAAATTAAATGCCAGTTGTAGATTAAAATGGGTTGAGATCGTCATCCGTTTGACAGGTTTTCCCAGTTATTCCAGAAAGATCATATCTCCTGCGTTTATACCTAGGATTTAAGGCCTTTTCGGAACAACATCAAAGATCAGAAAATAGCTTTATGTAGAGAGTGCACACAGCCGTGATGATTAAAATCGACTCGCTGAACACATGCCTTTCAGTTTCATTCAACTGTGACTGATATGAAATAAAAAACAAAATTTCAAATTTGTCAATTGATTTAGAAAAGAGGCCATTACGCTTTGACGTGTTTTGAGAAACATGACTGGTTTTATATGACTTGTTAAAATGTGTTTGGACTTCAGCGACTAAAGTCGTTAAACTGCAACTGCAAACATAAAACCATATTTTCTTTTGTTTGTTCTGATATGAAAAACGGAAAACATAAATCTTTAGAAATGCTGAGTATTTGGATAATTGACTAGTCGCCAAAACAACTAAAAATGATTATTCAACGAATGAATTTGAGTACAACACTCCAAGGAATTATTGCACGTGGTCATTGGTTTTGATCGGTTCTATCCGAGGATTCAGCGGAAGACTAAAGTAATTCCTTCATAAAAGGTTATGACTCAATAAAGTCTTGTATTGAAACCTCGTATTGTGAAATAACCCCAGAAATTGTCTTGTTTTTCAAAGGCTTAAGGGCGTTTAGGCCAAATTTAGCACAAATGTTAAAAAAAAACTCAAAATAATTCTTTTATATAATGTAATTGCCCCAGCACAGGATTACAATAAAAAAAAAACATGTAATGT
The DNA here is from genome assembly GCA_947846245.1 of Cerastoderma edule. NCBI lineage: Eukaryota > Metazoa > Mollusca > Bivalvia > Cardiida > Cardiidae > Cerastoderma > Cerastoderma edule. The sequence goes on along the minus strand of OX401415.1, from coordinate 21,883,999 downwards.
GCAGTATCAAACGGAAAAATGGATTGAGCATTAGTTAGTCCAATGACCACCGAATGATGATGCAATACACAGATTAAAAAAAGAAAAAAAACTTAAGACATTGACAAATTATCAAATAGATTAAAAAATAAATAAAAAACCTTATAGACATTGACAAATTATCAAAATAGATTAAAAAATAAATAAAAACCTTTATGACATTGACAAATTATCGAAATAAGTATGTTTGTGTATCTATAACTAGTAGGAAATCAGAGTCCGAATGGTGAGCTGTGAACAACGGCCAATCTATGTACAACGGTCAATATGAGCAGTCTCCCGCTGACTGTTGTACACAGATTTTTACTGTTATGATCGTTTTTTAAGGAGGTAATTGCAAACGACCACTCCTTACACTTTTCAGTACGATTCATTAAGTAAAGCTCGACAACATACAGAACAACTTAAAATCTCATTAATCATATGATTATGACATATGCGGCATATAAACATACCGTTTATTATACGGCGTTTTCAAACTGGTGGAAAGATTACTTTGGGACAAATTAGTGCAGTAGAGTTCCTAATCAGACAGTGTATACCACAAAGCCCGATTTGGAACTCAAATGATCTGACACTTTAATCCACTGTGTGCGCCGAAAATAGTTCAGTGCTAAGATTTAGATTGACCTCGATTCAAGAAATTGACAGTTGTTAGAAGATGGAGTTATGATAGAATACCCATAATCCGCCATTTTGAAACTTATTCTTTCGTCGGGTTACTGCGGCCGTTCTCGGTACACATCGATCGGGGCCGAAACTATTCGCTCTTAACCGAACAGTTCCGGTCCAAACCGATGTTTACCGAAAACGACCGATGCAAACTGAAGAAAGAGGATGAGTTTCAAAATGGCGGACTATAGGTATTCGACTTTAAAAAGTGTTCACCAGCCTACAGAATATCTCGTTTATTCAATTATACTTGTTTTACATCGCATCAACATTATTCCAGTAATGTTAGGAAACTAGACTCATATTGGCTGAAGAAAACGCCAAACTTGACTGCCCAATAAAGGCTTGTCAAGCTGGGAAGAACCATCGATAATTCGTAAGTCAGTCGGAAAATGTTCTATCATGGAAAACGAAATATTGTCACCGGTCTTAAAACCCACACGGAGAGGGTCCAAGTATTTTCAAGTTCTGTTCTCTAACCACCAGGCCAGGGGGGTCCCGACAAAATACCATAACCCATCAATAATAACGGCAGGTATTCAAATCAAAGGACGAAAAAAGGAGTCCCATTTGTATCACAATGGGATCCGACGCCTCCCGATATTAACCCATTACAAAACAATAACGACATTTGATTAGTTTGTTGCAGACGACTTTGGAAAACATTGTGGGAAAAGGAGAAATTGCTCTTGACGAGCAAGTTCTCCTTTTCAAACAATGTTTTCTAACCTACCAGAAGACCCTCCCCCCATGCCATCACATTTTGAAATATCGTCTGCAATTTCTTTCAATTTTAGACAGTGGACGTTTTGGCGATTGGTAAAGGGTTAAGAAAAGAGAATTATGATACTGGCAGTTTAATAACGGAGCTCGAATCAACCCAATCCGAAGCCCATCAAAAGAGCTTCTTCGACGAGAAGCGAAATGTCGACAAAGCGGCGGTTTGAGCGATAACAATTATTTCGAATCGTCCATTAATGATGATGGGATATCCGTATTATAATACAAGTGTTCCTTAACCCTTTGAATGCTGGGTAATTTTCTGAAAGTAGATTTTTGTGTCGTCTGTTTTCCCAAACCTTAATTATCTGCTTAATTGTGTTGAGGAAAGATACTCGGAGAAGGAAGCAAACAGATTAGATCACGGGTCAGCCGCCAATTAACTAGTCGGCTGGCCAGGATCCAACATGTTTGCATAAGCATGAAGTCGGTGTAAGCACTATAAGGGTTAATCTCTATATGACCATTTAACACAGAATATGACAGCTTCAAACGATTTTATTTTCACGGTACAGGTAGTTATTATATAACTATAGACTTAGGTTTATGAAAATATTGAGGGAAAATGAGTAACTGGTCATCACAATAGTATGACGGCTCCAAGCAAGTTAATATTTGCAGGACAACCCTGATATCTAACCAGGGCAATTTACGGACCGATAACAAGGTGCCGTATAACATTTTTAATATCCATCACTAGATAATGAATTGTGATCGCTGCGCACACATCTGTATGTATTGATCTTCTATTGTTCTTGGTGGGGGTTTTTTCCACATTTTTTGTGTTTCAATTTCTTTTTAGTTTGTTTTTTTGAATCCATAAAGATAACAGGATAAATAGAATAGATGGATGGAAACTTTGAAAAGGAAATGTTATCGGGCTCGGCTTCGGATTTCTATCCGATTCGCCAATTATCGCCATCGTCTCACCGGATAGTATTCCTACGCCTTGCCCGATAACATTTCCGATTCACGACACCAACCACCTATTCTCTATATGGTTCATTCCTTCAAAAGGCGTATGTTTAGGAACTTTGGGGCACACAAAGAAACTTCTGGTCACGATTGTGTAACAGCTGAATATTAAAATTACGACAAATCCTGTTTTATGCGACCACTCTCTTAAACAGAGAGCGACATGTTATGCAGCCGCTGGGGCTAGCTTTATACTCCTACATATCCTCTATGTATTTCATTCCTTAAAAAGGTGTATGTGTGGGGACTTTAGGGCACACAATGAAACACATGGTCACGATTGTGTGACAGGTAAATATTAAAATTACAACAAATCCTGTATTATGCGACCACTCTCTTAAACAGAGAGAGACATGTTATGCAGCCGCTGGGGCTAGCTTTATACTCCTACATATCCTCTATGTATTTCATTCCTTAAAAAGGTGTATGTGTGGGGACTTTAGGGAAAACAATGAAACACCTGGTCACGATTGTGTGACAGCTAAATATTAAAACTACAATAAATCCTGTTTTATGCGACCACTCTCTCAAACAGAGAGCGATATGTTATGCAGCCGCTGGGGCTAGCTTTATACTCCTACATATCCTCTATGTATTTCATTCCTTAAAAAGGTGTATGTGTGGGAACTTTAGGGCACACAATGAAACACCTGGCCACGATTGTGTGACAGCTAAATATTAAAACTACAACAAATCCTGTTTTATGCGACCACTCTCTTAAACAGAGAGCGATATGTTATGCAGCCGCTGGGGCTAGCTTTATACTCCTATATATCCTCTATGTATTTCATTCCTTCAAAATGGTGTATGTGTGGGGACTTTAGGGCACACAATGAAACACCTGGCCACGATTGTGTGACAGCTAAATATTAAAACTACAATAAATCCTGTTTTATGCGACCACTCTCTTAAACAGAGAGCGATATGTTATGCAGCCGCTGGGGCCAGCTTTATACTCCTATATATCCTCTATGTATTTCATTCCTTCAAAATGGTGTATGTGTGGGGACTTTAGGGCACACAATGAAACACCTGGCCACGATTGTGTGACAGCTAAATATTAAAATTACAACAAATCCTGTTTTATGCGACCACTCTCTTAAACAGAGAGCGATATGTTATGCAGCCGCTGGGGCTAGCTTTATACTCCTACCTATCCTCTATGTATTTCATTCCTTCAAAAGGTGTATGTGTGGGGACTTTAGGGCACACAATGAAACACCTGGCCACGATTGTGTGACAGCTAAATATTAAAACTACAATAAATCCTGTTTTATGCGACCACTCTCTTAAACAGAGAGCGATATGTTATGTAGCCGCTGGGGCTAGCTTTATGCTCCCACCTATCCTCTTTGTATTTAATTGCTTCAAAATGGTGTGTGTGGAAACTTTGGGGCACACAAAGAAACTTCTGGTCACGATTGACAGCTAAGTATCACAACTACAACACATCCTGTTTTAATGCAACGAATCTCTTAACCCTTTCCCAAACAATCACGATATTGACCACTTTGTTGCAGACGACTTTAGAAAACATTATGGGAAAAGGAGATATTGCTCGTAACGAGAATTATTTCCTTCTACCACAAGGTTTTCTGCCCTATCAGAAGATTATTTCCCAATTTCATCACCTTTTGAAATGTCTTCTGTAAACTCTTTCAAATTCGGACTGTCGAAAATTTGATGTTTGCTAAAGGGTTAAACAGAAAGCGACATGTTATGTAGCATGGGTCCTGGGGCTAGTTTTTGTAGGTCGCAAGTCATTCAGAAAGCCTCCACTGAGGCTTTCGAATCGACTTGCGTCCGTATTAAAGGCACAAGAACGGATATGAGAACGAATAAACACCTGAAAGATTACTTTCAGTTATTCTATTATGTTCATTAAAGTAATGAAAAATAGTTTATAAATGAGGTGAGACCCTACTTAATAAACTCCTTAAACATAAAATATGTTTTGCTTGAAAAGAAAAGTTGTCACCAATTCTATCATGTTTATCAAGAACATGTTTGTTTATATACTTAAGATAACGAATTCTGATTGGTCGGTTCAAATATTTGTGTATCACGTGACCACGCCAGAGGTAAAGCATCAGGTAATCTTAATTATCAAAACTGGCCAATCTGGGTTATTCTCGCTGGCTTTCACGTTTAAGTTGTGTTGAAATGTGTGTTTCTTTGGATTCTTTGTTGTAGAAAAACTGAAGTTCTTGTACATAATTGCAGTTTGAAACACATCTGTTGATTGGACAAAGACGTTACGATTCCACGCTCATTACTTGTCGGCGAAAAATAAACATCTAACATCTTGATCATTAATTTGCTCTTAAACTCAAATTTGAGCGTCATCTTATTGTTTTAAAACCGTAATTAGTTCGCACAAGCTCGTTTTTCACGAATATTAAAATTATGGAGTTTTTGGCCCCGCCCAATATCCCACAGGGAAGCGACGTCCAATCAAATCCGATTGATGGAATGGGAAAAAACTCCATCAAGTAGAGTTTACAATGGTCTAATCTATCCATCTACACACGTCCAAATACAACATGCAGGAAAAAAACTTAGTTTCATACAAAATCAAGCAACATCTCTTGCTTGCGTGTGCAAGACGCGTTTATTTCAGAAGCTTCTACAAAATGGGCGTATACATGTTATATATCAATTCAGAAGCATGAACAAAATGGGCGTATACTAACAATATACATGCTTCACTTATATGTACATGTTATATATATATAAGAAAAATACCTATATGCCTATGCAATGTTTATTTGCGTGAAAAAAAATCATCATCAACACCTTTTTTGTCAAATTATTATATTTCAAAGTTTGGGCATACAACTTCCTTAGGATTATCAATATTTCGCATTTTCATATTGTTTTTATATTTTTATATCCAATGTGTAGAAATCAGAATTTAAATCATGCTACAACATATGTATTTAGCATAACACGGGCGATCACACCCTCCCAACTGCTTAAGATTATAAGTAAAATTACCACAAGGTGTATTTCTCAAATGACGGAAATAGCCGAGTAGTTCCGCTTGGTGCGCACGGACATTCTTCGTCGCCGCTATGTTGCCGAACTACTTTCACACTTGCTCCCAATCGGAACTACTCGGGTATTTCCGTGAGCTGTGAAATACACCTCGGATATAAGTGTAGGGTTACAATTTTTCGGGTAAATCGGCATCCGCCAATTAACACGTTTTCTAAGCGTGCAAGTTAAGTAGTTCAATGTGTATGGAAGGGTTGGGCATCCTTTTAAGTAATCTTTTTATCAGTAACCCATACCAAATGGCAAAATTGTTGTTGTGACATGTTAAGTTGTTTCCTCAATCAAATTTAAAGACTTTTTAGATTTCACATTTAAGATCTATTTATAAACACGAAAGTAAAGTGACGTCATTCCGCTGGGAACCAATATGGCGTCATCCCTATTATTTCAGAGGTGTTTTCATTTGATAAACCCGATGTGTTCAGATTGACTGGCTCCCCATTACCTCCGAGGTTATCTTGAGAAATGGCCGAGATGATCCGATTGATAGCCGAGGTGTATTTCTCAACTCACGGAAATACTCGAGTAGTTCCGATTGCTGTTTTCAACAGTCGCTTTTAGGCAGTGAGATTGGTATGTGAACACATATATACAATTAACCATGCTAGATACGTCCGTTCGTTGTTATAGTTCAATAAGTGTCGAACAATTGATAATAATGCAGAATCCCATCGTGAGAGTATCGTCTATTTCGGTCTAAATTTCATCTCTAAAAAATCTCCAAAAAACACCATGCGATGAATTCCACAAGCTATTCTGTGGAGAAATCCCCATTTCTGGTGAGGCGAAGCTTTGAACCAAAACCCTGTTCTCAATTTTTGAGCACAATCACTATTAAGTCCCTTGTCCTTAGTAGCGAACTCGCTCCCATTGGAAATCGAGAAATATTCATCAGTAAAATTTCCTTCAAATCCCTCGAGTGACACTTTAAATTGGCTTTCAACATCACCGATCGTAAACAACGGGTATTTCGCGTATGTTTTATCTCCCAAAAAGACGTCCCGCTCTATCCGCATCTCATGGGGTGCTCTCGACACTAACCGATGGACGTACTCATTCCCTAACCAGAATTCCCCAGAGAGGTCACCGAAACCGAATCGATAATCGAGCCAGGATCGATCAAAAACATCAGAAAAATGATTCTGTCGCCGGAACACGGTCCATCCCCCTCCGTCCGTCTCCATGTCACAAAACACGCTCAGTGGTCGCCATAGAGATGCTGCGTGTATGGTATAGACACCACTTGTCACGTGACCCTGCCTGTACAGGTCAGCACAGTTGCTGGCCCTGCTGGTCACTGTGAGCCCTAAAGGTCCCTGGGGAACGGTAACCGCCCGCTGAAGTAGTTTGTCCATGTCAATCTTCCCCAACTTGTCTGTGAGAAGTTCCGCTATGGTATTCACCTTGTCTACTAGAGTGCTCAAGAAGCGTTCTCGTCGGCTCTCTTTGGCCGCCTGATCCGCTTTCATTTCCTCGATCCGTTTTTGCAGATCTCGTCTGAAAACCTTTTCTGTGGCGAATCCTGTTTTAACCGAATCGAGGCGTTTAGCGACTCGCTTTTCGAAGGAGTCTACAAGTTGACGAATGACATCAGCGTTTTCAGCGTTTTCGGCGTTTTGGCTGCCATTCACGCTCGATGCATTCGGAAGCAGGGCCAGTTCATTGTAGAGCTCTTGGCGAAGAAGGCTCACCTCCATGTTAACACGTTGTTCCAGTAACCTTAATCGTCCCTTCACATTATTGAACAGTTTCCCTTCGTCATGAGTATGAACAGTCTGAAATACAAGCGAAACAACAACAACAACAGCAGCAGCACCATAAACGACGTTCGAGATTGCACCCCGCATTTTCACAACCTTGGGTCCAGTAAAAAACGCTGACGAAGAATCTGACGTTACGGAAAGATGAAACGTGTTTTAGCGTTATAGAACAACCAACTGAAACACTTTAGATTTACAATGCAATAATAAAGCACATTTCAGGCTCGCACGACAAGCTTTAGGCTTAAAGACTGTCCTCGTTATGACATAACATTTCCAGTGTGTGAAACAGACGCATATCCTGCTAAGAGGGGGCGTGGTAACGAATAGCCAACCAGCGGTGCTTATAAGCCCTTTTCTCTGACCCGCAAAACTACAGGCACCGCATCCGCAGCAGACGAAATTTGGAAACTTACACAAACTACGCAATTATTCATTTTACACTCATATGCGTGCTAACAGGATCAACAGACGACACAATTATTCACCTTCAACGGTTCACCTTTTTACCAACAGGGGGAGATGGGTGGCCCAAATATTATTGAAAATCTAATCACCTATCATAGTCTTAAGGATTATCTTATTATTTTGAATGGTGATTTAAATGCTAGAACGGGGATATATGACGATGCATTAGAAATGGGCTTGAATATACCGGAACTGGCAGAATATCAGGATCTTTTCAATTCCACTGAAATTAATCTCCGAACTAATTCGGATAGTAAGGTGAATAAGTTTGGTCGACAGTTATTAAACATCTGTAAGGTATATGATTGCTCAATTGTCAATGGTCGTTGCGGCCAGGATGCTGGCAAAGGAGATTTTACCTTTGTTAATCATAATGGCTGTAGCGTTATTGACTATTTTATTGTAACTAACAAAGTTTTCGAAAGCATTACTAACTTTGAAATATTGAATTATCCAGGTAGCACACATATGCCCATTTTGTTAAAGCTTAACAGTCCAAGTGTGATGACGGCTAGAAAGAAGAGATTACGCCCACAGCAGAATAAAGTAAAATATAATATTAATGCTGAAACTTGTATTGAATATGTACATACGTTATCTGAAAACATAGATAATGAATCTTTTAAAGAATTTTTGAAAAAAATGTTAAAAATTATGATAAACATATTGATGATGTAATTGTTGATTTTGAAAATGTATTACTTAATAGTTCAACTAAGTTTAAGAAAACTGTAAAATCGAACAAGTGTACAATCCATAAAGACTGGTTTGATAAAGAATGTAAAGAATATAAGAAAAAAGCTAAGTTAAGTCTTAAAAGATTTCGGTTAAGTAGAGAATCTAGAGATCTAGATACATATTTAGAAAGCAAAACTATGTACAAACATGTTTGTAAAAGGAAGCGATACTTTTACAATAAAAAAAAAATTAATCGCATTGAAAGTTCAATAAAAAATAGTGGTTCCTTTTGGAGAGAAATACGTAATCTCACCAAGAAACCAAAAGTTACAAATCATGTTTCACTGAATGACTGGTATGAGTATTTTCGTACGCTGTTATCGTCTGACATAAGTCAAGAGGAGAACACTGTTCACGAAACACAAATGAATGACACACTTGGCGATATTGAAAGCATTATTTTTAATTCACCGATCGATGATGGTGAGATACTTAGTGCGATTGAAGCTTTAAACGGTAATAAAGCTTTTGCAGGATGTATTTCGCCACACCACTTATCTTTTGGAATTCCAGTCTTATTACCTTTTATCAAAGTTCTTTTCAATAGACTTTACAATACAGGGGAGTTTCCTTCAAGTTGGTCTAGAATTTTGCTGATTCCTATACATAAAAAGGGTAATGTAAATGATCCGTCCAATTATAGAGGTATTGCCCTTATGGATGTTATAAGTAAAGTATATATATATTTGTTAAACAAGCGGCTAACGTTCTATGTTGATGCATATGGTCGACTAACAGAGGCACAGGCGGGTTTTCGAGCAGGCTATAATACCATTGATAATGCTTATGTGTTAAATGCAATAATCTCCAAATGTCTGTCTAAGCACAAACGCTCCGTGTATGTTGCTTTTGTTGATTTTGAAAAGGCGTTTGACTCAGTTAGTCGACCACTGCTGTATAATGTTTTACTTAAGAATGGTATCAAAGGCAATTTATTTAGATCCATAAAATCAATTTATAATAGTGTTAAAGCATGTGTTAGATCAGATGATGGTGTAAGTGATGTTTTTTCTTGCCCAATCGGTCTTCGTCAGGGATGCTCTTTAAGCCCGACGTTATTTGCTCTATTTATCAACAAACTTGATGACGTAATAAAGCAAAGTGACGTCAGGGGAATTCAATTGTTTCCAGATTATACATCTGTACCAATGTTAATGTTTGCAGATGACATAGGGTTAATTGCAAATACTATTGGCGATCTGCAAAAAGAACTTAACGTTTTATATTCATTTTGTAATGACTATAAGTTGAGGGTCAATATATCAAAGACAAAAGCAGTAGTCTTTAAAAAAGGGGGTCAGCTTTCTAAAAAGGAGCAATGGTTTTACAATGGGAAGAAGCTTGAGGTTGTTTCGAGTTTCTCATATGTAGGTGTCAATTTTAGTAATAAGTTGTCATTATATAAAATGGCAGAAAGTTCGGCAGTCAAAGCCAAAAGGGTATTATTGTATATCCTCAACTCTTTTAATAGTCTGCCAATTATTCCAATAAGTACATTTTTTAAAGTATTTGACGCAAAGATAAGTCCAATTATACTGTATGGGTCTGAACTTTGGGGTCTCAACCAAATGAACTGTATTGAGCAGGTTCAACTATTAGCATGTAAACGCTTATTAAATGTAGGTATTGAGGCATGTAATCTATCCGTTTTAGGTGATACAGGCAGATATCCTATCCAAATAAATGCTTCGAAACGGGTAATTAAATATTGGCTACGTATTCTTAGATTACCACAACAAAGACTTGTCAAGCTTTCTTATGATATGTTATTACACTATGATAATCTGGGATACACCAATTGGGTAACATGTGTTCGAAAAAATTTATATAGAAACGGTTTTGGAAATGTTTGGGAAAACCAATACGTCTTGAATGACAACATTTTTATTTTTGAATATACACAGCGGCTCAAAGACCAATATCAACAAGAGTGGAGAATGGGTTGTTTTGAAAATTCCAAATTATCTAGTTATTATGATTACAAACACTCTTTTGTACAGGAGAAATACTTAAGCATTATCGATATAAGTAAATTTAGAACTTGCCTTGCAAAATTCAGAAATGGCTCCCACTCCCTCATGATTGAAAAGGGTAGGCATTATGATATACCTAAGGAGAATCGGTTTTGTGTTTTTTGTGAATGTTTTATCGAAAATGAGGTACATTTCCTACTCCATTGTCCTTTGTACGAAGAGTTGAACCAAAAATATATTGACAAAAAATATTTGATTATCCCAAATGATATGTCTTTTTATAATATCATGGCATCTAAAAATGATACTGTTATCCGTAACCTAGCAATGTTTTTATTTTATGCATTTAAAAAAAGAGACATCTATATGAAAGAGCAAGAGATGTAAGGAAAACAATGCCTTTAGATCTGTTATATTATTTTAGCCTCTTACACATGTATATCTGTATAAAATGTATTGTATTTATGTTTCATTTTTGTGTATGGGTCGGTGGCCTTATCATACAATAAAATTTTGAATTTGAATTTGAATTATTAAAAATATGTTCTTGCGCACCTGATGGTATATGTTAAAGGGGAATTTATTTGTTTTTATTTTGTTAGTTAGTTATAGTTATATAGTAATTTACTGACGCATGGCACATGTGGGTCTTCTTCGTGCAGTACCGTACCAACAATTTTCAATTTTCAGTTTTGTAAGGGCTTTGTTTTGCCTTTAGGTAGAAAACCAGTAATCCGCCATTTTAAAAACCATTCTTTCGTCGGATTACTTCGGTCGTTCTCGGTATACATAGGTCAGGATTCGCATTAAACCGAATAATTCCGGTCCCGAATGATGTATACCGAGAACCGAAGTAATCCGACGAAAGTATAATTTTCAAAATGGTGGGTTATGGGCATTCTATCCTAAGTTAAAAGTTACGTCTAGACAAGGAAAGAGCATTGCATAATGATGGTAATATGTACAAGGTACCATATCCGTTATTTTATTAAATATAACAAATATGCGTTACGTTTATGTGTTGCTCCCCGTCTTTTGCACTGATCAAAAGATGAATGTGAAAGAATGCGTAAAGCATGCGCTAACAAACAGACGCCGATAGACGTACAATATACTCCATTGATAAGAGGTTCACTTAGAAAAGGGCATACGTCTTTTTCCCAGTATTTAAAAAAGATGATATTCCCTACGTCCTATTTCCATATATACTCATTAGAATCTTTGAAATACATGTATTCGATTCTAATAAGAAGCTACATGTACCAAAAGATATATGAATAAGAAACGAGAGCAGTTGATACAAAGCAAACAAACTCTTTTGCTAACAGACGGACATATAAAGGAGTAGAATGTACTTCATTGGTAAAAGGTCTAGAACGAAAAGGGCATGTTTTTTCCCCCAGTACATGTATTTCAAAAAAAGACAAAAAAGACACCAAAAAAAAAACAACCTACGTCCTTTAGTTTAACCATTTACCAAACAGCAGATTTTCGACTGTTTCAAATTGAAAGAGTTTGCAGACGACATTTCAAAATGTGATGAAACTGAAAAATTATCTTCATATTGGGCAAAAAACATTGCGGGAAAAGGAAAAATTGCTCGTTACGAGCAATTTGTCCTTTGCTCACAATGTCTTCTAAAGCCGTCTGCACCAAAGTGGTCAAATGTCGCTATTGTTTGGGAAAGGGTTAAACATATTTCATTAAAAAAATAAACACCATTATATACATTACAATTAAAACGGATTGAAACGGAAGCTAAAAGTTTTTAACTTCCGCCCTTTTTAAATGGGATATAATTAAAACTATCTTAATATGCCAATTCTAATGAGTACCAACACTATAGGGTTTTTTGATTTTTTTTTAAAACTTTTCGTGAAGAAAATATTTTCGGACTAACGTTTCATACTTGGACCTAGCGTCGTTACGAATCTAAAGACTAACAACATAGAGATAAACGAAGGAGAGGTGAGAGAAGTAAACAAGAGGCAAACCGCCTCTTTCGTAGAACCCTCAGAATGATAAATGACGATTTACCCGTTATAAACATCCCCGTGGTCTGGCAATCAAAGTTCTCAACAGGGCCAAGAAGGACGGCATGTTTAGAGGAAGATGCCTGCTTTTGAGATCGTGTTTATGAAAGACTGCATTGCTTCAAGGGATGTGTTTTGGTCAGGCCACAAACCATCGTGGAGAACGGGGAAGTCTTTTTCTAAACATCAGCTGAGTTTTACGACGGCTACAAAGTAAACACGGCCCCAAAAGCGGGTTCGAAAAATAAACATTGTCAGAGAAATTGTTGCCTCGAATTTAATAAGTTACACCTGTTCGGGGAAGCCCACTTAACCCCAAGAATGATGGTTAATCTTCTTAGAATAGATTGTTGTGTCGCCTGCTTTCAAAAACTTTAGATATCTGCTGAATCTTAATTAGGAAAGATACTCAGAGTAGCAAACAGGTAAGATCACAGGCCAGACGCCAATTTACTTCGCGGCTGGTCTGGATCTTACCTGTTTGCATAAGCATGAAGTCGGTTCAATCTCTGTAAGGGTTTAACTATCTCTCTCCATACTCCATGATTTTGTTTATTATACATCAGTGAAACAAATGATATCTCAATTCTTCACTTTAAACATATTCTAATACAATAACACTTTACAAACGTCACGTGTACACTGTACATCCAATCAAGCAGGAGAATACTTAGACAAAGGAGTCTGGGCACAAGTTCTATCAACCTAGATTCGGCCATATCCTTTATTTATCATTATGAAATGGCAAACATGATTCATTATTAAAATGCGTTTCGTTCAGAATAATCTTTATTCAATCTTGATTAAGCGAACACGCTTAAAGAGTGCTTGGAATGTTATTTAGACTAAGGCTATTAAAATAGAATACACCAATCAAGCAGAACGCTCATTTTTCGTTTTTCAAAATGTTTCCAGAGTCGTCTGCAACAAACTAGTCAAATGTCGTTATTGTTTGGTTATGGGTTAAACATGTCTCTACATTTACTTCTCTCGTTCGTTTCACGCAAAGCGTCTCTTGCACTGTGATAAGTATCTGTTTTGAAAGGCGCTTCACCTGGCAGCTTGTTTGCTGTCTCACGTCGGCGTAAGAATGTCAAAACAATGCACATGCGCCTGGCTTGTGTTACCGTTAATGTGCGGTTGGTGCTAGATACAATAATGCAAGTACACCCGATTGAAATCAAGAGAAGATTATATGGAACAGGGGACTTGTCGTAAACGGTAATTGTTTTCAGTTTGTTTAAATACTAGTACATAATTTACTTTATATAAGACATAAACGAGAATAGCATTTGATGGACCGATAAAATGTGTTTTAGCTAATCACAGCCTGAAAAAAATATACCTTAACTTGTATGTCTTATATAAAGTATATTATGAAGATAACGGCGTGAAAAAGCACTGGTATAGAAATTAGAATGATGAACACAACGTTTTATATTCTTAAATATATGCTTAATTTTATTCAGGAAAGATACTCAGAGTAGCAAACAGGTTACATAACAGGCGAACCGTCAATTTTGGCTGAAAACTGATCCTGCAAATTGACATAATTTTAAAGCTGCTGCGTCATCATCTTCTCAAATAGTCTTTAATTGCGAACGTAATGTATGAACAGCGAGGTTGGCGGCTGACCTATTATGTAACCTGTTTGCTACTCTGAGTATCTTTCCTGAACAAAATTAAGCAGATATAAGAATATAAAACGTTGTGTTCATCATTCTAATTTCTATACCAGTGCTTTTTTACGCCTACAAACATGAATAATGAATATTGTCATGTGTAGGGGTATTCAGTTAATAGCATATTTTGTATTCGTTGTTATACTTACTATTGAATACTTGAGGCATGACGAGGAACACTGACTAGTACGTGATATCATTCAACACATGTTGAAAACAGCTTTAAAACGGCAATCAACGCACCATTCAATCAACGAAATGAAGTTAAACTTGAAATTGGCTACATACACGCAATCAATTAAACAACCCATCTTCTACCTGTACTTAATTAGACTGGCCATCAATATGTGTATATTGATGGAAAAAGACAAGTCAAAAGTACATTTATTTTTATTCTACAATACAATCAGTGTTAATTGAAGCAGTCTGGATTAACTGCCCCTTAACATTGCATTGGTACTAATTTATCATGGTGCGACGGGAACCAGGCTAGGTTATTGAAATTGCCCGACAAAATATCTAACACAAAATGCCATAATTGATCAAGATAAACACCGCTTATCGAATTACTGTCGTACATCAGTTATTGTAGTCTCCACACACTTGCGCCTTATATATGATACAAACCCCTTTTTGGGCGGTGTTTTGTGCTCATTTTTCGCCTGTGATGTGTTGCTATGGTCTTTAACCCATTACCTAACAATAACGACATTTAACCAGTTTGTTGCAGACGACTCTCTGGAACACATCGTCGGAAAAAAGAGAAATTGCTCTTAACGAGCAATTTCTCCATTTCCAACAATGTTTTTTGCCCTATCAGAAGATAACTTTTCCATTTCATCACATTTTGAAATGTCGTCTGCTTATTCTTTCAATTTGGGACAGTCGAAAATTCGATGTTTTGTAAAGGGTAAACCATGGTTTGGGGAGAAATCCGACTGTATCAAATTGTGTCTCTTGTTTGTCTAGCTATGTCCTAGGAAACACAATATTCCTATTGTGAACGGTTTACTTCTATATTGCACCAAACACTCCATGTAGTTAAAAGTTGAATGTTTGAAGTGGTAACATGCATTTCGTTTGTTTTGATAAAATGAGCCTGATTGACTGCTTGGCAGCATAAAGGGCATATATGGTTGTTGTCGTGAATTGGAAATGCTATCGGGCGAGGCGTAGGAATATTATCCGGAGAACCGAAGTCGAATCGGATAATAATCCGACGCCTTGTTCGATAACATTTACGATTCATGAATGTTGTCGTGAATCGGAAATGTTGTCGGGCGAGGCGTAGGAATATTATCCGGAGAACCGAAGTCGAATCGGATAATAACCCGACGCCTCGCCCGATAACATTTCCGTTTCACGACACCAACCATCTATTCTCTATAAAGTTATTTGCCTTCTTAAGATGGCATCAACCTACCAGCATTCACAGTTATTTGATTCTCAGTCGTCTGTCCTTGAGTGTAACAGTCACCATGAAGTAAAGCCAAGAGTCTATACATGTCCATTGATTCTGTCAACAGGCAAATGGTTTTTATACCGAGTAATGAGAAACAGTGGGTGTCTAAAATAGCTCCTGCTGAGTCCTCATTTAGGTATCAGATATTGACATTTACAGGAAATATCAAAGGTAACGGTAAACAAGAATATTACCGACACAAAGACAAAAGCACCCCCCCCCCTCCAAAAAAAAAGAGCACCCCCTCCCCCAAAGAAAAGATATCTCAAACGAAGACTAGCATATCTCGAGAGTTCAAAGCGATACTAGTCTAAGTCCCCAACAAACATGGAGCACTAAATATAGTTTTGCACTAAATTCTCGATCGCTTCAAATTACAGCGACTCTTTTTTTACAAATTGAGAGAGCAAACATCAGCCGTTGTCTAGAACTTCAATAATATGAATAAAGTCAAACTTTCCTCTCACCATTTACAATTATTGCTAGTATGCAAGCTTTTACATCATTATGCTAGCCAAAGGAACCCGAAACAATCCTGACAAAAGAGTATAACAGTTGGTCTTAAATTAAAGTAATGTGCAGGATGAATATGCCTTTTCACATATCGCAAGTATAATAGAAAACGTCCGCCAAGATATAACAGAACGTGTTCTGTTCTGTTAACCAAATTCAAAACAATAACAACATTTGACCAGTTTGTTACAGACGACTCTGGAAAACATTGTAGGAAAAGGAGAAAATGCTCTTAACGAGCATTTTCTCTTTTCCCACAATGTTTTCTTCCATATCAGAAGACTATTTTTCAATTTCATCACGTTTTGATATGACGTCTGGAAACACTTTCAATTTGGGCCAGTCGAATATTTGGCGTTTGGTAAAGGATTAAGATAAGGCAAATACATCTTCAGATATAACAATGAAATATATGCCTCTGGTATGATATAGTTATGAGCAGGTGACTAGTAAGAGCAACATCCCTTTTTCCAGCACTGTTAATAATGGTCTGAGGCGAACGGAAGGAAGCCTAGAATGGTATGGTAAATGATTGATGATATGGTGTGGTATGGTTATAGCGTCTTTTTTCTGTCGTTTCAACAATACAACATATATTTCAGTTATATCACAGGAGTCAGTGTAGCAATCCAAGCTCATTGTACAAGTATTTCTGGCGAGAACTAGTATTTCTGGCGAGACCTAGTAGTTCTGGCTGGAACCAGTATTTCTGGCGAGAACTCAGTCGAATGATCCAAGCTGTAACTGCGTGACATATCTACGTCTGGATCATTCGGACTAGGCGAGAACCAGTGTTTCGGGCGAGAACCAGTATTTCGGGCGAGAACCGTAAACCATTCTTACCATGCATACATCCTACTGAATGCAGATCCACACATAAACATAAAATTGATATTACAAAGTTGAAGTAAAATACATCGTCTAATGCGAACGAGTATGTCTAGTCCATATAGATTTCGTTTTCGGTTACACACAATGGCTTTTAATGACATACTTATCTGGAAAATGAATAAAGCTCCTGTTCTAACTCGATAATAATTGTCCTTTTCAATATTTCCGTATTTGAATCATCAATCTTGATTTGTAAATTGAATCAAGACTGCGGATCTCTGACATTTAATAAATATCACCGAAATGGCAGATCGAAAAATAGATCGGGCATTAAATGACAGGGAGTACATTGAATAGCAACTGTCAACATACTAAATATTTGATTAATTAGCTTATTTTTCTTTTCAAACCCGATTTACTCGATCCATATTATAAGACCACGGTTTCTTTATGATAGCTAACAAAGCGTTATTAAGATCAGTTTGTGTGTATGGTGTTAACGCCGTGTCAATACTCCTTTAGTTATGTTACGGCTCTCGAGGATCCACCAGTACTAGGCATTCGGAACACCAATCTGAACACATCGGGTTTATCCAATAGAAAACACCTCTGAAATAATATGGATGACGCCATATTGTTTCCCGCGAGAATGACGTCACTTTCTATCGTTTCTAAAAGTAGATCTTGAATGTAAAATCCAAAAAGTCGTTAAATTTGATTGAGGAAACAAGTATACATGTCACAACAACAATTTCGCCATTTGGTATAAGTAACTGATCAAAAGTGATTAAAAAGGATGTCCAACACTTCCATACACATTGAACTACTTAACATGCACGCTTAGAAAAGGTGTTCATCGGCGGATGCCAATTTACCCGAAAAATTGTAACCCTACACTTATATCCGAGGTGTATTTCACAGCTCACGGAAATACCCGAGTAGTTCCGATTGTCGGAACACCTCGGCAATTTCTTAAAATAACCTCGGAGGCAATGGGGGGCCACATTCGGAACACCTCGGCCATTTCTTAAAATAACCTCGGAGGTAATGGGGAGCCATCTTTGAAAGTAGGTCAGCAACGAAGGGCATGTCCGTTTGCAATCGTATCTACTCGGAAATCCCCGGTACAAGCCGGGGATTGCCGAAAAGAGCCGATTGACAAAATATGAAACAAAGATGTGTTGATATGATCATATTTAATGAAAAGGGTAAAAAAAACATTCAATTGTGATATTTAACCAATTTGTGTGTATTCAAAAACATATTTAGTGCCTGTGTGCATTTTGCGTTATCCGCCGGAAAGAAAGGCGAATTACCCCAGGATTTCTGGTGTATTCATGTACTGCTTACGAGGTATATCTACCGACTTGTTACGGGGATTGCCGAGTAGATACGATTGTGGGGGCCATTTTTGAAAATAGGTCAGCAACGACGGGCAGGTCCGTTTGCAATCGTATCTACTCGGAAATCCCCGGCACAAGCCGGGGATTGCCGAGTAGATACGATTGACAAAATATGAATCAAAGATGTGTTGATATGGTCATCTTTAATGAAAAGGGTAAAAACAAACATTCAATTGTGATATATAACCAATTTGTGTGTATTTAAATACATATTTAGTGCCTGTGTGCATTTTGCGTTAGCCGCCGGAAATAAGGCGAATTTCCCCAGGATTTCTGGTGTATTCATGTACTGCCTCATTCGGAACACCTCGGCCATTTCTTAAAATAACCTCGGAGGTAATGGGGAGCCATTTTTGAAAGTAGGTCAGCAACGAAGGGCCAATCGTATTAACTCGGCAATCCCCGTCACAAGCCGGGGATTGTCGAAAAGAGCTGATTGGCAAAATATGAAACAAAGATGTGTTGATATGATCATCTTTAATGAAAAGGGTAAAAAACCATTCGATTGTGTTATATTACCAATTTGTTTGAATTTAAATACATATTTAGTGCCTGTGTGCATTTTGCGTTATCCGCCGGAAATAAGGCGAATTACCCCAGGATTTCTGGTGTATTCATGTACTGCCTACGAGGTATATCTACCGACTTGTTACGGGGGTTGCCGAGTAGATACGATTGGTACTGCCTACGAGGTATATCTACCGACTTGTTACGGGGATTGCCGAGTAGATACGATTGCAGTACTAGGCTGGGGACTCTGAAATGACGTACCAAATGCTACGCCCACAAAACCGATGATATCGATGGGCTCGAATCCGGGACCCCATAGTTCTAAATCCGCCACATTAGAATCGGCTTGTAAGTATTGGAAAGACACGGCCTGTGTTATGGTTGATATGAGGTTTACGGCTGTGTCAACAATTCTTCAGTTATATTACTGTACTGTGATATCACATTATTTCAGCACATGAGAATGATTTTAATCAGGTATCTTTTATCTAAAGAGCGTTGTTTCATTGTAGACTATAATATAATATTTATAATCCAAAAAAGGGTCTTGTTTTCTGTCCAAAGATTTCTTAAAAGGTTTTAGTTGAGCGGAGGATTCTGACCAATGTTTGATCAAATGGTCTGAAGAGGTCTGAATGGCACAAACTTTGTACAAGTTGGCTCCTCCAAATCTATCTTAAAAAGAGAAATATCGCTGCATGGATTCTGAGATATATTTGGAACTTGAAATTACATGAATATATGTAGATGTAGAACAATTCAAAGTTTATCCCAAATTTCAAAGCCTTTATGAATTTTCTTCATCTCTTAATATCGAAATGAGATAGTTTTGACTATTGCATGTGCCTTACTTCAAAAACAGTAAACGGCAAGGTGGAATAGTTATTTGGGTTATTTAAAGAGAGTTATTTGGGTTATTTAAAGAGCAACGATGGTTTCCCTCTTTTTACTGTCACGAGTTTATACTGTTAAAAATATAACAAATTCATGCTTATCCTTTCACTAGTGCATTTTGGGACCGATAACTAGGTGCCGTATAACATTTGTGATATCCGGCACTAACCATATAACACATGCACATGGAAAAATATGACGTCATAAGAACACCATGACACACGACGACTTGTTTACATCATTCTCTACTTTGTTTGTGTGTGTTTTTCTCGTGTTTTATTTATTTTTTGTTGTTTAAGAAAATACGTAAAGGTAACAGGATAAATAGAATAGATGGTTGGTGTCTTTGAATAGGAACTGTTATCGGGCTCGGCGTAGGAATTTTATCCGTTTCGCCTTTGGCTCACCGGATAAGATTCCTACGCCTTGCCCGATAACATTTCCGATTCTCGACACCAACCATCTATTCTCTATTTTTGCAAAATGGTTGGATCCAGACCAGCCGCCAAGTAAATTGGCGGCTGGCCTGTGATCTAACCTGTTTGCTACTCTGAGTATTTTCCTCAACAAAATTAAGCAGATATTTCAGGTTTTGGAAAGCAGAAGACACAAAAATATATTTTTAGAAGATAACCCAGCATTAAGAGTTCAGAAAGCATACTGACAAAGATTTGACATAAAAGAGGGAATACTAGTTTATAACTAAGACTTTTTGGACCACTGGGCTTAAAAAACATTGAAGATATATACAAGTTGATCAATATGCTTCTTTATTTGGGGAAAGAAATAAATACAGTAATTGAATATGAAACGTTTAAAATCAAACATAACAATTATAAATTCCATTTTATCACTTGAATAACATATCATCACAGACATATACTTGTTATAAACATCTTAAAGCACACAAAATAAGCAATTAATTGTAATGCACACTACTTCTCGTTTCAAAGTCTTTATTGATTGGTAACATCATATCCATATAAATATAAAGGTACATTGAAATAGTGCAACTTAGTCTTCCAGACTTTATTGCTCCTTGCTTTCTGAAGAAGGCTCCGCGTCCGTTACAACTATAGTAACTTCAGCTTTCTTATCTCCATCATCTGGAACATCTGCATCCAAATTTGCTTTTTCAATGGCGTCATCTGCGTTTACAACAGTATCATTATCATTTTTTTTATAACCAACTTCTTCTTTCCCAACAGTAACAACCACATCCGACTTTCCACCGGCAGTCGAGGGGGGTGTTTTCGTGATTTTAACGCTCGAAATCCGCTTTTCAAACATCTTTCTATCTCCATCTATGAGACCCAACTCAAAAGCATTATCCAGCTCGATCAAATCCTGAACCATGTCTTGGTAGCGCAGGTCCATCACTGCAAACGTGTTCCTGGCTTCTTCGTTCACTTTCTCTCTCTCCACCACCGCATCCCGTCCGAACACCATGTCCGTTGCCGTCGTAACAGTGGTCTGGCTGGTTCTCGATGGTTTACCCGTATCGTCCATGAGTGAGAGTCGCGACGGGCCCAAGGAGGACATGGACCTTGAGGGAATGTCAGCCACTTCCAGATGCGAGGCAAACTTAACCGTACTCGACGGTCTGTCGGGGTCTGTGATCCTGGCTACTTCACCTTCTGTTCCGTCGTCCGTTTCTTTACCGGGAGTCTGTGACCCGGTCCCCGTGCTTGATGGTTCACGGGACTTGCTGGAGGAATCCTGTAGGTAAAGATATGATATCAAAGTAAGAGTTGAGCAGTCAATAACAGTACAATTTCTTAATGAGGTTTAGCGTTTTAAAGTCTTAACTCCACAAATTCTGAAGCAGGCAATTAATTGGTTGGAATAACATGTGCGGCAATTTCAAAATTCAATGCCTATCTCTAAAAATGCTGACACAGGCAATGAGTTTCTTAGAATGAATTTCGAGGCCATTTCAAAAGTCTTTTGATATCTCCATGAATGATGACATAGGCAATAGATTGATCTGAATAAATGCGAGATCAATTTCCATACTGATCACTATCTTCAATCGAACCCAGGAAAATACTGTCCAGAAAAGCTTCCCCTGCGAAAGATTAAGAGCTACTTCATAAACTTTGATGAATGTTATCAAATGGCCGTTTATGGAGACAAACCTTTTCTTAGCTTGTTCATGAATTTTAAGAACATGTCCATGAACATCAAGACCAGGATCATGAATGTATGAATGAACCTATACTTGATGTTTATGAACTTTTTCATGAACATCATTAAAATGGTCTGTGTTCATGAACAGCAATTCAAGGTTCATGAGCATTTATAATTTTACGAATAAGTTCTTGAATCTGTCGCAAGGGTTATCACTTCCTACCCAATCTTACCTGCTTATCAGACCCCTCCGTATCATTAGTCCCCTCGCCATCCTCTGTCTCTGTGTCGGATTCATCATGACCAGTACTCTCCGAGGTGCTAGTTGTGGCGCTCGTTGCCCTGGACTTGGTGCCCGGCGTAGACTTGGCGTCCCCTGGTGACGTACACCCACTTTTCGTCTCGTCCTTTCCCAGTATCGCTTCTAGCTCCTGTCAGGAAAAAGAGCAGTGGGCTTGAAAAGGGACGTATTTAGTTGGTTTACATGTCAAATCATTTTAAGTATTTCAACCCTTAGAAAGCTGGGTAATTTTCTAAAAACAGATTTTGTGTGCTTTCTGCTTTCCAAAACAAAGCAAACAGGTAAGATCACAGACCAGCCGTCAATTTACTTGGCGGCTGGCATGGAGTGAACCCGTTTGCATAAGCATGAAGTTGGTTCCAGCACTATAAGGGTTAATTCGAACTAATGAAATGTTCTTTAAGGGTTAAATATGAATATTGTCTACAGCTTCTTTAAATTTGGACAAGTCAATAATGCCAAATGAACAATGACAGCTGGCTTCCTTTTGTGGCATTTTGAGTAATCAGGGATAACATAATGACAGGAAAGTCAGCTCTATGGCAAATATTGTTTGTACTGGTTTGTTTAATGGGAAAAACATCGTTAAAACTAAAAAAATTAGGAATATGAGACTAATACAAACTAATGACAACAGCAGACCACAAAATAGTAACCAGTGTAAAATGAAACAATTGTGCAAAATAGAAGCAATTCATCCCTTGGTTGAATGGTCTCTTTACCCATTACCAAACACCAAATTTTCAACTGTCCAAAATTGTAAGAGTTTGCAGACGACATTTCAAAATGTGACAAAATTGGAAATAATCTTCTGATAGGGCAGAAAACATAATGGGAATAGGAAAAATTGCGCATTACGAGCAATTTCTTCTTTTCCCATAATATTTTCCAGAGTTGTCTGCAACAAAGTGGTTAAATGTCGTTATTGTTTGGTAATGGGTTGAAGCTGTTTGTTCAGAGATTTGAGGAAATTATGAAGTTTAACTAAACTTCATTAGAACTGTACAGCAGCTCTACTATTGTATGATGCATGTACTCACTGAAGAAGACATTGGAAGTAAAATTAGTTTCTACAGTCAAACTTGTGTTAAGAGGCCAGCCTATGGAACAGACTAAATTGGCTGTTTAAGACAGGTTGGCTGCTTAACACAAATTAATTTACACTATAAATCTAACAATGGGACTTTCTGTAGTGGCTGTTTAAGGCAGGTTGGCTGCTTAAAAGGGTGGCTGCTTAACACAAGTTAGACTGTATTTGCTTCTAGAGCTTGTATACAGAGAATAAATATATACTCAAATCCAAAATCATTGCAACAGCTTTGATATCGAACACATTTCTGCAGTTTATACATAGATTAAAATGAAGCTTCCTTAATAGATTATGCTTTCAATAGCTACTTTTTATAAGGTTTCATTAACACTACAAGAATTCTGTAGTTTAAATGAGTTTTAAAACTGACATTGAAATTTTCTCATATGCGAACAAGCATCTATAAAACACCTGGGTACCATTTTACTTAAAGGCACATCAAAGGAGAAGAGTACAAATAAATTACAAAAATAATTTATGAAGTTCTTTTATTATGTTCATAAAAGTCATGAGAATTAGTTTAGAAATACATTGAGACCCTTTTAAATAGATTCATTCAAAATAACTTATTTTGTGCTTGAAATAAAGTTGTCTCCAATTCAAATATGTTTATCAACAACCTGTTAGTTTACATTTTTAAAATAACGAATTCTGATCGGTCGGTTAAAAAATGTGTGTATCAACTGTCAAGGTCGGAGGTGAAGAATCAGGAAAACTGAATTATAAAAATTGTTAATCTGGGTTATTTCTGGTTTACTTTCACATTTAAGTCGTGCTGATGGTGTTTTCTGGTGATAACTATTTGAACCTGTCCAAAAGTTTACCAAATAAAATAGTTTGATATAGCATTAATCTCCTTTTATGGGCCTTTAACAGTTTATGCTTAAAATTTGACTAAGCTCAAAACATCATTCCCTCCTTATTTCTTTATTGGGATATGCAATATTGCAAAAGTAACACATCATTGGAATCGTCTCTCCGAGACGCTTTCACTGACGTGTCACATTGCAATAGTGTACTTTTAGTAATATTAAGATACTATCCTTGATTATCAGTTTTGACTTGTGTAGATATTTTCCTGAAACCATCACCAAACAAGAACAACATTTGACCAGTTTGTTGCAGAAGACTGTGGAAAACATTGTGAGAAAATGAGAAATTGCACTTAACAAACAATTTCACCTTTTCCCACAATGTTTTAAGCCATACAAGAACATTTCTTTTCAATTTCATCACATTTTGGAATGTCGTCTGCAAACTCTTTCAATTTAGGATAGCGAAAATTTGGCGTTTGGTAAAGGGTAGATTATGCTTTCAATATCTACTTTTTATAAAATTTCATTAAACACCATAAAAACTGTACAGTTTGAACTAGATTTGATATTTACTTTAAAATTTTCTCATATTCGAACAAACATATTTAAATGCAGTTTCGTCTAAGTCAGGTATAATAAAGAAAGGGGCTGTAGTTCACACCTGATCAGCAGTCGGTGTAAATTGGATTTCGCGATCCGGATGCTGTTCTACTTCAGGGTCAAGGTCACCTTCCGTTTCCTGTTTAGACTCCTTTCGTGGCTCTTGTATAGTCACATGGTCACTCGCCTGACTCGCTTGACTCATGCTGCGCATCCGTTCCATCACCGGGGGCAACTCCTTCTCATGCGCCTGTAAAGCATGTTACTTGTTTAATGGAAGAATGAATTATATCTCAGGTTTGAATAGAGAGATTTTCAGACAATATTAGAAATTGAACTTGAAGATAATTTCTATAGAGACAACTGGAATTGGAATACACCTAAAGAATATTCCCTTTAAGAGGGTAATTGATTATTGGTTATTAAAAAGGAATATATTCCTCTAAAAGAATACAAGTTATTGTTATGCTAAATGATAAATTGGCTATATAAGTCAATTTTACCAGCAATGATCTTTGATTGTCCCTAGAATATTCATGAAATTCTGGTACGATTTTTAACCCTTATGATGTTGGAAACAACTTCATGCTTATGCAAACAGGTTAGATCCAGGTCAGCGGCGAAGCAAACTGATGATGATAATAATGATAAAAATAATAATAATAATAACAATAATAATAACAGTTTGTAAGCATGATATTTTGTCCGAAAAAAATCATTCAACATGAAAAATGGGAATTATCAATTGCATAACCTAACATGAGGAAATTCTCTTTTAGTTATGTTTTCAAACTTCTGCTGCAAACATTTTTCAACATTGCCAAAGGACATTGAAATGCTTGACACATACTTTGATGATAAAGTGAGCAAATGAGTGCACTCGCGCTTTTCTGTATTCTGAAATCCGAAAGTTACTGGCACATAGATGTAGGTGATTCATTGTAACTTTAACAGGGGCAGTGGGGGAAGTTTTCCGTAGTTTCCGTCTTTTTTTCTGAGCAGGCTGTGGTGAAAGAAAAGTGAGGAAAGAGAGAAAAAGCAAGTAAGAGAAACAGTAAGAAGATTAGGTATGACAAGGACAAAGCAATTTAACCCTTAGAATGCTGGGTAATTTTCTAAAAAAAAGTTTTTTGTGTTATCTGCTTTCCAAAACCTAAAATATCTGCTTAATTTTGATGAGGAAAAATACCCAGGGTAGCAAACAGGTTAGATCACAGGCCAGCCGCCAATTTACTTGGCGGCTGGCCTGGCTCAAACCTGTTTGCATAAGTTGATTCCAGCACTTTAAGGGTTAAATCAAAAGTAAGAAACAAAACATGAGAATAAGTAGCAATATAACACCAAAAGGTCGAAATCAAGTTAATTGGGTATGTTTAAATTAAAAAAACAAGCATATGAACCATAGTAGCTCTTTTGTTTGATTGATACAAAAACGTTTCCATTCAAACAAAAGAAAGAAGTAGCAGTAAAGGTATTAGAAGTAGAACGAAATAATTATTGCTAAAGACATCCCATGTGCATTGACCTCAATTCCCTCAATGATTACAAAAAAATGTATTTAGTACCTCCATTACACACATAAATGGCTAGGTGATTGTCACATCACCAATGCAAAAAGAGAAAACTCTGCTAACCCTCTTGGGCTTTTTTTTTTTTATAGTTAAAGCCATTATTTTCATAGAAAAACAATAAAACGAGATTTGGAGATTCAGCAAGCATTTACGATAATCCTAATAAAAACATAAAAACAGCCAAACCCTAAGAGAGTCGTAATCGACATATGGGGTTACATTATATTGCCTCATTTTGGTGTACAAGTAATAAAAGAGTAATGAACTAATTACACAGGGCCAAGCCACATGGTAGGCAAGATGTCAATAAAACGAATCAAAGGAAAAAATGAGCTTAATTATGAGCTTAATCCCGGTGATATAACCCGCTAATTTCATTCTTACACATTTTTTAAAAAAGCACTCTGATTCAAGAACATGTTCATGAACTTCATGAATGACAAATGACCGTTTATGAATACGGAGTTTGTTTATGAAATTCAAGAACATAGTCATGAACATCAAGAACACGTTAATGAACCTATTTTTGATGTTCATGAACACATTATCGAAATTCATGGATCAACTTAAGAACAACTTTGTGTTCATGAACACCCATATGTAGTTCATGAACGCCCATGTGTAGTTCATGAACGCCCATATGTAGTTCATGAATGCCCATATGCAGTTCATGAATGCCCATGTGTAGTTCATGAATGCCCATATGTAGTTCATGAATGCCCATATGTAGTTCATGAATGCTCATCATGTTCAGGACCAAGTTGTAGACTCCTTCACAAGAGTAAGTAAGACCTTCACTTTTGCCTTGGACATCTATAGCCTAGTCTTAACCTGGATGATAAAGATTCCCCTTTTCTGATTGGCGAAAATACCTTCATTTCTTTCTCCGATTTATAAATCATTCGAGTAAGGTTTTGCCTACGATCCTCGTCCTGTTCGTTCATTTCGATCTGACTGGCAATGATGTTTCGTGTGCACAACTTCTTCACTTCCTTCTTCACCTGAGCAACCATGTCCATGTCTTCCGATGCACTGATATCAAACATCTTCAATGTGGACGTAAGTTCCCTGTGATAAAACATTGTAACAAACATCGTAAAAATAATACAAATCAATAATGATAATTTGTGTTAACGACTGTAGGGTTACACGCAATACTTTAGTAAGTGCTTTACTAACATGAAGCACTTACTATAGTATTGCATTGAACCCTTGAATTGGAAGAGGTTGCAATATAATTGTGTTTATATACATATCTGATTCCACTCTTTTGAATTTTGGGAATGAAAGAAAAAAGCAACTAGCATGTACAAAAGAAAGAAAGTGAATTAGCAATGCGAAATTAAGTAGAGACATTTGAGAACAAATGACAAACTTCTCTTAATGAACAATTCCTCATTTTGCGTAATAGAGGGTTCTATGGATTATTTGCTGCATAGGAGTCAAACTATGTACTGAGTTAAGATATGGTATCAAAACTTCATGGATTTCTTCATGATCTTTGGTGTGAACCACTGTCAGAAGTATACATTCAATTCATAAACGCAGGTGTATTTTGATCGGTAAAATCAATGCATTGTGCTAATCAATTTAATCACAAATGCTTATGTTTACCTTCCTGCAGCAAAAAAACATAAGAAACTTGATTACCTCTTGTTCACAACATAATCAATTGCACCAAAAACAGAAATTGCCATAAACACGCAATATCTTCTTTTGGCACAACAGTGTCTACCCATTATCACATATAGAATGTTAGTCAAATTACAATTTAAAAGTTTTCTTCTTCTTCTTCTTCTTCTTCCAATTACTGAGCTGGGTTCTCTAAGGAACGTATGTTATCTGCTTTGTTTTTCAGTTAAGAAAAGTCAAGAAAAACAGTGCATGAAGTAAAATTATCCTGAGCAATAAATACTCCTAATGATGCAAGTATATCAAACATAAATTTAACAAAGCTGCCTAAGATTATCTTATTCACGTAAACTTATTAGAACTGTTTCCATAGCAACTGTTCCCATAACAACGAGAGTGCAATGACCATTCTCGTTGCCAATGATAAATCTGTAGACCATTGTTGTCTGAAGGCGATGCCAACAAGATAACAAGTTTGAACAGAGACTATTATACGAGTCATTATCAAGGCTAATATAATCCTTCATTGTAACAAATCCCCGCCAACAGTAATTTGTAAATAAGCCTACCCTCGAAATAACCCTGGTAGTTTGACAAATTATTTCTCTGCAAGTGCTTTAGGACCTGTGATAATGAATTTCATTAACGCATGTGAATGAAAAATGGCCGTTTATGGACAAAAAGAAGTTTTCAAACAAATTTGTCAATTTCAAGAATATGGTCATGAACATTAAGAGCATGTTTATGAATGTATTCATGGACATATTCATCCACATGACTTCCTTTATTGATACCTTTAAGTTCATGAACATGTTAAAGACTTTAAAGTATTCATTAAACTGTGCTTGATGTACACCAACCTGTTCTTGAATATCATGAAAAAGTTTCGTGTTCATGAACGGCCATCCAACATTCATGAATGTTCATGAACAAATTCTTGAACCTTTTGCAAGGGAGAGGATGATCATCTTTACCATTTGATCGACATAAATTCATAAATTTATACAGGAGATCTTTGATATCATTAGCCGATTTGATCAACTAGGATCAGAAAAAGGCTTGCATATAAATTTGATATTATACCGCTGGCAGCATCCAATGGTTTATTCCTGGCTGCCCCAAATTTAGAATTGGAATGTCTTATCCCCTTACTCCATTAAACCACCCTTTGACACACATCAGCAAAAGACTTAACCTTTTACCAAATGCCAAATTTTCGACTGTCCCAAATTGAACGAGTTTGCAGACAACATTTCAAAATGTGAAAAATTTGAAAACAATCCTTTGATAGGGCAGAAAACATTGAGGGAAAAAGAAAAATTGTTTGTTACAAGCAATTTCTCCTTTTCCCACAAGGTTTTCTAAAGTCGTCTGCAACAAAGTGGTAAAATTTCTTTATTGTTTGGCAATGGGTTAAGGCAGAACGTCCATAATCAACCATTTAAAAAATTCCAATCACTCACTCCCTGACGATGGGGTTAGACTCCACCAAATATCTGTCCTGAATGACATCCGCCACCTCCTCTGTTTTCACCTCGAGCACCTTCAGCGTGTGACACGCCTCCGCCCTGACCCCGGGGTTCTCCTCGTAACGTACCGCCCAGAGAAGACTGTCGACAATCTGCTCCGTAATCAGGCCGATCTTTCCTAGCGCTGAAAGTAGAACAAAGAATTTAAAGAAAATTTTAAGGACATGCTATCACAGGCTTAATTTTTGTTAAAAACAGAATCATAGATTTAGAGTTGCAGCCCAATGATATCATTCCATTTCATCATCCCATTTCTTTAACTGAAATTTAGATTTTCCAACAGAGAAGTCATTTGTTACAAGAAAATTCTTCTTTTTGCATACACATTTCTTTATAAGAAGAGAAAAAGGTATTGGGAAGAAACAATTGTAGCAAAAGATGAAATTGCACATATTGTTTTTTTCTTAACTCTTTGTCAAGTAGACCTATTCAGGAAATTAAATTTTCCATGAAACAATGCAAAATCTTAAGAACTTTTAGAGCATACCAAAATGTATCGTAGTTTTAGTAAAATGTTATTTTTTTTGTTTTATTCACAATCAATATGTAAATGGAATAAATTGGAAAAAAGGAATGTTTTTCCCTTTTAATCAACAATGATTTTCTAAACATGTTATGTATCTCACACAAAAGGAGCTAAAATCCTAAACCATATCGCTATCCAAAGATGCATTGAAAATAAAGCGTTAACAATCAAATTCTCATGCAATTTCAGAAAGCAATAAATAACTGTAATTTAATCAAATTTAACATGTCTGGTGATTGCTTTTGTTTCAGCTGTCTTCCAATGTGTTTCATTTCGACTGCAAAAATGCGTTAATCTATTTCTGTTCAGTCGAAATTGAGAGTAATCATTAAAACCCTTACATCAGCGATTATTTCGATTGCCAGAAGATTTCTATTTTGCTTGTCCTCAGAATTTTCATCACGATGCTAAGATCAGACATATGGACACAGTTTGTAAATCAAAGAAGTGAACTTTATGCAATTTAAGCACAATGCTATTTCTTTGAAATCTGGCTAGTTTGCATTGGTTGCAATTATAAGATAACATTAAGACATAAAGAGAATTTGATCATAACCAGGATTTTCTCTTTGCATTACGCTGTTCCCTTATATCAATTTTCAATGCGCAGTTCTTCATTTGTATGTGGTTGTTATGGGAACTTGTTTTAATCAAATCTTGAGAGTTCAATGCAATAAAGTAATTGCTTTATGTTTACTGAGGACTTATTTAATAATCTTAGTCTTGCATTGAACCCCCAATAATGAATGTATAAAAAGTGTCAAAATTTTGTTGACAAATAGCAGACAATTATGTCACAAAGAAAACATTCTGTAATTCAGTTGGTAGACTACCCCTCATGTAAATCAAAATGCCTTCATCAGGTTTTGAATCCAAGTGGAAGGGGGCCATGTGATTTCAAGTTCAGGGTACCATTTTACAAAACAGTTTACGCTTAGTATTTGTGTAAGTCTAAAACAACAATTCCCCTTATTTCAATATTGGGCTAAGCAATATTGCAAAGTAACACATCATTGGAATCGTCTCTTTGAAACGCTTCCAATGACATGTCACATTGCAATATTGTACTATCATTGAAGGTACAATCCATGTTTATCAGTTATGACTTACGCAAATATTTTTCTTAAGTTGTTTAGTTAAATGGTACCCTGTACTCTATATAACTGCTACGCCATTGAGGTCCCTGAATGAGGTAAAAATGAGTCATCTGCAGGCTCTAACAACTCCACTCAGAGTCTAATTAAACTCGGCGGTTTTGGAACAATGAGGGGAGAAAAAAGTAATTATTATAAAACACCCGAGGGAAGCCATATTGTCACTCCACTTTCACTGTATTCGCATCATGTGACAACTGTCCCTTGTTTCATTGGTTTGATATCCGAAACTGGTGCTATACCGGAGCACAGCTTGGCTTCTCGCAAAACTCTAAATACTGTAGCATTGTCCTGCATCAAATATACATGGATATATTTCTTATCTAACACATCTTAGGCTTCCCATGATGATAGTTCATTGTGAAACTATAGTTAGTCCTTCACAAATGAGAAGCATTACTATAGTATTGCAGTGAACCCTCTATATAGACCTAATCAACTTCGATAATAAGGATTCAAAAGGGTTTAATGCAAGACTATAGTAAATCCTAAATAAACCTAAAGCCCTTACTTTAGTGTAGCACTTTAGTATAGCACTTTAGTATAGCACTAAACCCTCTATATAGATCTAATCAACTTCGATAATAAGGATTCAAGAGGGTTTAATGCAAGACTATAGTAAGTCCTAAATAAACCTAAAGCCCTTACTTTAGTGTAGCACTTTAGTATAGCACTAAACCCTCTATATAGACTAAATCAACTTCATACCAGAATAACAGGAGTGTAATGCAAGGCTAAAGTAAGTCTTTCACAAATGTGAAGCACTTACTATAGTATTGCACTGAACCCTCAATATGTAACAAATACATGTGTAAAGCTTATGTGACATGTTTCAATTCAATATGCAATCAGATGAAAGATTGGAAATTCATGTATATCATGCTAAAACCATAGAGATAACATTTTCATGACAAAGGATTACATTCATTGAAGTGAGACATTATACTCTTTTACTGTTATGGCTTCTTCAACTTTCTTGCTTAAAATTCATCTGCTTAAATGGAACTGCCACATAATACTTATTAAAGAAAGCACTGTGATAAAAGAGGATGTGTCCCAAGTAATTTAGATATTAATTTCCTCCTAAAATCAGAAAGAAAATGAAATATTTTTATATATTTTCAGTGTTGGCTTCTCAGTTTCTTTTTAATCCTTTACCAAACGTCAACTTTTTCGACTGTCCCAAATTAAAATAGTTTGCATACGACATTTCAAAATATGATTAAATTGAAAAATAATCTTCTGGTAGGGCAGATAACATTGAAGGAAAAGGAGAAATTGCTCTTTAAGAGCAATTTTCGCCTTTTCCCATAATGTTTTCCAAAGTCGTCTGGAACAAACTAGACAACTGTTGTTATTGTTTGGTAATGGGCTAACTAATCCCTTGTTTAAAGGCCATATCCTGTTAGATGGCATAGTCATATATTTTCAGACCCTGAAGTCCTGAATGATAGGCAACATGTACATAGAGCGTTACAGTCCTTAGAAACGATGCCCCAGAAGGATTTTATTACATGAGGCAATAAAAAGATGGAATCATAAAAGTCATATATCATAGACAGCTCCATACTGTATCGTAAATGTAATCTATGGTAGTAGTAGTCATAAAGATAATCTATAATAGCACCCGCCCCCTGTCATGACTACTTATTTGGGACCAACGTATAAGCCTTTTTTATCTGATTGGATTAGATTTTATTGGGGATTATTGCCATTTCAACAATGTTTCCGTTTTATTGCAAAAGGCATGGGAACCTATCTATGCTACTCTTTACCATTATTACACAATGCCTTTTCCAACTTCTTCATCATATATATATTTTGATATGAAATAGCAAACTAACGGTGGGTGCCTCTTAAACACACCCATCAACTAAATGCATTAAAAACTATTCTTTTTTTTTTTAGCTTTTTGGTAACTTGAAAATCAATGAGACAAAATGAGGAATTGTTTCCTAAAACACGCTGCTGCAAGTGTGTTATTTACCCTTAAATAACAGGGAAATTGTGATCTATTGATTAATTTATATGGGTTTCACTTGGCGTCAACATCATTTCAGTTATGTTGCAATGCCCAATGTAAAATGATGGAGGCAGACCCTAAACTCCACTGCCAATAAGAGCTGGTCAAGCTGTAGGAATCATCAGCACTCCACAAATCAGACTGTACAATACCTTGCCTCTCATGAAAATCCGAAAACAAGTGGAGATGGGCCCCATGACTTCAAGTTCTATCCTCTAACCATTAATTAACCAATTACCAAACGATAACGACATTTAACCGCTTTGTTGCAGACAAGTTCTAAAAAATATTGTGGGAAAAGGAGGAATTGCTCGTAACGAGCCCTGTCAGAAGATTACTTTCAAATTTCATGAAATCATAAAATGTCGTCTGCAAACACTTTCAATTTTGGACAGTCGAAAAATTCGGCATTTGGTAAAGGGTAAAGCCTGAAAGGGGCTCCCAAAAGTGTTTATCTTATACATATTTTCGATATATATTGTCTCTAGGAGGAAGTTTATGCGTAAGGATCGAGCTATAAAAATTATCTACAGCAGTGGCCCTCCTGTGACTTGTTGATGACCAGTTCATTAGGATGATAGCCTCATTTCATCGGGTTAAATGTCTCCCAATATCTCCCGGGGTGATAACAAGGGCGACCTTGACCCTTAGAATGCTGGGTAATTTTCTAAAAATAGATTTTTGTGTCGTCTGCTTTCCAGAACCTTAAACATCTGCTTAATTTTGTTGAGGAACGATACTCAGAGTAGCAAACAGGTTAGATCACAGGTCAGTCGTAAATTTACTTTGCAGCTTCTCTGGATCCAAGCTGTTAGCATAAGAATGTAGTCAGTTCCAGCACTATGAGAGTTAAGCTTACTGCTATAACATGATATATATATCAAGGCTTTGCGGACAACCATGGTTCTGGGGTACTGTTCTACTTAACATTTTATAAATTAAGTTAAAAACAGCATTCCCTCTTATTTCAATACCAGACTAAGCATTATTGCAATGTAACATGTCATTGGAAATGCCTCTCTAAGCCGAATTGATTTCCACAGAGATGGACGAAGAGATTTCAAGTTAACCCTTTTTATATATTATTTGTTGAGACATCTGGTTCATGCATGTTTCAAAAAAGTATATATATAAAGGAAATGATAATCTATGTAATTGTGCCAAGCTCTTTTTTTTAATTACAAAAATTTGTCAATAACATGATAATTCTTTCAGGTAAATAGTCAACATTCTGTATTGTAAAACATTTGGATTGCAAAAGATAAACAGTTCATCACAAAAATGTACAAAGTGATTTGTTAATCAACGAATGATTAGCGGTACCTTTCGATTAGTCACTGTTTGCACAGTATTCTGGCATTCAATTGAATTGTCTAGTCTAAAAGCAATTAAATCTGCAGCATTGATTGATAAGAGGAGACATTCAAGAAATTCTGCCTCAACCCTTTGAGCCCTTCAGGCAAGATTTCCCGATGAATACAAAGAAATAAATACTAAATGAATTGTAATTCATATACATAATGAAATTGAGGGTTCAATGCAAGACTATAGTAAGTGCTTCATTAACATGAAGCACTTACTATAGTATTGTATTGAACCCCTGAAATATTACGTTGTGCTTATGTCTTTCCTATAACTTATGAAAATACGAAAGAATTTTATTGAATAGAACAAGTTTTATGATATTTTTTTTCAATTCACTTGATGCCATACCTGAAATATTTTCTTCAAAATTATTTGATACTGAGAGGTCTGGTTGCCAAGAAATTTGATACCAAAGGGTTAAGCTATGTCAAATAAAGTTTTGTAACTTGTCTAAATTGAAATAAAATATAGACAACAGTGATCAAGCTTAAATATAACAGTTGCTTCATAACATTGGTTAGATCCATTGTGGTAAAAAGAAAAATTTCTCTCTCTATCAAAATAGGTTTCTATACCTTTTACTGGAGTTGCATTGTTTAAACTTTGTAAGTACACAAAAAAAGATACACCTTTAAAATATAATTTTGATATTTAATTTTTGTGTTTGTATTCATTGTAGGTAATTTCTGAAATGATTGTGGGGGGAAAAAACACATTTTTTTTAGTTCAAACTTGATTTGTTCAATCCTGCAAATGTTCTACAAACAATCTACAAACTTTGTCAGAATTTACACTGCCTGCATCAATCATCTTGAACTTCTAAGGAAAAACTTATCTGTAAGTGAAAGAATAAAATACAACATGAACCAACTTCACATGTACCCAACAATGAATTTCTAAATGTCCACATTGCGCAAGACTTTGTGGCACCATACAATGGCTGACTCACACTCCGGGGCCTTTTTTCCATTTCAGGACAGGACACGTAAGTCTGAGTCACATGAGATTAACCCTTTACCAAACGCAAAATCTTCAGCTGTCCCAAATTGAAGAAGTTTGCAGATGACTTTTCAAAATATGATGAAATTGATAAATAATCTCCTGACAAACCGAAAGCATTGTGGGAAAAGGAGAAAATGCTCGTTAAGAGCAATTTCTCCTTTTCTCACAATGATTTCCAGAGATGTCTGCAACAAATTCATCAATTGTTGTAATTGTTTGTTGATGGGTTAAAGAATGGTTCCTGACAGACCGGTACCTGACATTCACTGTTACTTGTGATTCATGCATATAAACCTATCACATGACTTCATTACCCCATGAAATGATATAAGTTAATTGGCGACTGGCCTGTGATCTAACCTGCTTGCTACTCTAGTTATCTTTCCTCTGCAAAATTAAGCAGATATTTAAGGTTTTGAAAAGCAGACGACATAAAAATAATTTTAAAAAAGATTACTCAGCATTCTACAGGTTAAACAAACACTTATGTGCTTCTTGTTGCTCTGTTACATGCCTGCAACCATCCTGCACAACAAGAGTAAATTCTCCATATGTTATTAACTATTTCAAAAGCTTTTACTTGATAACAGTGACATGTATGAGGAAAAGGTTCAGATACGCAAGGATTACCTTTATTGAACGATTCATTGACTCAATACTCAGTCAATACTGCGATGATTCATATTGCTATGACGAATACCTGCAAAGACCTGGACACTTCCCAGTCCATTTTTATGATATATAAATGTGTGTCACTCATTAATAATACAGTATTTTAATAACCAATTCCCATACTCTTGGGTACTATAAATTTCAATTAATTAGTAATTGGTATTTCTAACTGGAGATGGCTTTAATAATGTAATTTTGATTGGGGACTATCACAGCTCATTTCTTCAAACATTTTTATCAAAATACTATGGAAAAAGAGAATGTCTTTCTTTGCTAGGGGTACAGGAACATTGAATATACTATTAGGTCTGCACAAGACAAAATAGAATGGACCTGTCATAATAAAAGGCAATAAATTAAACTTGCTCTGTAAGATCTTTAATACCCAAGTCCTTGTCCTCATCAATCTAATATTGGTCTACTAGAAACAGTCCAACATTTGGGCCTTGAAGTACCATTTACCAGTCTGCTCAATGCAAACAAAAAGGATGGAAACCAGTATGCTAAACACAATCAAAAATATTAGGGAACCAGTATGCTCAACAAA
The DNA here is from genome assembly GCA_947846245.1 of Cerastoderma edule. Classification (NCBI taxonomy): domain Eukaryota; kingdom Metazoa; phylum Mollusca; class Bivalvia; order Cardiida; family Cardiidae; genus Cerastoderma; species Cerastoderma edule. The sequence goes on along the minus strand of OX401415.1, from coordinate 21,847,252 downwards.
AACGAAACAGATGGGGAACCAGTATGCAAAACCCAAACAAAAAGATAAGGGAACCAGTCAGCCTTGATGGGTCTTCATCAATAGAAGCTTTCACTTCAGCCTGATTACCATTTCCATTGACTGGACATGCACTTGCATGACAATGACCCCTTGAACCGTACAGCATTCCCAATCAATTTATGCTTTCATTCCCCTCCCTCATAAGGAATTATAAATGGGAATGGACCATAAAATTGAAAGCAACAGCAGACGACAATGATACATATAGAGAATACACTTTCAACCATGGCGTTGAAATTTTGGGTCTTACCAATTGTAATAAAAAAGAGGTATGGCTCTTCACAAGCAATTCCTTTATTAGTCACGGTTCTTTCTCGAGTTTTCTGCATTATGCATGTTATTTATGAAGGGTAGGGTCATTCCAATTGGGGTTTGTTATCGCTGGTCCTATGCCTTCAGGCTGCCATGTAGCACAAACATGTTAAACAAACCAGAAAATGAATTGATCTCATTATTATCCTTCACGCCTTTGGGTATCTTTCTGTGGTATCTAATTTTTAAGGGTTCAAATTTTAACCCTTTCCCAAACAATAACGACATTTGACTACTGTGTTGCAGACAACTTGAGAAAACAGTGTGGGAAAAGGAGAAATTGCTCGTAACGAGCAATTTCTCCTTTTCCCACAAGGTTTCCTGCTCTATCTGAAGAATACTTTCCAATTTCATCACATTTTGAAATGTCGTCTGCAAACTCTTTCAATTTGGGACAGTCCAAAATTTGTTGTTTGGGAAAGGGCTAAGGCATTCCCCCATATGTGCAGGGGTTGCAGAATTCTTGTCCATAAATGCTAAATCTCTTTCTGCACTCGTCCATAATTGGTTATACATTCAATTTAAGTAATAATTTACTTGTCTGAACAAGCTTGACAACACAGGCAAATGATTCTGCCACCCCTGATGGGTTCATGTGACTGGTGAAAATTGCATTATGGCAATACAATGGTGACATCTTCTCATGAGCAATTTCTGCTATTGTCACAATTTGTTTCTTGAGTTATTTGTTTGTATGGTGTTTTTTTTCATCCATATAAAGGGCTCATCCTTGATTGTTAACGGACACTCTCCCTGGATAACCTACTACCACTAGGCTAGGAAATATGCTTCGAAACTCAACGGTGAAATAATTGATATCAATCAGGAACAAACCCGTTTTGACCAGTCCAAAGTGGCGTATGGTTAAACTTTTTCACTGTGTAGTTTATTTCAAAACAAACCTCCCAGTGCCCCAGTCTATCCAAGGCATCAAAGAGCAACATTTGAAGTGTCCAGTCAATCACAATTTATAACCATTCAATGTCAATGGCAGCGGAAGAGTTTCTTCTTATTTATGTGAAGACATATATGTCAGAAATCAATTCGATAAAAGGTCAATTAAACTGCTTGTAACAAGCAATTTCTTACTTTTATTAACAGTGCCTTCTACCCAGAGTATCACAACTTAATTACCCTTTTTCAAACTTCAAAATTGTCGTCTTTATAAGCCGCTTTCAATTTGCATTACACCAAAAATAATTCACAGAAAATTACTTGAATGAGTGATGAAGAAAACCATTTGGTCCCCAGCAGTTGTGATTAGATGCAGGGCCCACATGGAATTACAGGGTCATTATGTTGGTTACGTTGTTACATATCCAGCTGCTAGCCAGTAAACAGGACTTAACCCATTACCAAACAATAACAACATTTAACCACTTTTTGCAGGCTACTCTGGAACACATTGTGGGAAAAGGAGAGATTGCTCGTAAGGAGCAATTTTTCCTTTTCCAAAAATGTTTTCTGCCCCTTTAGAAGATTATTTTACAATTTCATCACATTTTTGTCACAATAATTTTTACAGAATACCATAAAATATGTTACTTTTTTTTTTATTTTTTTTTTTTTGTCATCTGCTGTTGTTTTCAATTCTTACCATTACAAACTGAGGGAATGCGTTGGCTAAACTTTTAAACAGTTTCAAATAAAACGCTAAGAGGTAAAGACAGTAACATCTTAGTAGTCAGGTAATTTATAAGTATCTAAAGCTTTGCCAGTTATGATATACCTGCAGTGGATGAAAATAAAACTGTTCATTAGATAAAATAAAGTATTTCAATCAAAAGTGTAGGTTATAAACCCCTTTCTTCATATCAGCTTCTTAAAGGTGCTTGTTCACAGAAGAGAAAAAGTCAAAATAAAACATGCATGGTTAAAACAATATAGTTTTTGAGTTATTGTTTCATTTACAATTAAAGGTGGCTGTTGAACATTTGAACATATAATAAATTCAGGAAGTTAATTTCGGTATTTACAGTTGATGTGCGGTAGATCTCAAATACGATGTTGTGCTTTTGAATCAAAATGTTAAGAAAATGTATGAGCACTTTAATGAATTGAAAAACAATCTAAATCTGCTTTCAATGACTATTCTTTAGTGTGTATCGTAAAACATATAACATAACATGATAAGATGTATTGCATTATAAACATAACATGATATATAGCAATTTCACAAACATTTTAACATAGGCATGGATTTACAGAAGAGCTTTTCATTTAAAGTACAGCTGTTGTGCACTTTTTAGAAATTAATAAATTTTTAAACTCTAAAATTACTCACATCTGTGAGAAGCTTGTTTGGTTTCCAGAGCAGGTTTGTATTTATTGAATTTTATTCTTAACAAACTCACGCATATGGGAAGAACATGCAATCATATTAAAAATACAATGAAAATAAAACACCAAAACAAGAATTAAAACAAGCAAAATAGAAAAACAACTAAACCATAATTACTTGATGAGATAATTAGTGGCAATGATTAAATAATGAAAACATTAAATAAAAATATATTCTCTTCGAAGTCTGAATAGCAAGTGAAAAGTGGAATGCATTAAAAGGCAATAACAGATAATTAGATGCAGTTAACTTATTCCCTAATTCATATTTATATGCTTTTAACGAACAACAGGTAAGAAGAACGAAAAATGGAAAAAGAAAATACATTCTGAAAATTGGGTAGATAACATCATGAAATCATGAGAAATTGCTTGTAATTGCGATAACTAAATTTGTATGAATCATTCTGTCTGATTAATTATGCTGCAGAATGAGTTTGTATTAAGCGATGTGTTAACCCTTTACCAAAAAGCCAAATTTTCAACAGTCCAAAATTGAAAGAGTTTGCAGTTTGTCAAAATGTGATGAGATTGGAAAATAATATTCTGACAAGCAGAAAACTTTGTGGGAAAAGGAAAAATTGCTTGTTACAAGCAATTTCTCCTCTTCCCACATTGTTTTCGAGAGTCATCTGCAACACTGAGGTTAAATGTTTTTATTGATTGGTAAAGGGTTAAATGGTCCTTAAAACTACAGGATTTAAGAGCATGATGGTGAGACAATAAACATTAAAGTCTCCATTACATAACTCATTTGGCAACCGTTGAAGTAAATCTTTTTCCCAGATAAAGCAAAATTGTTCAAATTCTTGAATAGTAAGTTGAAAATCAACATAGAAATACGTTTAAATTCCCTTTAATAGAGTAGCTGATTTGGTAACATGTTCTAATTACGCTTTAAAAAGCTAAGATGATAGGGTTTGTTTACAATAAGTGATAAACGGGGTCATCGGAGAATTGCCAGGGTAAATTTCGAAAAAAAACGTGGACCAATGAAATCCAAGAAATTCTCGATTTTCAAAATTCCTGTGCTTGTGTTGAACAGGGGAAAGTGTTTTTGTCTGTATCACATGACTTTTCTAAACGAGTGACGCCACTCGCTTTTCTGAGATATCATTGCTATTTCTAGACATAGCTTGGATGTAAACATTGAAGTCAAATTGTGTGGAAAACAATTTGTGAAAATTGCACTTTAAAACATTGATAATAAATAATAAAGGTATTTTATTGTCATAATATACAGGTGTCTTGCTTTGTTATAACATGCTGCTCATGATTTCTAACTCATCTTACCAAGTTTTGTGAGCCCTGGTATGCTTTTATAAACTTCTAATTACTTTTACTAAACATTTCACTTAACAGAGCCCTGGAACAGGTTTGAAGTGAATCCTCTAGTTTCCTAGTCATCGAATATGCTCAAAGATTGCTAGCCTCTTAGCTGAGATATCAACCAAATTGACTTATCAAGAGGCACAAAAATCAACCATTCTGTTGTTAGCCCATTGCCAAACAATAACAACATTTAACCACTTTAATGCAGACGACTCTAGAAAAGATTGTGGGAAAAGGAGAAATTGCTCATATTGAGCAATTTTTCCTTTTCCCACAATGTTTTTTCTCCCATCACAAAATTATTTTCCAATTTTGTCACTTTTTGAAATGTCGTCTGCAAACCCTTCCAATTTGGGACAGTCTTAAGTTTGGCACTTGGTAAAGGTTTAAGTATTCCCAATGGAGTGACAGGGTGTATTTATATCACCACACAACTATCTGTCGAGCATCAGGAAATTCTTCCTGTTCCCCTGGATCTAATCATGGGATTAGTATCACATGTAGGATTCAATATATATCCCTGTAAAATATTCAAGAACTAGTTCATGAAGGTTTATGAACGTTAGCTCTTAGAATACTGGGTAATTTTCTGAAAATAAATGTTTGTGTCGTCTGCTTTCCAAAGCCTTAGATATCTGGTTAATTTTGCTGAGAAAATATACTAAAAGTAGCAAACAGGTTAGATCACAGGCCAGCCGCCAATTTACTTGGCGGCTGGCCTGGATCAAACCTGCTTGCATAAGCATGATGTCGGTTCCAGCATTAAAAACGTTAATGGCCGAGTATGAACACAGAACTTTTTCCTGATATTCAATAACAGGTTCATGAATATCAATTACAGGTTCATGAATACATTGAAAAACAATGTTATATGGGACTAAAATTTTTGCCAGGCGAAAAAAACTGATCTGAAATTGCAATGCTCTGCAACACTTGCAATAAGACACACTATTTTAAGGTCGACATCTGTCTAATATTTGTACGATTATCCTCATTTACCCATGAATTACAACTATGTCTGTTTATTGCTACAGCAACTCAGAAAGGCACTTAGATGCAATGGTGTAAAGTTTATTTCTGTTACTCCTTAAATTACGACAGCTTGCGTAAATAAACAAACATTGGCCTCAATATCTCTAGAATTCTGTCTTCTGCTATGTAGTCTTAGACTCAGGAAAGGCTTTTCCCTTTCTCATTTATTTATTTATTTATTTTCAGATCCTATCTAGAGGGTCCCATCTATTTCCTTTAATCAATACATAGTATCATACACACATATTCAACATCATTTTACAAGGAGTAGAATTTTTGTCTATCTCAAACACCAAAAAATAAGTAAGTTATATTCAAGTGAGTTATATAGTATACTATCACCAGGATAACGTACTCCAACAAAGAAAAACAATCATCATTTCATTATTGTCGTTTTCCAAGTCATAATGGTGTTTATGACCCACATTGACTTGATCTGAACTCATTTATAATGACATCATTTATAATGACATCATTTATAATGACATGTAAAAAGATGCTTATAAATTCTCAATTACAGAACGTAAATCCTTTGAATGTTGGAATTGTGCTTATGCCAACAGGTAATTTTCTGAAAATAGATTTTTTGTGTCGTCTGCTATCCAAAACCCTGAATATCTGCTTAATTTTAATGAAGAAAGATACTCAGAGTAGCAAACAGGTTAGATCACAGGCCAGCTGCAAATTTACTTGGCGTCTGGCCTGGATCAAACCTGTTTGCATAAGTATGAAGTCAGTTCCAGTACTGTGAATTTTCAATGACAACGTTCCAAAGAGCAATTTCTCCTTTTCCTACAATGTTTTCTGCCCTATCAGAAGATTATTTTACAAATTTCATTACATTTTGAAATGTTGTCTGCAAACTCTTTCAATTTGGGATAGTCTAGATTTTGGCATTTGGTAAAGGGTTAAGCATCATCTTGCTTCATTAAGAAATTGAAATGTTGTCAGCATAAAATTATTATGGAATACTGAGCCAATAATGTGCCTGGGGAAAGGATTGGTAAATAACCTAACAGGTTATGCGGGCTGAGTAGTGTTTATGCAATTTACAGATAACCTTTGACTTCAGGTGTTTTCAATTTCTGGAAAAAATATTGTAAGTTTATGTTTACATTTCACTTGTTACTTGCGATGATTACTTAACCCATATCTTTCAAGGCACAATATTTCAAACATAAACAAACTCTCGTTCTTTAACTAATTCCCTAAAATAGTATTTTTATGATTGATCCAAATTGAAAGCAAACAGCAGAAGATAAATATCGAGTGTAAAATATGAAGGTTTCTCCGTGAAACCAAGGAGATGCATTAGTGTTAAAGCAAGAAATTGCCAAATAATTTTTATCAGTCTTATTTTCTTTTTTAAATCATCAATTAAATAGCCTTTTTTCTTCATACCTAACTTTCCTATGTCTGAAGCAGAAGATATAACAAAAAAGTATGACAAAAAGGATAAATTGCTTGTAAGGACAATATATTAAGGAGCAATCTATCCATATGGCACATTGGTTTTTTAACATTATAGAGCAAAAGAAATGCATTTTTACTCACTGATTTTGTTGTCTACTACTGCATTTCATTATCAAAAATTTCGTTACTGGAGCATAGGGTAAATTCCTGAAACTGGGCTTTTTCTGAGTAACAGTACTTACATGATAAGCCTGTTAGGTCTATGTTATGTATATAACATATGGCCAACATAAACTCAATGTGAATGACACTTTAATACTTTATTTACAAGATTAGCAGCTGAATTCAAAATGTTCATGTGGGTCTGGAAAGTTATCTTAAAACGTTTTAACGTCGGGAACCAATCATTTTGTCTTTTACAGTGCTAACTTTACACTAAAGATGGTTTTACAAGGACATTATGGGGAAAACCAGATGCTCCTCTGTATATCATTCAAGAAAGAAGTGAAAGGTAATCGTATCCAAATCATTCAACAAATCATCTGATCTATATACACAATGGTTTATCCTCTTTTCTTTTCTTGAACATACAAACCTCTTCTACGAAGTTTGCATTATTGAGTATGCATAATCTCTCATCAGCTTGAAATGAGTTAATATGATTTGAAAGACCTACTTTTATTAAGCTGTTCTCCATGACAAACTAAACTTTTAGAACTATTCCTTCAAATGTAGTAAACAGGGATCCGAAAAATACCGTTTGTTACGGTTTTGGACCGATTGTAGTGGACCGATTGTAGTGGACCGATTGTTGTGGACTGATTGAGAGTTCAGATTTAAGAAAAAGATTGGTTAAGACATTTCATTATATTATTTCATTACTTCTAGTGAAAAGTTTCTTTGATATGTCTTCTCTTACCATCATGCCTGCTTTTTCCAAGTTTTCATGATTCATTTTGACATAGTCAGGTCCATCTTGATGCTTGTTTCCTGGTGCAGGTGTCTTTCTTCAAAAAATTATATAGTGAACCCTCGTTTATCCGAACATGTCCGTTCTCAACAAAATGTCTGGTTTACCAAATAATCCGGACTAATGAAGCAGAGCATGTTCTTATTCACATTAAGACATAAACGGTCTGTATGAGCGGTATATACTTATAACCCTTTAGCAAACGCCAAATTGTCGACCGTCCCAAATTGAAAGAGTTTGCAGAAGACATATCAGAATGTGATGAACTTCAAAGATAATCTTCTGATATGGCAGAAAACATTGTGGGAAAAATTTCTCCTTTACCCACAATGTTTTCAAAAGTCGTTTGCAACAAACAGGTCCAATAATTCCGTTCCCTTACAATTTCGTTCGGATTGCAAAACATCCGGATAATCGGGGTCCGGATAAACGAGGCTTCACTGTATATGAGTGCAAGAGAAAAACTATATAGATTCATAAATCAGAAATATAAATTAACAAATCTTTAATTGCACACTGAAAAAATAATTACGGTAATAAAAAGCACCAAAATATTCTAAAGTCACTCTTAGATTTAGGGTATTCTCATTCAGCTCTGTAGGAACTTACAAACTACCTGTGTATCGAAGCTTTAGAACCACCTTAATCAAAATAATCTGCCAAAGTGAAAGAGGAAAGTAGGGAAACCAGCAGGTTAGTTAGTTTTTTATATGCTTAGATAAAATTTTGTAACAAAAAACAACCATGGCAGTTCTTATAAATGGTATTTTTCGTTTTTTTGTAGACTTTTTTTGTTTTGGAGAATATTAGTGTTTTGCACTGCAAGATCGATTGTCGTCTTGGTAAACAAAACACAGCAGGTGGACTGCCAACAACAAAAGCAATCCAATGTCAGATGGGCATTTTTTTTCGTTGGCTTAGTCGGGCTTTCGTCTTTAATCTGATTGTTTTGCACATCTGATGCTTTCTTTGATTGACAACTACTCAAAGTTTTTTGTTCTTCCAACCCTTTTGGTGCCGGTATCTTATGAACCACGCAGTCTACTGGCTTCACTATGTTCCACAATATAGACAGGGGCAGCCTACAAATTCTGAGCGATTTTCATTGGTCAGAATAAATCACTCCAAAATTCGACACCAACAACAACAAGGATATGGTTGATTCCCTTGAATCACTGCTTTTTAATTTTCAAAGCAGAGAGCCCTTTATCAGACTTAAATCATTCACTGATTTGTATCAAATGTTTGTCATAATTTCAATTTCAAATCATTAAGACTAATATTTCCGTGGAGGAAACTTCGTATCACAGCCAACAGTTTATTTGAATCAGCAAATTTTCATCTTTAAGAACAGTATGCTGTTTTCCTTCCCTCTGTTACCAGCCGAAATTCTGCATGGTAGATTTGTACCATACTAGTCTATATATTTGATAGATGAGAGACCGGTTCCCAGTCTGATGTACGGAGTGCCACAGTCTAAGTTTCAGATTAGTCTGTACATGCTCCCAGTCTGGTCTCAGAGCTAGACTTATCCAGTGATAAAGGGAGGTAGAATTAAGGTAAGACCTGGGTAATGGAGAAAGGTCAGAATAACAAAATTAAAGGTTATACAGAACAAATGCCATTTTAATGTCAAGTTTCATATTATAAGAATGTTTGCTTGATTTGAAATTTTATTTGCCAATCTCATTTATGAAATTTGAATTTCAATGAGAGAATAAAAAGTTTATGGTAGGTAATTAATATGAAATGAATAACAAAATCATTGATACTTGTTTTATAAATATAAATTCAAAATAAGACACATTTTGAAAATTGGCATGGTGAATGCCTTTGAAACGATAAATATTTCATGAATTACATTTCAACTTATTCTTTAACCAAAGCAATTGCAAATTTTCTATTACCCAGGTTTTATCTTAAAGGCTTTTATGATGAGCAGGTTGATCACCTGCCACACTGTTTGCAACTGGGAGATTTTAATGATTATAATGGCTCTTGGACCATTGGCCAAGATTTTGTATCTGCAAGTGCGGTATTCCTTTTGTTAGGCTGCACTTCATCCCACCATAGACAGGGCGTAACTAAGCTATTTTGTAGGTGTACAAACAGCCAGGGGATCTAGCTGGCATGCTTCCTCAGAATATTAGTTATTTCCTATTTATAAGGTTCTATCTGGTGCAAACTAAACTAAATGGTGTTTTGATAAAATATAGAAAAAAAAGAAAATAGTCATGAAACTTCAGGAAAAATGGCATGAATTGTACCAGAAGCTCAAAGCAGACCTTAGATTTTTTGTTACAAAGGGCAATGTCTACGCAGGCATCAGGAACCATGACTATATATTTCATAGTGCATAACATACAGCCAGTCTATATTTGTAATCCCTTCAAGCGACAAATGCGACATGATGTTAAGTGAAGTAGGAAATCCTCCCCGTGGCACTGGTAATGAAGTCTGACACGAGGATGAGACACACAGGCAGGAATCCCCGCCGGCCCCAATTATAGGTATATAACTGCCGAAGGCTATTCCATCAGCTGAGCTTTTTTACCCTTTACCAAACGCAAAAATTTCAACTGTCCCAAGTTGAAAGGGTTTGCAGACGACATTTCAAAATGTGATGAAATTGAGAAATAATCTTCTGATAGAGCAGAAAACATTGTGGGAAAAGGAGAAAATATAAACCAACAACAGAACTGATTACAAATTTGACATGTTGTTCCTTTGTACTTGAGGAAGAAACCATTATGCCAAATAGAATCAAAGTGCTGATAGCTCTGAAGGACTAAGGTGCGTTTAAAGCAAGATGATTGAGGATACATTTGAAAATTTCTTTGGGCAACATCTCGAGGAAAACAGGTACGATTTCCCATGAGGCAACAGTTATGTAGAGCAAAGTAAAGTTAGTAAATCCGGACTGCATTCCTAATTCCAAGAATGTATTAGTCCGCACAGTGAAGGCGGATGTTTAATGAGTAATTGGGGTCAGACCACTGTTTGTGTATCGATAAAGTACGGTCTCTCAAAAAGTGGTATGTAAATTCAATGGACTAAGGTGCTAACGTACCCTTAGTCCAAATATTGCTTCGTTGTAAACATTTTCCTTACATTTGATGTGTTTTCTATAGCTGTTTCCTAAGATTCATTCAATTTAACTATAATTTTTCATTTTGAATGATATACATCATAAGGCATTGAAACTTGTATACTAAACGAAAACATTTTAGGAGAAAAAGTCATAATGATTTGTAAACACTGATCACTAAAACCATTGTTACAAAGAGTAGAATTTGCTATGAATGGCTTCAATATTTGACAATGTCCTAAAATGATTTCTCGCCCACAAGTGCCTAAATACCTTTGTATAATGGAAAGCAAGGCAGAAGCCCATAAAACCATTTGCCATTTGGGGCATGCAAAGTTTAAAGCAACAGCAAAATTGAAAACAAAGGCCAAAATGAAAACTGTTGATGGCAAAAATAATTAGAAAAAAACACCTGAAAACAAAAACCTTTTATCATGTTGGCTACACAGCATCCAGTTATCTAGGATGTTATTGGGTGTAAGGGGTTTAAACCAACTACTCAGGAAGTAAAAAAATAAAGAAGAATCACAGGAAGTAAGAAACAATCTGTAGCACAATACAATCAACTTTGGTCATAAACTAATTATCCAGCATGTTTGAACCAGCTCTTGTGGAACCCTGGAACTGGCTGGTTTCCTGCTCTAACCCTTTGAATCCTGGGTAATTTTCTAAAAATAGATTTAGTGTTGTTTGCTTTCCACAAAGTTAAATACATGCTAAATTTTAATGAGGTACAATCCTCAGAGTAGCAAACAGGTAAGATCACAGGCCAGCCTCCAATTTACTTGGCAGCTGGCCTGGGTCTAAACTGTTTGCATGAGCATGAAGACGGTTCCAGCACTATAAGGGTTGAGACAAAGCACAAAGGAGGATCCCCCTTTCATAGCCTAGAGCCTCCTTGAACCATGTCCTTTGTCTTATGAATTCATTGCTAATTTATTGCAAATTAATACTCTCTCCTTTTAACAGAGGGGCATCTGATGTAGTTTGTCTGGAACATATCCAGGTAAAGTGACACAACTTTTTTTTTAAATGTATTAGTTGGGCAGAGGTTTAGATTAAGAGGCTTGGCCAATAGAATAGCCCTTTGCATGAACATTTGCATAAATCTTTTTTATAAGTAATATGCTGTTGGTACTCATGGGAACAAGGAGAAGAAACTATGAATTCAGCAACTATTGTTTTATAGAGACATTTGTATACAAAAGGGGATTCTCAATTAAGGCTATGTTTATTAAGTCTTAAATCTGCAGCACTAACCACTACACAAATGTTGGTAAATTTCCAACCTGAACCCTTACAATTAAGTGTACATTAAATCCTTGGTACTGATCCTTACAACTCAACATTTCCTAAATCCATAGTTCCATCTTAAATTGCTTTGCCATTGTCTTAAATTCCCAACCCAACCCAATCATTTAAACCAATGTCTCAAATTCTCAATACTAACCCATACAATTATGCCTTAAAAACATAGTTTTATCTTACAACTGGAGGGTTCAATGCAAGACTATAGTAAGTACTTCACAAATGTGAAACACTTTCTATAGTCCTGCATCTAACCTTCGAACTGCACTGAAAGTTGTAGACTACAAGCCGGTGTTTATATGTAACAACATCGGCAACAGAAGCACACCCAGAATACTGATCCAATCCAGACCGAGATCATTAGTGATAGCACTATCACAAACCTCCCTATTAACATAAAGACCTCTTACCAAAAAGGTAGGACTTCAACCCATTACAAAACAATAACTTGACTAGTTTGTTGCCGACAACTCTGGAAAACATTAGGAGGAAAAGGGGAAATTGCTCTTAACAAGCAATTTCTCCTTTTCCAGCAATGTTTTCTGCCCTATCAGAAGATTTATTTTCAATTTCATCACATTTTGAAATGTCGTCAAATCTTAATAGGCAAGTATCCTCACACCAAAAATGAATGAAGCAAGACAAAAAGGACAAAGAGCATGGTTGTCATATGACACTCTTTATATTGATGGTAAAGCAGTGAAAGGTGATAAATGTTAGGGGTGTAAAGGGGGTGAGCTAAGAGTTCTTTCATGGAATGTAAATGGATTATCAAGTATTAAACAGAGTTCATTAGAGTTTAATGAAATATTGTCAAGAAATGATATTATTTTTCTTTACGAGACATGGGCAGATGCAAATAGTAATATCAACGTAGATGGGTTTACATGTTATAACTTTTATAGGAAATTTCAACATCGACGTTCTAGACGAAATAGTGGTGGTATAGCAATTTACATCAACAATAATATTATTGATGGTGTAAAAGTTATACGAAATCACAATGATACTATAATCTGGCTTAAATTAGAAAGAAGCTTCTTCTTTTTTGAAAACGATTTGTTTTTGTCCGGAATATATCTATGGGGTGAAGGTTCCCCAGCTTATGATGTATGTAACGTTGACTTGTATGATATTCTAGAACAAGATATTTCTGATTTTGATGTTTTAGGATCAGTTTATTTAGTAGGTGATTTAAACAGTCGGGTAGGAACACGAAATGATTTTATCAATTTTGATTATTATAATGAAAATATTGACGATGAAAATTATGTTCCAGATTGCCCCACAATACGGGCCTCCTCCGATAACACGTGCAACGCTTTTGGAATGCGTCTAATTGATCTCTGTAAATCCACGGGATTTCGTATTATGAATGGTCGCCTAGATGACGGACAGTTTACATATGTTTCGCCAAACGGGTCGTCTGTCATCGATTATTTGTTGGCGAAAGAAGAAAACGTACATCATATTTTAAAATTGATAACCTCAGAACATAATATATGGAGTGATCATTCGCCAATCGTATTTTCTTTGCAAATTAATTCGAATGTGTTAGTCGAAAAGGAAATTGATTCAAAGACTTTTTTAAAATGGGACAGTTCTAAAATATCTATTTTTAGAAATGGCTTAATTTCTGCACTGCCTTATTTTAACAACATTACGCAAAGTGAATTATCGTTCCTTGATAGGGAGTCTATAAATAACTCTGTTGAACATTTTACACGTGCATTACGTGATGTCGCAGATCCTATTTTTAGTAGGGAAATTGTTTGTAAACAAAAACCTTTAACATTCATTGACTCTCATGTAGTAAGTAATAAGAAATGGTTCGACATAGATTGCATCAATGCACAAAGGTTGTATAAAATGTCATTGCGTGAGTTCAATACATGTAAGACTGATTTTTCTAGACGTGAGTTTTGTGCACGAAAAAAGGAGTATAAGCAGTTAGTAAAACAAAAAAGTAAATTATATGACAAGAAGTTAGTAAGAGATATTGAGCAATTAAGATCTTCTAAGCCCAAAGATTTCTGGAAATATTTTAAAAAATGTAAGAATAACAAAATAGATAAGAATGTAAATCTTGATGACTTTTATGAGCATGTTTCAGAGCTCAGCAATGATATTTTTCAAGTTAAAAATGACGAAGCTGAAATCTTCTCAGCAAATCATGATTTTGATGAAGATGACATAGCTTGTGCAGAATTAAATAAGCGTATTGAACTCACGGAATTACAAAATGCGGTAAAAACATTAAAACAATGTAAAGCCGGTGGTAGTGATTGTTTAATAAATGAATATTTTATCGAAAGCATAGACATTCTTGGTCTGCATATATGTGACATTTTTAATTCTATTTTGGACAGTGGTTATTTTCCAAAGAGCTGGACCGATGGTATTATTGTTCCTCTTTTTAAGAAAGGGGATACAGCCGACGTATCTAATTACCGGGGTATTACGTTAGTTAGTTGTTTTTCTAAACTCTTTACATGTATAATAAATCAGCGTATAGTGAACTTCTGTAATCAAAACAATACTATATCGGACGCACAGTTTGCTTTTGTAAAGGGAAGGTCTACTGTCGACGCTATGTATATTTTACAAACTATTGTCCAAACACATTTGAATAGAAATAAACGGGTATATTGTGCTTTTGTCGATTTTAAAAAGGCTTTTGATTGTGTAAATAGAAATAACTTATGGTTAAAAATGTACAAAATGGGGATAGGGGGAAAGTGTTTAAGAATTGTAAAGGATATGTATAGCAAGGTTAGATCACGTGTAAAACTAGGCAATAGCATGTCTGATACTCTTGATATTGAAATTGGTTTGAAACAAGGGGAGGTACTCTCACCTATTATGTGGTCTCTATTTATAGAAGACTTAGAGTTGTATTTACAAGAGGGTCCAAATTCTGGTATACCTATAAATGATTTATTAATAATATTATCGCTGTTTGCAGATGACATAGTTATTTTTGGGAATTCCCCCGAAGATCTTCAAACTAGTTTACACAGACTTCATGATTATTGTCAAAAATGGAGCTTAGAAGTCAATACATTGAAAACCAAAATAATGGTGTTTCGTAAAAGAGGAAAAACTTTGCCGATAGAGCGTTTTACCTATAATAATACTGTTCTCGAAAATGTCGACAACTTTAATTATCTAGGAATTATTTTCAGTTATACTGGTAATTTTGGCCAAAACCAGGAACAACTTGTAGGGAAAGCTTTGAAGGCATTAAACGTTTTACTTGTTAATTGTATGAAGTTTAGACTTAAACCAAAGCTTTTGTGTCAGCTCTTTGATTCTTTTGTTGGTTCTATTTTGAATTATTCAGCAGAAATCTGGGGTTTTAGTAAATCCAAAGAGATTGAAAGGATTCATATGAAATTCTGTAAGAAAATTGTTAATGTAAGAAAAGGTACATGTAATGCAAGTGTTTATGCAGAATTAGGAAGATATCCGCTATATATTTTTAGATATGTTAAAATTGTTAAATATTGGTTTAAATTAATTACCACAGATAATATTGCATTGAAGAACTGCTATGAACTTTCTAAAGATGATTGTGAAAAAGGTAAAAGTTCATGGGTTTCAAATATTAAAAGCGTGTTGACTGAGCACGGATTTTCTTATGTGTGGGACAATCCGTGTTCAGTAAACTGCAAATCATTTATACAAATTTTTAAACAACGTTTAGTAGATGAATTTATCCAGAATATATTTTCAACTATTAGAAGCGCTTCTTCATTACAATTATATTGCAACATAAAGGATAATTTTGAATATGAATCGTACCTAGATTATTTACCAGTAGAACTAAGATCTTACATCTTTAAGATAAGAACATCTTCGCATTCTTTGCGAATTCAAACATGCCGTTATAATCTTCAACGAATACCAAGAAATGAAAGGATATGCCAAATATGCAATAATGGAGACATTGAAGACGAGTACCATTTTGTTTTGAAATGTTCACAATATATCTCCATAAGAAAACAATATATAAATGAGTTTTATTATAAAAGACCAAGCATGATTAAATTTATACAGCTTTTAAAATCATGTGATAAAAATTTAGCAACATATCTCAAATTTGCTTTTAAAGAGAGAACATCTTTTACGCATAATATTACTTAATTATTAATATAGTTCATCCACATTGAAATAGATGAAATTATTTAAATTGTATGTAATTATACTTTGATTATTGACCAGTATATATTGTATGTTTATATGTTTTGTAAAAAATGACTATACACATAAGTGGTGGTCAAATAAAAGATATCTATCTATCTATCTACCTCACATCTGTGAACAAGCAGCTTTAACCCATTACCGAACAATAACGACATTTGACCAGTTTGTTGCAGACCATTCTGTAAAACATTGTGGGAAAAGGGGAAATTGCTCTTAGTGAGCAATTTCTCCTTTTCCCACAATGTTTTCTACCCTATCAGAAGATTTATTTTCAATTTCATCACATTTTGAAATGTCGTCAAATTTTAATAGGCAAGTATCCTCACATCTGTGTATAAACAGCTTTAACCGTTTACCGAACAATAACGACATTTGACCAGTTTGTTGCAGACCATTCTGTAAAACATTGTTGGAAAAGGGGAAATTGCTCTTAGTGAGCAATTTCTCCTTTTCCCACAATGTTTTCTACCCTATCAGAAGATTTATTTTCAATTTCATCACATTTTGAAATGTCGTCAAATTTTAATAGGCAAGTATCCTCACATCTGTGTACAAGCAGCTTTAACCGTTTACCGAACAATAACGACATTTGACCAGTTTGTTGCAGACCATTCTGTAAAACATTGTGGGAAAAGGGGAAATTGCTCTTAGTGAGCAATTTCTCCTTTTCCCACAATGTTTTCTGCCCTATCAGAAGATGATTTTTCAATTTCATCGCATTTTGAAATATTGTCTGCAGACTCTTTCAATTTAGGACCTTCAAGAATTTGACGTTTCGTAAAGGGTTAAGTAGGAAAGGTTATCTGAGGTGACACTGATTGCTCAGAAAATGGTATACAGTCTAACTTGTGTTAAGCAGCCACCCTTTTAAGCAGCCAACCTGCCTTAAACAGCCACTACAGAAAGTCCCATTGTTAGATTTATAGTGTAAATCAATTTGTGTTAAGCAGCCAACCTGTCTTAAACAGCCAATTTACTCTGTCCCATAGGCTGGCCTCTTAACACAAGTTTGACTGTATTATAGGATGGTTTACATCTTCGGTTGTAATTAGTTTTCAGGTTTCTTAC
Source organism: Cerastoderma edule (assembly GCA_947846245.1). Taxonomy (NCBI): domain Eukaryota; kingdom Metazoa; phylum Mollusca; class Bivalvia; order Cardiida; family Cardiidae; genus Cerastoderma; species Cerastoderma edule. The sequence goes on along the minus strand of OX401415.1, from coordinate 21,830,123 downwards.
TAGCGATTTATCCTTTTCCCACAATATTTTCCAGAGTCGTCTGCAAAAAAGTGATCAAATGTTGTTATTGTTTTGTTAAGGGTTAAACACCAATTTCCTGGGTGTCCTGAGGTGACCGATGGTCAAACCTAATATATGGCAGTCACAGCAGGATCTCCTGGTTAGATACTGGTCAGGTCTTTATAGGGGCCAATAGTTCAATTACAAGTACACCATTGATTTTTATCAATATCATCCCCATATCTTTTATAAGGACTTACTTTAGGCTCATATACAGCAAAAGACTTATAAAACCACTATGAAATAAATAGAGAAATCATTAGCAAATTCTGTATTATCATAAAAGGCAGATCTTGCGTGGTTAGATCAGTCATGGGGCCAATAGTTCAATTACATACAGCATTGATTTTTATCATTATAATCCCTGTCCTCCTCATATAGACCTGCTTTGGCTTACATGCAGCAAAAGACCATAAAAACCATTTTAACAACATTTGATCAGTTTGTTGCCGACGACTCTGGGAAACATTGTGTGAAAAGGAAAAATTGCTCTTAACGAGCATTTTCTCCTTTTCCCACAATGTTTTCTGCCCTATTGGAAGGTTATTTTTATTTTCATCACATTTTGAAATGTCGTCTGCAAACTCTTTCAATTTGGGACACTCTAATATTTGGCGTTTGGTAAAGGGTTAAGGTACCTAACATTGCAGGAAAGACCAATAAAGACCGATATATCTTATCAATGTTATATGTCCCTCATGAACAATGAAGCTCTCCTGGTCAATAAAGCTCCATAGTTATTGGCAGTGACCGGAACATATCACCTGACCACTGTACTATGAATGCTATTGACCACTGACTTTTATGCCATTGCATAATCATAAACCTATTCCCTCTTAAAATCATGCATGTCATTTGCTGCAACCTTTCAAATGAAAGGAATCCTGAATCATAATGCTATGGCAAAAAATGCTCAATAGAGATGAGAGACACAAGAAGGCATAGTTATAGAGCTCCGGTTTTATGAGAGAGTCAATCGATACGTGATCACCAAATAATCTAGTTTATCAGGGACAAAATTACTGTAATCACTTTCCATTGAGGGGAAAATTAAGCTTTTTTATTCTAAATCGGGAAATGGAGAACTCTCCTCCCGGCTGCAGTACCTCCTTTATTCTCCGATAGACCGATATTTACCCATTCCCTTGTATGTGATTTATGGGACTGGTCCATTTTGAAATAAATTGCAACAGAAGACAACAAACAATCACGAAAAATAAGTTTTATTTTTTTGACATTGGGTAGAAACAAAGACATAGGGTTAGACAAAGACATGATAAACATTATCTTATAAGTCTTTGGTTTAGAATCCTTAGGCTTTAGGTCCTGTACATTGTGTAGGACTGGTCCAATTTGAACGAAATTACAGCAGACAACAACAGACAATCACGAAAAAATAAGTTTTCTTTTGCTTAGAAACAAAGACCTCCTGTTTAGACTGCTAAAATCCTGTATTTTCTTTCAATAAGAATGCCTGGTAAAAAGAAATGTGGCAAAAGGAGAATGAGTTTGAAAATGCTATGAAGGTAAACATGTAAAAATATGCATCATTTTGCTTGCTATTCACATCAATTCATCCATTTTAATCACTCAACTTGATGCAGCTGCAGCAGATGATTTAAAACCATGAAAGATTTGGGAAATAACCATTACAAGTCATTTCCCCTTTTGTCACAATGACTGGTACCAAATATTACATTTCTATATATTTTTTCTTATACTTTTTAAAAGTATTGTCTGTTGTTATTTTGTTTGTTTGTTTGTTTGTTTATATGGGGTTTTACATCCCTTTAACATTATTTCAGTTCAGTTACGATGCCCGACACTGGACAATGGAGGAAACACCCTATACTCAACTGCCCATAAGGACTGGCCATTCATTTGCTTCAGCTTGGTAGGTCAATTACCCAATCCAGTTAAGAGAAAGTGTTAGAATGCATGTGATAGGGAGAAATCATTTAACAACTTCAATGAAGCCCATTTTAATGAGACCAAGCTCTTCAGGCTGTATGTATCAACTTGAATTAGATTTCAAAGAAAATACCACACAGAAATATTCGGCTTGATTACATGAAATATGCGTCTAAACTCAGGTGCAACTTCAATCAGAGTACAAAACAGCTGTTTATAAAGTCCTTTCCCTTACTGAAAAGATTTAACCCTCAGAATGCTGGGTAATCATCTAAAAATATATTTTTGTGACATGTACTTTCGAAAACCTTAAATATCTGCTTAACTTTAACGAGGAAAGAAACTCAGCCCTTGAAGAAGGGATTGCCTGTTTAAAAATTGCTCCTTTTTACAAAGAAAGTTTAGACATTGGTGAAGAAAAAATGTAATATCAACATTTCAGTGCAAGGTTATTATTATGTGCTTCATATTTGTAAAAGGCTTACTATCTTGCATAAAAACCTTAATTCATTGTATTAATATAGTCTTTAAAATTTAACTACGAAAACTGCAAGTTGAAACTCTCAATCTCATTGACTGAACAAAATCATATAATAACCAATGCCAAATTTAAATTCAGAAGCAGGTGTTCAATAACCTCCATATCAAATGATTTAGCACATTTCTACTTAACACTTGCATTCCGATCTTTATATATAAGCAACAGAGCATGTAACGATGTCAAAGTCCTCAAAATGCATCTACAGTAATATCTCATTAATCCGAACATGTCCTTTCCAAACAAAATTCTCAGATTAACGAATAATCCGGACTAATGAAGCAGGACGTGGTCTTAAACATATTTAGAAATAAACTGTCTATATGCATGTGTATACTTATGAACCTTTACCAAACGCCGAATTTTTGACTGTCCCAAATTGAAATTCAAAATTAATCTTCTGATATGACAGAAAATATTGTGGGTCAAGGAGAAATTGCTTGTAACAAGCAATTTCTCCTTGACCAACAATGTTTTTGAGATTCATCTGCAAAAACTGGTCAAATGTCGTTATTGTATGGTAATTGGTTAAGTACATTGCTGCACAATTATTCCGTTCCCTAACAATTTCGTTCAGATTGGGAGACATCCTGATATTTGGGGTCGGGATAAACAAGGCTTCACTGTATTGAAATTGAATAATGAGAACTATTCAACTTGCATAGTGATTATAGATAAGCATGTTGGTTAAAAAAACCCAAAAAAAAACCAAAACAGGGATACCATAAAACAGCACAGCATGTGCATACACTCCATCAAATGGCAAATAATTTCACTTTATAGCCAACCAATCTATTTGAATATATAATTGAAATACCAAATAAAAGATTTTCAGCTCAATATCACAATATCAATGTTGCTTTTGTTGATATATTATTCCTATTCTGTCATACCTATGAATTAAGACATATCACAAACATTCTTTTATTCTCAGTGATCAATCTTTAATGTAAAATAAATTAACAAACTATGATGAAGTTCAGGGCATGTTTCAAAATGTTGACATTCCTTTGCATCGAAATGTTTCATAAAGCGATCACCGAATACGCTAAAAAAAACCAGCATGGTTCCCTGGAAATCTTTGGCCTCGTCTGAGACTTATAGCCAGGAGCAGATTTCCATGCGAATAACATCCAACAAATCTAACAGGTTTTAGATATATCGTCTGGATATAAATTGAGAAAGGTCATGTAGAAATATGGCCTTGTTCGCTTTAATATTGCCCCCAGATAGTGTTTCATCGAAATTCTGATCAACTTGAAAAAAACATTACGTAGCAGTAAACCCTTTACCAAACACCAAATTTTCAACTGTCCAAAATTGAAAGAGTTTGCAGACGACATTTCAAAATGTGATGAAATGTAAAAATAATCTTCTGATAGGGCAGAAAACATTGTGGGAAAAGGAGAAATTGCACATTACGATATGTTTCCCAGAGTTATCTGCAACAAAGTGGTTAAATGTCCCAATTGTTTGATAATGGGTTAAGCAAAAGAAAAAGAAATCTTTCAAATAAATAGGTATAGTCTGTATTGTGACCAAAGGCCCTTTTCCCAAATTTTTCCTATAAATGTTTCTATAGATTCAAACAGATTGATCAAAATCGTAATTTGGAGCATAAGGCGAGGGAATCAGACATATAAGGTATTCGAAAGCAGACAACACAAAAATCTTTTTTTTTAGAAAATTCCCCAGCATTCTAAGAATTAAAGATATCTATAACAGGTAGATCAAAACGAATATTTGTAGTACATGATTGTATTGTGGTAAAAAGTAATTTGTGTCTGATAGGTACATTCATATGCTTCAATTGTATACTCAGAGTAGCACACATGTTAGATCACAGGCCAGCCGCCAATTCACTTGGTGGCTGGCCTGGATCTAACCTGTTTGCATAAACATGAAGTTGGTTCCAGCACCCTTAAGGTTAACTGTGCTTTTCCTCCAACAAACAACTAAAACCACCATAGTATTACACATTTTACAACATTGTGACAATATGAGAATACATTTAAATGTGACAAATCACAGCGATTATAATGAATTAAATTTTATTTTTCTAAAAAAAAAATTCAGGAGTATTTCAGACATTTTGATAAATCATTTGCTTGTCTCCTACAAATTAAATTTAAAGAAGGAACATGGTAAAATACATTATTGGATCAGGTTCCACGGCTCTCTTCATATCTTTCCATATATATAAAGACGAGACAATATCAATCCCAATGGCAATAAATTCTTGCAAATTTGGCATACTTGAGTTTTCTAAAATTGATCTCTCTCTTAACTTTTCTGATAAATTTGTTTGACATTCTGCCTGAGAATTTCAGAATGACCCAATAGAAACAAGGTCAAAATTTGAATCAGCACCAAAATGGTATGTTATTTGGAATGACACACATTGTTTAAACCAGAAACACACATTTTCAGATAGTGGATAATGTTTTGCATTAAACCCTCTCAGTTTTGTTTCAGAAAAATCAATTGTTCAATGTATGTTAAAGACTATAACAAATCCTGCACTTTAATGAAGAACTTCCTACAATTTTACACTAAAGCCCAAACAGCTAAGTTGGTTGATCAACTCTTATATTGCTCGGTAATTTCTCAAACATAGATTTTTGTGTCGTTTTCTCTTCAAAACCTTAATTATCTGCTTAATTTTGTTGCGGAAAGAAACCCAGAGTAGCAAACCGGTTAGATCACAGGCCAGCCGCAAATTTATTTGGCGCCTGGCCTTGATTTAACCTGTTTGCATAAGCATGAAGTCGGTTCCAGCACTATAAGGGTAAGAACAAAAGAAATATTCGTCAAAACTATCCTTCAGAGCTGTCAAAAAGCGTCCCAGTAGGACAATCTTCAAATCACTTAGACAAGATTGGATTAGTCTTGAGGCGCCCACTGGGGCATTGTTTTACAGCATGCAATTATCTACCAAAGGCAGTACGATTCTACAGGGAGAGTTTGGTTACAGAATAGAGAATAAATTTCCGTCTGTTTGACAAGTTTCCTTGAGACTTGAGAGTTTCTTCTGACATGCATGGGGAAGAGTTATTAGAAACAACGGGATATTGAGAACTTCATAATAATCTGAGGATTGAGTTTTGTTGATTTAACCCATATAGTGCTGGAACCCACTCTGTGCTTATGCAAGCAGGTTAGATCCAGGCCAGCCGCCCAGTAAACTGTTTTACTTGGTGGCTGGTCTGTAATCTACTCTGTTTGCTACTCTGAGTATCTTGCCATCGCCGAGCAGTTTCTGATTGCCTCACAATGCTTTCAGTGTCAGATGACTTTTCAAATTGATATGAAATGTTTTTTTTTCAAAATATATTCAATCTGAGATTTTGCTATCGGTTTCAATGGTGCATGTGGGAGTATACTTATAGTTCGGGGCTGTGGAATCTTTAATTGCATGTTGATTAAGGTTTATATACAATTCTTATATGAGCAGTAATTCTTTTTTCCGAAATAATGTGCACTCTTCCTGCAAAACAAGAGTTTATTCGAATTATTACTCTCATGACAATTACTGACTGGATAACCTTTGAATAAGAGAAAGAACTCTTACAAATAGATGGACACAGTAAAGAAGTATACTTGAAAGACAATTATTTTCCAGATGGCTTAGTATAGAATTCTATAAATAATCTATTAAGGAAACAGATGATTATAGAAACCAATTACGATTGCCTATTAAAGGGAACTGCGAATTAAATTGTCAAATGGGACTTATTTTGTTCTTTTAACCCATTTTGAAAACAGGCAGTATGGAAGTGACTTCATTTAAAGATATCAAGAAAAGAATGAGCAAATTATTTTTGTGTCACAATGACGGCTATATATATTTTTTTATATTCTTTGAATCTCCCCGTATTTTTGCATGAACTCGATCAGTTTTCCGCAATATTTTCTGATTTTGTTACCTTTTCAAAGCTGCAAAAACATTCTTAAAGGCACATAAAAGGAGATGAGTACAAATAAATTACTGAAAAAATATATGGAGTTCTTTTATTATGTTTATAAAAGTCATACAAATTGATTTACGAATGCGTTAAGATCTTATTAAATAGACTCATTTAACATAAGTTATTTTGTGCTTGAAATATAGTTGTATCCAATTCAATCATGAATACCAACAACCTGTTTGTTTACATATTCAAAATAACGAATTCTGATTGGTCGGTTCAAACATTTGTGATTCAACTGTTATGGTCAGGGGTGAAGATTCACACAATTTGAATTATCAAACTTGCTAATCTGTGTTATTTCTTGTTGGCTTTCATGTGCTGATGGGTTTTTTTGGTGATAACTATTTCAATCTGACCAAAAGTTTATCAAATAATATAGTTTGATATAGCATTACTCTCCTTTTATGTGCCTTTAATATATTTTATATATGAATCTTTACCTATACATGAAAGTCATCAAGTTTGGCCTGAATCTTTTGCATGTCTGATATTGTCAAAATATGACAAGGTAAAAACTGTTTAGGAATAATGGAAATAAAGGAATCTATCATGAAAAAAAAAAATAATAATAAAAAAATAAATAAAAAGCTGCAGTGATTGCTAAAAACAAAGAGGAAATACAGAAAAAAAGAAAAAAAAAAACCAGAAAACATTGCGGGAAAAGGAAAAATTGCCCGTTAGATAATTCATTAGCATCAGACAAAGGATTCACTTCATTTCCAAAGGGTTCAATGCAAGGCTACAGTAAATCCCTCACAAAAAGTGAACCCCTTATTATAGCATCCCATTGACATACCCTCTTGGTGCAGGAAGTCAGCATCCATTGCTCATGCAGCAAACCTATCAGAAAGCCATAAAGTAGAATTTACAGACGTTGATGGGTACCGTGGAACAATGAATGCCCACTCAAAGCCTACTAGTTATGACAATTTGTCAGGTTTTACAGCTTTTTTTCCTATCAATTGTGTCCCTGCCTGCATCAAAGCGCACTCTGTCATGTCAGGCTTGTAAAACAATGGCTGGCTCCATGTGTTTATGGGTGGTGGCAAACTCTGGTTTAAGAATACCAGAATATAGCAGAAGGTAGCAGAATATAGCAAGGGTAAAGAGCAATTTCTCCTTTTTCAACAATGTTTTCTGCCCTATCAGAAGATCATTTTCCAATTTCATCACATCTGCAAACTCTTTCAATTTGGGACACTCGAAAGTTCCGTGTTTGATAAAGGGTTAAAACCATTGTGACAAAGGTGAATATAGGGTCATCTGATAGGGATGTATTTAGCTCATATGGAGTAAGATATGTTAAAATGTGTGTGTATATGAGGGAAACAGTTAAATCCTGGGAGGCAGAATATCATAGCCTGTTTAAGACATCAACATGCCTTGCCCAGTTGTTGATCACATTTCCGCTATCATACTGCAGATCCAAGCAGGGAAAATGTAACATGGATGCACTTGATTCCCCCTAGGGAAAATGCAAGATAACTTATACCCGTTCAACACTAAATACAAAACTTTCAAAGCATACTTAGAAACTTGTACCTCTTCCCCACTTGGTATGAAACTTTTGAAACATACCACTTTTGAAATTATAAAAGCACTTAATATGAATTTGAACACTTTTGAAGCATAGATCTACCACTTATGAAATTATAAAAGCATTTAATATGACTTAGAACACATTTGAAGCATATATCTACCACTTATGAAATTATATAAACACTTAATATGACTTTGAACACTTTTGAAGCATAGATCTACCACTCATGAAATTACAAAAGCACTTAATATGACCTAGAACACTTTTAAAGCATAGATCTACCACTTATGAAATTATATAAACACTTAATATTACTTTGAACACTTTTGAAGCATAGATATACCACTTATGAAATTATAAAAGCACTTAATATGACTTAGAACACTTTTGAAGCATAGATATACCACTTATGAAATTATAAAAGCACTTAATATGACTTAGAACACTTTTGAAGAATAGACCCACCACTTATGAAATTATAATAACACTTGATATGACTTAAAACATTTTCGAAGCACATTACTTATGAAAATGTATAATAACAAAGGAGAAATAACTCCTCATGATAAAGATAGTTGGCAGAAAACATTGCAACAAAAGGAAGCTCTGTTCTTGTCACTCTGAGCTTTTTATCCTTTTGTAACAGTTGGCTTCTCATTCATTTATATGAATGGGTTTTCAAATCGCATCAACATTATTTAGGTTATGTAGGAATGCCCGACTATTAATGATGAAAGAAGACCCCCAATACTCAAATGCCCATATGGACAGGTCAAGCCCGGTAGAACCATCGGCATTCCCTAAGTCAGTCTGGAGACTACCTCACATGAAAATCCAAATGTGCCGTCACAGGGGTTTGAACCTGAAGCGGAGAGGGGCCATATGAGTATGAAGTTCCATACTCTATCCACAAGGCCGCAGAGGCCCCTGGAATGCTTTTATGCAGATGCATAGAAAAAAAAGAGATATCATGAAACCATATGACAACCACTTCCTCTTTCATAACTGTCTTCTGAGGATTCTGACACGGAACTCCCCCTGTTATCCCATTACCAAACAAAAACGACATGTGTGAGCAGTTTGTTGTAAACGAATTTGGAAACCATTGTGGGAAAAGGAGAAATTGCTCGTAATGAGCATTTTCTCCTTTTCCCACAATGTTTTCTACCCTATCAGAATATTATTTTCAAATTTCATCACATTTTGAAATGTCGTCTGCAATCTCTTTCAAATTGGGGAAGTCGAGGATTGGGCATTTGGTAAAGGGTTAAAACTGTCTTCTTAGGATTCCTACCAAGGACTCCCCACCTTATGCCTCCTTTAGGCGCCCTCTGGGTGCAAGTGTGATAATGAACTTATCGTGATGTTCATCTTTGGCTTGATAGTTTTTACCTTTGAAAACATTGTTGTTGGAAGTTACACCCATGTTGAAATTGATCAATGCACAGTTTGAGTTCTGGGGATAATCACCGAGGCTCAACACACTTCATTAAAACGTTCCTTTTTTCCCCTGTCGAAATTGACACCAGACAATACTTCTACAATAAGGTACATTTACAAATTATCTTAAACATGATACTGGGGAAAAAAACATTATTACATTTAAGCAATTGCTTGTTGATGCGCAATTTCTCTTTTTGTCTTAACGGTTTCCTACATCTACTGCAAAGGCATTTAACCCATTACCAAACAATAACGACATTTGATCAGTTTGTTGCAAACGACTCTGAAAAACATTTTGGGAAAAGGAGTAATTGCTCTTAATAAGCAATTTCTCCTTTTCCCACAATGTTTTCTGCCTTATCAGAAGATTATTTTTCATTTCTATCACATTTTTAAATGTCGTCTGCAAACTCTTTCAATTTGTGACAGTCGAATGTTTGGTTTTTGGTAAAGGGTTAAGCGAATATATACATAAGAAGGAAAGAATTCTGATACTTGAAGATTAAGACTCCTGCGTTTGATCTATAAAGCTGATTACATGAGGGCAATAAGTGAAAAAGTCTATTCATAAATATATACCAGATCCAAATTGAAGGCAACAACAAACGACAACTTCCAATATAATGTAATGATATAGTTTGTGTGATTTTTTTGTAAAAAATCATTTTGACAGAAGGAAGAATAGCTAGATTACAGATAATAAAACTATTTTGTCCTTTTGACACATATTTTTCTCAGATTGACTAGATGAGAAAGTACTGACAACAACATGTAGTGATAATTTAATAAATATTCCTACCTAACTCAAACGTATTTTGATATAATGCATTCTTCAAGGAATATAACCAATGGGATGCGACGTCATATTAACCAATGGGATGCGACGTCATATTAACCAACGCAAACACATGGCAATATCTAGAGGTATTATGACTTTGTAGCAGTAGATGACAATGAATTATACAACAAATATGGTGGGGTTTCATCAATCTGAACACATCGGGTTTATCAAATGAAAACACCTCTGGAATAATGGGGATGACGCCATATTGGTTCCCAGCGGAATGACGTCACTTCACTTTCGTGTTTAAAAATAGATCTTAAATGTGAAATCTAAAAAGTCTTTAAATTTGATTGAGGAAACAACTTAACATGTCACAACAACAATTTTGCCATTTGGTATGGGTTACTGATAAAAAGATTACTTAAAAGGATTGCCCAACCCTACCATACACGTTGAACTACTTAACTTGCACGCTTAGAAAAGGTGTTAATTGACGGATGCCGATTTACCCGAAAAATTGTAACCCTACACTTATATCCGAGGTGTATTTCACAGGTCACGGAAATACCCGAGTAGTTCCGATTTGGGTTTCATTTGTTTCTTTTTTCTAAGGTTGTCTGCAATCAAGGCAAAGTGAGGTTTTAACATGTAAGGGGTTAATATTGATAGAAAAATATCAACTAACGAACCTTACGTAAATAGCCATTTAAATCATCAACTCAAACTTTCAGTTAAAACCTGGCATGCATTTGAAAGTAACAGAAGAAAGGGACACTCATTAAATGCATTCCAAGACTTCCATAAAAAGGAATCACCACTGTAATTTGGCTATTAATTAAGAGTTTAAAATAATTTACTCATTTGTAAAAGCTATAATTTAGAAGAAAAAAGCCCAGCCTTGCTTGATGGAACCAATTATTAATCTCCCTCCGTTTATGGTCTGTGCTTTTACCCTTAGAATGCTTGATAATTTTCTAAAAAAAATATATATTCTGTTGCCTGCTTTCCAAAAACTTAAATACCTGCTTAATTTTGATGAGGAAAGTTACTCAGAGTAGCATACAGGTTAGATCACAGGCCAGCCACCAATTTACCCAGAATTCTCAGGCTTAATATAGGAAGTACTGAGTACTAAATAAATCATTCAAACATCTCAATAATTTGGTTCCAAGATAGGCAGTTTCATTAGAGAGGAGAATAGGGGTGTAATCTAAGAAGAAATGTTGAAGTTCTCTGCCTCCCTCATACAAACAGCTTCAATATACTTAGCAGCAGATGACTTTTAAAATCCTTGTGGCAATTGGAGCATTAGCACACAATGACCTAATTTCTTAACTTTCAATTCAACATCTATGTCGTTTCAGCTATGATGCTGTCTTCAATAAAATATCTTTCCTCAATCTCACAACAGAGTTCAATACAATCTGATATGTAATGCTTGAAATAGAGAAAAGGTTAAGAAATTTCACATATTTCCCATGAGGTTATCTGATTTTCAAAAGAAACTGCTTTCTGCTATCTATTTCTCAGAAATTCTCTCATACAGCTTACTGTAAATTGGCAGTATCAAGCCTTGAAAAAAAAAGATCAAGGCAAAACTAGCAAATACTCCCTGCACAAAAGTTATTAAATATCGTTCATCCCAGTTCAGTTCACTCTGGAAAACATTGCGGGAAAAGGACAAATTGCTCTCAACGAGCAATTTCTCCTTTTCCCTCTATGTTTTCTGCCCTATCAGAAGATTATTTTTTAATTTCATCCCATTTTGAAATGTCCTGTTTTGGCATTTGATAAGGGGTTAAAGCATCATTGGGCCCGTAACTCTGACACAACACAAGTTTTAACTAAATACCCATAATTATCTAGATTAAAACTTGCATTCAAACATTGTAGGCTATAAATGGTTAAGAAGATAAAAACTCTGATTTATCATGAGCAATATTTCCTATTCTCATGATGGTTTCTGTAGACTTCTGCTGTAATTTCAATAGCGGGAACATAAAAAGAATTATTTCAAAATGAAATTGCTCATATCATGGCTTAAATATAGAAAGCCAAATCTCCACTATAGCTTCAAAGGGACTGTTTTCTTATTGATGCTTTACAAGTAATAATCCAGGTTGTCCGTCGAAAGCAGCGCCCCGGAGAGGAAGTATAAACAGCCTGGTGCCAGGAATTCTGGGATATTCACAAGAATAGGAAGCTAATCTCGTAATCTAATCATAACTGTACCACAAGCTATTTATGTCGGGGAGTGAGGAAATGGGAGCTATTGTGGTTTGACTGATTTGAGGGTTCAATGCAAGACTATAGTAAGTGCTTCACAAACATGAAGCACTTACTTTAGTCTTGCATTGAACCCTCAGATTACTGTAAGACAAAGAAATCAATTAAATGTATCTTTACCTAACTTCATGTGTAAAATGTAAATGTAAATGTTTTTTATCAATATGGTAAAAGAAGGACTTATTCATTGACAAAAAGGAATTTTTAAATATACACGCTTTATATTATCTACTTCTGTAAGATGAAACAATAAAGAGTTAGTGGTAGTACCACAACAAGAAACACTAATGGGTTACAATTATAGGATGAAATTTGAAATTCAATCCCTTCATGTTCTATTAAGTAACCAATTAACACTGTGGTGCAATATTGTTGGGCTATTCTCTTTAAATCAGAAGGATTGGTACTTTATTGTGGGAAATTCAACATTGGATTCTTCTTTATAAACAGCTTTTAGCCCATTCATCTAAAGCAATATATTTCAAAGAGTATAATGACAAACAATGTTGAAAACAATGTTAAACACAATATAGAAATAAAAAGCATTTTCCAAAGTAAACAAACAACTATTTCTCCCTTTGTATAAGTGAATATTATTTCTAATAGCAGAAACTTTCCCAATTTACACGAATGACGTGTTAATGCTATTATGAACTTCAACTTTAAAATTCACATCAGGGGAAGTCCAGATAACTGGTCTCGGAGGCTTCGTTCACGGATCATTATGGAGACTAACATCAGGGGTATCATGGAGAACCTATAAGATGTTTAAGGAAAATGGTTAAATCGAAATTTGCTACAAAACAAGCAGATTCTTTTTGTATTCATCAGGGTACCGTTTTACTAAAAAGTTTACGCTTAAGATTTGTGTAAGTCTAAAATAACAATTCCTCTTATTTCAAAAGTGGGCGAAGCTATATTGCAAAGTAACACATCATTGGAATTGTCTCTCCGAGATGCTTCCAATGATATATCACATTGCAATATTGTACTTTCACTGAGGATACTATCCATGTGCATCGGTTATGATTTACACAAATAGTTTGCTTAGTAAAACGGTACCCAGGTGATGATACTCAAGCTGATATTCAACTGCCATTGTGTCAAGTGGAATTGGAGAGTTTACCTTTCTACAGATTGAGTATGAGGTAACTTAAACGTTCATTAAAGGACATTGATGCTATATCAAACTATATCTTTTTGTAAACCTTTGGTCAGATTCAAATAGCTATCACCAAAGAAGCCCATCAGCACAACTTAAACTTGACAGCCAACGAAAAATGACCAAAATGAGCCAATTTAATAATTCAGGTTGCCTGATTCTTCAAATCTGACCTTGTCGTGTGATACACAAATCCTTTAACCGACCAATCATTCTTCGTTATTTGTAATATGTTAACAAACAGATTGTTGATAGACATGATTAAATTGGAGACAACTATATTTCAAGCGAAAAATAACTTATGTTAAAGGAGTTTATTAAATAGGGTCTTAAAACATTCATGAACTCATTTTTATGACTTTTAGGAACATAATAAAAGAATTCCATCTATTTTTCAGTATTACTTTTGTACTCATCTCCTTTTATGTGCCTTCAACAATGGTGCATCATCAAAATACAATAAATATCTTATTGTGAATAACTTCCCCAATGTGCATTAGGATTCACAAGAAACAATCTAAAGCCTGTGTCAATTTTCACAGTTCTCTCTGACGGTTCCAATTTCACTCCTATTAAACAACTGAGAAATAAAACAATCTATCTGTTACTCCTTGAAAAAACTCTGTTCCTTTTGTAGCTGGTGGAAAAGAGAAATTTGCAATAGAATTCTTTTTTGGCAAAGACATGTACTACAAGTGTCCTTTTCAGAATCACAAGACATGTAAACATCAGCACTTTGTATGGTGTTAAATGCTGTGTCAACAACTATTCAGTTATTTTACAGCTTTCCTGGATCCACCAGTACATGGCTAGGGCTATGAAGTGACTTGCCAAAAGTCAATCCCACGAATCAAAAGATGTCAGTGGGGCTCCAACATCTTTTTATCATCAGCACTAGAATATTTAGTTGTTAGAACAGCTCATTAACAATAGTATTGTCTTTTGACACACATGGCTTTTGAATTCTTTTGCTAAAGAAGTTCTAATCTGCTTCGATTGTTAGGTCAGTGGAAGAGTAAAGTAAGTTTTTCTTTAAAAGACATACGCGCTCAAATGACGTTTAAATAAGAAGTCTTTGAAATTTGGCAGAAATGTAGATTAAACCTTTACAAATACCTTGGCAAATTAAAAAAAGTACCTTACCGTACTAAACTTTTTACTAGAAGGTCTAGAAAATATGTATCTTAGGCATATTTCGGCCATTTTGAGTGGTCAATCTCTGAGAATTTCTATTATTGTTTGTATATCAGTTATTTTACACAAATAAAGGTTTTTACTATTTTTAGACTAATAGTTTAGTTATATTGCACTAATGAAGGAATAAAACTAGTGAAAATGAAAATTATATGCACTTTCAGTGAATTTTTATTCAATAATGTAAGGTGGTTCGATAAATGCGCAAACAGAGAAATTGTCCATTTTCGGCATATTTTGTGTAAAAAAACTGATATTTTGGAAAAAGTATCAATAAGAAATACTTCAAAATTAATATACATGTAGTTTATCATATACTGAATGTAAATATACAAAAAAATTGATAGGTCACCATGCATCTAACAAAACTACAGCACAAAAAAGACCCACTCTCCACCCACTTTTTTCGGCGTCTATCGGATCGTTTTCAAGCTCAGAAAGATTGTTTTCCGTCTCATTTATGTTTGATGATCGACTTTCGGATAAAATGTTCAACCTGGAGTGCTTCCCTTCCTTTATAAACCTCCCTTTCCATCGTCTTTTCATTTTTTCTGGTGATTTTGTTACGAAAATTTGCTTTTTTTTCCAAACCGAAAGTTAGAGCAAAATGCTAAGGGGAGTAACTCATAGTGAAAAATACCGTATAAATTTTTGACAGAGTGACTGTTCTTGGTTTTAGACGCTAGGTGCCGCATGAATTGCGCGAGTATGTCTTTAAATAAGGGAGGACATATTGTAGTCTTGCATCAAACTCATCATAATGAGGACATAGGAGTTGGCTTGCTGTTGAATGTCATTTCAACAATTCATCAGTTATAACAGTAGTCCACAGACAAAAAGGATAAATTTCTCATTAAGAAACAGCAATTTATGACAAGTTCTTCCCAAACGATTCAAGAACTGTATTCATGCGGCTCATGAACAGATATGAACGAGAAATGGTCAATTGTGATCATGAGCTTCGAGGACCTCTTCATGAACACAAAAAAATTAATCATGTCCTTGACATTCATAAAAATGGGTTCAGTGCAAAACTATAAACATGAAGCACTTACTATAGTATTGCACTGAACCCTTGGTATGTTTATGAATTCATGATCATAGTTCTTGAATCCTGCAAGATGAACTTCAAGTACCACAAGTACCACGCCTTCTCAACATCCGTTCCCCAAGGTATTGATTACCTATCATAGAAATATGAAATACGAGGCAGAGGTGATTGCACTAAACACATTTCTGATCAAAGAACAAGGATTTGTAGGGTTTATTGTTTTCCCCTATTTACCCACTCTGCACAAGATCAATATATAATCCATATGGTTGGCCGCAAGGCCATTATGAGTGCTTGGTAAACATGGATCTGTGTTGTAAACCATTAAACAACTGTATGGAAACAACTTTCCAATGCATTCGGTCCAATGCATTCAAAGTGGACAAGACCCTGTGAAGGGTTTGACAACTGTGTTCATGAACTTCATTGACAGATATGAACAAGAATGGCTGATCATGAACACAAAGTTGGTCATGGCATGTTCATGAACTTCAAGAACATGTTTGTTACTGTATTCAAGGACACAAAAAAGTCCATGAACAAATCCATGAACATGGAATTGTGTTCATGAACATATACATGTACATGAAACCCATGAACAAGTTCATGAACAACATAGTATTCATCAGGCCTGTTATAGTTTAGGAATGATCAAGCCTGACAATCATTTCTTGAAGCTTGAATTTAAGCAATTCTAATATGAACAAAGAACGGAAATCTAATATCTCAAAGCCTGAAATCAGGAGCAGGCCTGAGCAATTTTCTGTTCATGAGTGTTCATGAAGCTCTTCAATCTAGGACACAGCGCTTATACACCCTATGCAGGAGCAGCCTGTGACAGGACAGTATGTTAGAGGGATGGAAAAATGCCACTCTTTTGGATGAACTATTCATAAATATTATTTTTGTGGTTCCCCTGTGGTCATCCATTGATATTGACCATTAGCATTATTCAGCCACTTTTCTGCAACCTAAGAGCAGGCCTGTCAATTACTTCCTGGCTAGTTCGTGAGGCATATCTTTTATTAACACTTATAGTGCTGGAACCGTCTTCATGCTTATGCAAACAGGTTGGATCCAGGCCAGCCGCCAAGTAAGTTGGCGTATGGCCTGTGATCTAACCTGTTTGCTACTCTTGAGTATCTTTCCTTATCAAAATCAAAAAGATATTTAAGGGTTAAGAAAATAGAGGACACAAAAAGTTACTTTTGAAATTAGCCAGCATTCTAAGGGTTAATGGATTCTACTAGCATGGCGTCTCTCGTCCTTACAAATATAACAGCATTTATGTCAGTACGAATTTCTTAGAGGTCTCAGTCTTCGTACAGGGAACAATTTGGAATAAGATATCAAGCAGTAATCTAGTTAAAAAAAATTTTTTTTTTCCAAGTCCTTTGACGATTTGTTTACCCTTCAAATCAACTCATATTTGATGAATGATATATTGAGGGTTAAATCCAAGACTATAGTAAGTGATTCACGTTTTTGAAGGACTTACTGTTGTCTTGCAATGAAACATCTACATGGTTTGAAGTTAGATTAAAGACCCTAGGAATGGTTTGCCCTAGTTGAACTTAATTAAGAAAACTTATAGGCAACAGTTACATGTATTATTCTGTTCAACATGATGAAAGAACCTGGTTAAGATGAAGACAACAAAATTGTGAAGAGTCTTAAAAGTCAAAGTGATATTTGATAAATCTTCTTGGAAAGTTATCTTGATAAAGTGGTTAAAATAGATGACAACAAAATATACAAGGGATAGAAAATAAAAATGATATTCTTTACATTGTCTTGGGTATTACCAAGGTGAATATGTTGTAAAGGCTGCCCCTTTCATATCTTCAAAAAACAAAATGGCGGAGCAATTGAATAAACAAAGTGGTCATTATGGGAAAAGTGGGACCAATTATTGCTCATTAATGAACGAGATTGGTTTTTTAATCAAATGCTTTGGTTTCTAGTGCTTTACTCTGTAATTAACTCTGAGTCAATGGATAACTGATCATTGATCAGCAGAAAAAATAATTCTTTTTCGCATGTATGTATATGGTGGAGTCTGTTGAGACAGGCTAATGCACTAACACATGTCTCAAGGTTCGGTTTTACTCATAGGGAAAATATTTGCAAAAGTAAAAACAGATAAAAACATGGATAGTATCTTAAATAAAAGTGCAATATTGCAAAGTGACATGTCATTGGAAGCGTTTCGGCTATTAAAAGTTCTTAACCCTTTCCCAAACAATAACAACATTTGACGACTTTATTGCAGGCGACTTTAGAAAACATTGTGGGAAAAGGAGAAATTGCTCACAACGAGCAATTTTCCTTTTCCCACAAGGTTTTCTGCTCTTTCTGAAGAATATTGTTCAATTTCATAGCATTTTGAAATGTCGTCTGCAAACTCTTTCAATGTGGGACAGTCGAAAATTTGTTGTTTGGGAAAGGGTCAATTAATAGTACAATATTGCAAAGTGACATGTCATTGGAAGCCTCTCGGCTTTTAACAGTTCTTAACAGCAAAATTCTGCACCCATAATACATGCCACAGGGTATAAGAGCAGGATATTATAATGCCTAAGTCATGATAAGAATGCAAAATCTTTCTATGAAGTCCTTTTGCTTTAACTTTGCATATTTGTATTGTTTTGATTTATACAGATTAATAAAATCAAATAGAATCAAAACTTTATTTTGTGCAATTATTCAAAATGAGTTGAAATAGTTACAACATATGAAAATTGAGCTTATGAACAAAAATACTATTTGACAAGATTTCTTCATTTTTTTCATTTGTCACTATAGTCAAACTTGTGTTAAGAGGTCAGTCTATGGACCAGAGTAAATTGGCTGTTTAAGACAGGTTGGCTGCTTAACACAAATTGATGTACACTATAAATCTAACAATGGGACTTTCAGAAGTGGTTGCTTAAGGCAGGTTGGCTGCTTAAAAGGGTGGCTGCTTAACACAAGTTAGACTGTAGAATCAAAAATTTATTTTGTGTAATTACTCAAAATGCGTTGAAACAATTACAACATATGAAAATTGAGCTTATGAACTATTTGACAAGATTTCTTCATTTTTTTCATTTGTCTATGGACCTGAGAAAATTGGCTGCTAAAGACAGGTTGGCTGCTTAACACAAATTAATGTACACTATGAATACAACGATGGGACCTTCTGTAGTGGTTGTTTTAGGCAGGCTGACTGCTTCAAAGGATGGTTGCTTAACACAAGCTGGGCTGTATGTTTTCAAAAAGAGTCTCAACAAGGTAGTTTCTTTAAAATAAATAACCTCATTCTTAGCCAAATAGTAAAGTGTGACCGTATTCTGTTTTCAGGTTACATAAAATTCCAACTGGGCTGATTTTGCAAAGATAAGCCCTGTAATTTTTCCACCTTTCTAACAAGTGATTTATGCCTGCAAGATTATTCTGTAGAAAAAATACACCATGCCACTATCAACCTGCCTGCATGCGGCTCCCCTGCTCTGCTACTTCAACAGCCTTAATAAAGCTTGAGTAGAGGAAAAACATCACTTTAGAATGTTTGCGTGAAATTTTCACATGGACAGTCTGTCTGCGTTAACCCCTAAGACTGCTGGTTAATTTTCTAAATATAGATTTTTGTCTTGTCTGCTTTCCAAAACCTTAAATATATGTTTAATTTTGTCGAAGTAAGATACTAATTGAAACAAACAGGCGAGATCACAGGCCAGCCGCCAATTTACTTGGCAGCAGTGGCCTGGATTTAATCTGTTTGCCTAAGCATGAAGTCGGTTCCAACGCTATAAGGATTAAATCCAGAATAGGTGAACTGTTACCAAGATATGAATTTCAAACAGAGGAAGCGGATGAGTTTAGGGGATCAGTTTAATACTGAAAAAAAATGCTTCACTTATGCTGGCCTTGACCTAACCTGTTTGCATAAGCATGAAGTTGGTTCCAGCACTTTAAGTGTTAATCTGAGAAAATCTTTTGGATTACTTTTTTGCAGTATGAAAGGTGCTTGGGAAGCATAGTGCTAGTCTCAATAGACCTATTTAAGTTAGGTCATATAGGGGTTTTACATCACATCAACATTATTTCAGTTATGTTGTGATGCCGGACACTTATAGATTGTGGAAGACCCCTAACTCAACTGTCCATATGGGTTGGTCAAGCCATGTAATACTATTGGCATTAGTAGGTCAGTCAGGACACTACCTCTCATGAAAATTTACATACATTCTAACTTGTGTTAAGCAGCCAACCTTTTAAGCAGCCAACCTGCCTTAAACAGCCACTACAGAAAGTCCCATTGTTAGGTTTATAGTGTACATCAATTTGTGTTAAGCAGCCAACCTGTCTTAAACAGCCAATTTACTCTGTCCCATAGGCTGGCCTCTTAACACAAGTTTGACTGTACCTGCATCGAGATTTGAACCCATGCAGAACGGGGCCATGTGGTTCCAAAGTCTTTACTTTAACCACTAGGCCATGGACAGCATGGAGCCCCCCCCCCCCTTGATACAATATATTAATATATTTAAAAACCATTTGGCAAGGTATAACAAGAACAATTGCTACAGACAAAAGAATCTGACTATGCTTTTACAATAGTACAAATCTTTAAGAAAAAGATCCTTTCCTTAAGTTTACCACCTTTATCTGCAATAATCATATTTAATTTGGACCTGCTGAAAGATTAGGGGGAGGGGTAGGTTGTTGATTAATTCCGAACCATCCCCCTACCCCCCATTTGGTTTACTATTATTTGTTCAAAATTAAAAAAAAAAGGATGACAACCACGTTTGCAGTTAAAAATCATTCGTTGCATGGGAGAAACTATCGTGACAAAAATTCAATTTCTGCAGTGCTTTTTGAAGTTTCCTTTTGCAGGTGCTCAAACAAAGAGAACATGAAGTAAATCGTTAAAAGATCGTCTGCATCAGGAAAACGGTATGTTCATTATAGATAACCAGATATCAACACACACCTAAAGTAAATTATAATCTTATCAAACAGTGAAATGTGGGCTAACACTTTCACCGAGGCAAGCAGCGCTGCATCACAGTTGGCAACTTTCCCATCCCTTCATAAACATGCTTTATATCATATCTGCCCGCCAATCCCCACCCCCTCCCCCGTCATTAGGCATTTTGAAGTTTTGAGTGGCATGAGACATTTCATTTAAGAATACTGGGTAGTTTTCTAAAAAGAATACAAGTACAAAATTGCTGCCAAAAAGCAGCAAAAGAAGTTTTCACGGCTGGAAGTGCTATTTGATATGAATGTATTGCCTCTTGAATGTTAATTGCTTGAGTACTGATGGGCCTGAGGTGTTATATATCAAAAAAGTATATCTATTTCTACAAAAACAAAATGCAATTAAAAAAATCAGTTCTGTTGGAACTTTTTTTACAAAGTAACAGTTCATACAAAGCTGTGTACTAAATTTTTCTTTTTTTTTCAAAAAGTAAAATGCACCACAATACATTTCATTTTCTTTTTTCATCAGAGTCAATTCAATGATTATGGTTGTAACATTTGTTGAAATGGTTTATGAAAAACTGATCACACAAAGTTGTTTGGTTACTTATCAAAATGTTGTAGTGACATAAAAGTTACATAACACGCAAACTGGATGATGAATGAATCAACATGGGGAAGAGGAACTCGCAAAACTAACATGTCAATCCTCATATAATAAATGTACGTTTTTGATAAATCCACGGCAAGTGCATAAGACAATTGTTTGTCTGTCTTCACTACACTTGGCATGGGTTCTATTTTGCTACATACAACACAAGGGTTTAATGCAAGACTATAGTAAGTGCTTCACAAAACGTGAAGCACTTACTATAGTATTGCATTGAACCCTTAAACAGGAAGTAGCAAAAACTCGTATAAGAATACAGAAGATCATACACTCAGGTAACATAACTCAGGGAATTGTAATACCTAATACATTCATTGACATGTCGATATACAGTCTAACTTGTGTTAAGCAGCCTACCTTTTTAATCAACCAACCTGCCTTAAACAGCCACTAAATAAAGCCCCATTGTTAGATTTAATGTCTAAATCCACTTGTGTTAAGTAGCAGCCAACCTGTCTTAAACAGCCAATTTACTCTGTCCCATAGGCTAGCCTCTTAACACAAGTTTGACTGTATGTCAATGGCCCTGTGCAAGAGCAGGGATGGCATAATGAATGGTCCATATTGCCCAGCTTGTACAAAATCCCTCAAGGACAGGTGAATCTTTAATGAAATATAATATATAATATTATACAGACAAGTAAAGAAAAGGATTTGGCATTTACAGACTAGTAAATCGAAATCAGATTTGGCTACCCTTGAAGAGTTTATCAAGCCCTTCAATACTGTACTGAAAAAGACTTACTTATAGTCTTGCACTGAACCATCAGCTTGCCAAAGGTTGAGTACATGGCTTAAGTTAGTTCACTACAAATGTTTAACTGTCTATACGCAGGGTTGTCAATTTTTGTAGTGAGAGGCCAACTTTTGATTCAAGGTGGCCTATGAAGCAGACAAAAATCAGGTGTTATAACTACTTTTTTACCATATAAAAAAAAATTTTGTTATTGTCGCCAACCAAAGAATGAATGGGGTTTTAAGGCGCATCGACAGCTAAGGTCATTTAGCACGAAAATTCATCCAAAATGTCATTTGAAGGCCAAATTGGCCAGCCGCCAGCTCTTAATGACAACCCAGTATATGTGTTGGGCAAAGCATATCAGACTTCTTTCAATCAGTGATGATGGAAACAATTCCCTTCTGTTTCAATCCTCTAAAAATACTAGTACCATCCAGACATAAACTGGATGGATTAAAGTAGTACAGAAACTGTGTGTTGTTACACTACATTTTCACTACAGTCAATTGGCATGCCCCCGCTCATAAACCACAAACATGATTGAAATGTGTTGTGGGTAGAACTCTAATGTAGGTACAGGGAACCATCAATTACTGAACTCTAGTGTAGGAACAGAGAACCATCAATTACTGACAATTATCAGGAAATTGGAGGGTGACAGATTGGTGCTTAAGGTTATTGTTTTTGATCCTGTCAGAGTATGGTTTGAGTTATAGAAACCATCTTCATCCTGTCCCCAGAATACCTTGGAGAATTTGCTGGATTTTGATGAAGAACTTTGAACCTCAAAACAATTTGTGAACAGTTTTTAACTTGTTTCTATATTTTACAATAGAGATTTAATAAGACTTAATTTTACGACTTACATCAACTCACTGGACAATGCTTCCTCAAGTGTGCAACATTGGTGCAGTGGTAGAGCTTTGGTACCGAGGGTCACGGGTTGGATCCCTGCAAGCCACAACTTGACAATGCAAGGACTACCCCACAGATCAGCATGAGTACCGGTTTAGTATCCAGAAAGCAGTCATAAATAGTGAATTAAATAGTCTTTAAGCTTCCATCACAATCAATGTAAAATATATAAGTTAAAACTGACTAGCATAAACTGTACCTGCAATCGATATGGATTACTGAAAAGTTGCAAGAGATTTGATCCCTCGACCTAATCAATTCTAGGACCACTGCTTTCCTAACTGATACAGACAGCTACATTAAGGTAGTCTGTAAAATTGTGAAATAATAGTTAATGTTTGATGTCAATCACCTTGACAGACTGCTTGAAGGGCCAACACATCAAAGTGAAAGGGTATAATCAGGGAATTCTTTTATATGGAAAAATTCTTAAATTCTCAGAAAAACTTTAAGCAAGTTTGCTGCCATTGTCAAACACTGAGACAAAAAGACATCAATAAGAGATCAACCATTCAGTTTACTTTCAAAGTATACAGCCCAAAGCAGACATTTTTTTCATACTTTAAATTGGTAAAGTCTTCATTTGGAAATATTCCAACAAAAGGAAAATGTACTCAAAGTAAGATAACTAACCATGCTTTTTTTTTTAAAAAAAAACATTCCTTGACATATTGTTTCATTTGAACTTCATGTCATTTGAAAAAGTTGAAAATTTCCATAATAAGAAGTAAGAGGTTGAATATTTTCTGTATTCCCCACTTAAAATGATGGTTGAATAAGAAAACCACGCACAAAGGCCTACTCTTAGAAAACCATACACTCTCTCTTACATAAACAGTCGATGGTTCAACGCAATACTATAGTAAGTGCTTCACGTTTGTGAAGCACTTGCTATAGTTTTGCATTGAACCCTCGACTGCTGGTTGATTTCTAGGTTAACATTAATCGATCATTAAATTCAATCTAAAAAAGAAAAAAAATTGTTCTAAAAGGAGAGAACGTAAATTGCAAGGTTTGTAATGTTCTTTGTACATTGATGATAATTCAAAATCACTCACTTCAAATATGTTTTCCCACAAAAGAAAACTGGGTACCCTGGATTTTTTGGGTATTAATTAAAATGTTCCATCATAAGAATCTTTTGAGATCATGATGACTGTGTCAAAGTCAGAAAGAAAACATTTCCTTTCTTATCTTTTGTTTTGACTCCTGTTCCACAATTTTTAAAAAAAATCTGAAACTTGACAATGGATTAAGGAAATATAAATCAAATGAGTTAAATACTTCCATAGTTTATTCAAGATAACAATTAATAGACAAGTGTTTGGAATTAATGTTCATTCAAATTGGATAGATTCTAAGAAACTTTGATACATATATATAGGAAGAACGAGTATGTAATTATGCAAATTTTCCTATGGTTTCTTTCAAAGTGAAAAATATAGGTACGTTTAAGTGGTACTTTTGTTCCAAATATCATTGACAGTGATAAGACAAAACAAAAGAGGTTTTCTTGGATAGGAAGTTTCTTAAAACATAGATCATTGAAGCTAATGTTTGGCAATTAGAATGTCCACTTTATCAAATGTTTTTCGAGTAAATTTTCCTTTTCTTACAAGCTTGGTACATGCATTGTAATAAAAATTGCAGTCTTCAGAAAAATAGCAGCAACACAAAAAAAAGAATGTTTGATTAAGTTAAAACTCTTTCATTTTACATCAATTTTGACAGAAGCTTGCAACTTGTTTAATTGACCCTTGATCACTGCTTCCTTGATACATGACCAGTGTTTGCGCCAATTTTGGGTCTGTCCTGGCATTTTAACATTATCACTATAGGGGATCAAACCCGGGACCCTAGGTAGCAGAGGCCGACGCTCTAACACTGCACCACTGTTACACACTCAAACACTTTAATAAGGATTTCATTGAAAACTATAGAAAGTCCTTCACTTTTGTAAAACACTTGCTATATATATATCGAACGAAACCCTTTTAATGTGAAAAAAAAAAAAATCACACAAAATATTTTGAAATAATTGGCCTTTGTACCAAGAATAGAATGCAAAAAACATCATTTTTCATTAGTATAGTTAATAGAATCTAGAGTATGCCTTTAACCAAAATTTTGTAAATGATCTTAAAATTTATGAAATTTAACCCTTATAGCATTTGAACCAAATTCATGCTTATGCAAACAGGTTAGATCCAGGCAAATAAATTGGTGACTGGCCTGTGATCTAACCCATTTGCTACTCTGAGTGTCTTTCCTAATCAAAAATAAGCAGATATTCAAGATTTTGGAAAGCAGACCACACGAAAATCTATTTCTAGAAAATTACCCAGCATTCTAAGGGTTAAAAGGCATTTTATTTCATGGCATTCCTGGTTTGAGTTGTACACTTAAATGCGAATTGAATTTTTTTTGTATTATTTATCCAACCTTTCCCCCGCCAATCAAATGTGGATTTGCAACATGATAAGTTCAAGTTGAAAGATACAGCAGACACATGGAGCATACATTTTATATTTTCTTTGTGATTTAAGGAAGAAACCATTTGAACAAAAGTTGAAATTATTTCTTAACTTTTCTCATAGTGGTTTCAAAAGTCTTCTCCATCAGGCAAACCTAAATGAGTGATGCTTATAACCAAGTTGTGGGTTAACTTATCAAACTTTTACTTATTGACAAAACACTGATGATATATCTTTTAAATAAATAATATTCTAAGCATTGTTGGAAAAACAGATAAGTTAGAGGGTTGAATGATAGACTGTAGTAAGTCCTTCACAGATGTGAAGGACAACAACAGTCTTGCATTAAACCCTAGAGTTCCTTCAAACATAATCTGCTGGAAATGATTAAAGAATCTATACTGGTCTAAGATAAGCAAAGAGTTAATCGATCAGTTATTATTGATACATCCCACACATTCTTGGCTGCTGGCAACAAGGTAGAAATACCGCAGATCCAAATTACCCTTCCAGTTTGATAAGAGGAACCTATCCTATCATAATAGTCTGGGTAGCATTTTACTAAACATGTCTGCAAAACATTTGTGCAAAATCAAAACAACAATCCCTCTCATAAACGCCTGGGTAGCATTTTACTAAACACGTCTGCAAAACATTTGTGCAAATTCAAAATAACAATCCCTCTCATAACCGTCTGGGTAGCATTCTACTAAACACGTCTGCAAAACATCTGTGCAAAATCAAAATAACAATCCCTCTCATAACCATCTGGGTAGCATTATACAACACATCTGCAAAACATTTGTGCAAATTCAAAATAACAATCCCTCTCATAACCGTCTGGGTAGCATTCTACTAAACACGTCTGCAAAACATTTGTGCAAATTCAAAATAACAATCCCTCTCATAACCGTCTGGGTAGCATTATACAACACGTCTGCAAAACATTTGTGCAAATTCAAAACAACAATCCCTCTCATAACCATCTGGGTAGCATTTTACTAAACACGTCTGCAAAACATTTGTGCAAATTCAAAATAACAATCCCTCTCATAACCGTCTGGGTAGCATTCTACTAAACACGTCTGCAAAACATTTGTGCAAATTCAAAATAACAATCCCTCTCATAACCATCTGGGTAGCATTATACAACACGTCTGCAAAACATTAGTGCAAAATCAAAATAACAATCCCTCTCATAACCATCTGGGTAGTATTATACAACATGTCTGCAAAACATTTGTGCAAATTCAAAACAACAATCCCTCTCATAACCATCTGGGTAGCATTTTACCAAACACGTCTGCAAAACATTTGTGCAAATTCCAAACAACTATCCCTCTCATAACCGTCTGGGTAGCATTTTACAAAACATGTCTGCAAAACATTTGTGCAAAATCAAAACAACAATCCCTCTCATAACCGTCTGGGTAGCATTTTACTAAACACGTTTGCAAAATATTTGTGCAAATTCAAAACAACAATCCCTCTAATAACCGTCTGGGTAGCATTTTACTAAACATGTCTGCAAAACATTTGTGCAAATTCCAAACAACTATCCCTCTCATAACCGTCTGGGTAGCATTCTACTAAACACGTCTGCAAAACATTTGTGCAAAATCAAAACAACAATCCGTCTCATAACCGCCTAGGTAGCATTTTATACAACACGTCTGCAAAACATCTGTGCAAATTCAAAACAACAATCCCTCCCATAACCGTCTGGGTAGCATTCTACTAAACACGTCTGCAAAACATTTGTGCAAATTCAAAACAACAATCCCTCTCATAACCGTCTGGGTAGCATTCTACTAAACACGTCTGCAAAACATTTGTGCAAAATCAAAACAACTATCCCTCTCATAACCACCTGGGTAGCATTTTATACAACACGTCTGCAAAACATTAGTGCAAAATCAAAACAACTATCCCTCTCATAACCGTCTGGGTAGCATTTTATACAACACGTCTGCAAAACATTTGTGCAAATTCAAAACAACAATCCCTCTCATAACCATCTGGGTAGCATTTTACCAAACACGTCTGCAAAACATTTGTGCAAATTCAAAACAACTATCCCTCTCATAACCATCTGGGTAGCATTTTACCAAACACGTCTGCAAAACATTTGTGCAAATTCTAAACAACAATCCCTCCCATAACCGCCTGGGTAGCATTTTACTAAACACGTCTGCAAAACATTTGTGCAAATTCAAAACAACTATCCCTCTCATAACCATCTGGGTAGCATTTTACTAAACATGTCTGCAAAACATTTGTGCAAATTCAAAACAAAAATCCCTCTCATAACCGTCTGGGTAGCATTCTACTAAACACGTCTGCAAAACATCTGTGCAAAATCAAAATAACAATCCCTCTCATAACCATCTGGGTAGCATTATACAACACGTCTGCAAAACATTTGTGCAAAATCAAAACAACTATCCCTCTCATAACCGCCTGGGTAGCATTTTACTAAACATGTCTGCAAAACATTAGTGCAAATTCAAAACAACTATCCCTCTCATAACCATCTGGGTAGCATTCTACTAAACACGTCTGCAAAACATTTGTGCAAATTCAAAACAACAATCCCTCTCATAACCGTCTGGGTAGCATTCTACTAAACACGTCTGCAAAACATTTGTGCAAATTCAAATCAACAATCCCTCTAATAACCGTCTTGGTAGCATTTTACTAAACATCTTTTACGAAAAAATTTGTGTAAGGTCAAAACAATAATCCTTCTTAAAATAATAAATATAACAGATCCAAAACCTTTCCTGTTTCATAGGTAGAAATACTATCATAATTGTCTGGGTAGAATTTTACTGAACAACTTTAACATAAAGATTAGCATAAATTCAATACAACATTCCCTCTTATTTCAATATTGGGAAAATCAATAGTTACCTAATAAAGACTCATTGCCTCTTCTTTAATTTTCTGCCAAATTGTAAAAGTGATGCTAAATTGGATAATATGAAATCCTGGTTACTACCCAAGAGTTTTTGAAAGTGTTACTAAAGTGTAACCAAAGGAGATCAGCGGAAATGAAGTAGATATAGTCTGTCTGAGATTTAAATAGAATACACTGTCTGAAAGATAACATGCAGTCCTATACCAATTTGATATCATCAAACCATTTCTGTAAATTCAAATAATCATGCAGAAGCAACATTAATAGACCTTGTGAGAAAAAGAAATAATGCTAATTTTCTGTTCCGAATGATCTGTTAATAGCAGATGGGGTTTTAAGCAATTATCAGGTGACAAAAGATATCAAGATATTTGGCAATTTATGTAGAAATAAGTGAGAAAAAAGAGGAACTTCCATTCGAGAAACAAATACGTTTTTGTTACATAACTTTCTTATAATACCTTCTGGAAATATGTTAAAAGCTGTCTGCTTTAAGTAAGGGGGATCTGATGATCAATACAAACCCTGTAACATTTTCGATGAACTATTTATGAAAACAAGACCCTGAATCCAAAGAATCAAATACTTGTACATGTAGTAAGCTAGCTTAATTTCAATGGATTTATTTCTGAACTTAAAGTTGCCACAGTTGTTACTATAGTAGAAATGGAATATGTTCGAAAGAAATTTTGAATTTTTCCCAACATTTTTCCCAACAAAAATGTTAACAATCTATTAGAATGTTCATATTTATCGATACAAATCTAAAGTATCCAAATCATCTCCATGAATATCCTACATATTATATGTCAACAACAAAGGCAATCGTTATACAAGTCTAGCCTACTATTGTACGATAATTTCATTCATTATGGAAAAATATATTATGACTTTAAAACAATTTTAATAGTTTTCAATAAAAGCACAACACATATGTCAAAAACAAGCGCAATCTTTATACAATTGTATCCTAGTATTGTATCACATTTTCATTCATTGTCGACAGATATCGTACAGGTTTAACAGAACTTCATTTCTTATCATGAACCTTTCCAGACAAATAAAAAATTGTTGTTTATTTCTTCAGTTTTAAGTGGTGGCATGTGGTCTGAAATATGCCCCACGAATCCTTCACAACATATGGATATGGAATTCATCACAGAGCTAATTCTAAAAGCCTAGCTGCTAACTGAGAATTGAATTGTTGAAGGCAAATCCTTAACTCTAAGAATGCTGGGTAATTTTCAAAAAACAGATTTTTGTGTCATCTGTTTTCCAAAATATAAAATACTTAATATCTGCTTAATTTTGTTGAGGTAAGATCCTCGGAGTAGCAAACAGGTTTGATCAAAGGCCAGCCGCCAATTTACCTGGATCTAACCTGTTTGCATGAGCATGAAGTCGGTTCTGGCACAATAAGGGTTAATCCATTTCCTCATAAAGGGAAATTTGTGACTGGTCCAAATTCAAAGCAACAACAGATGACAATTATTACCATAAACAATACCATTTTCTTGGTCATTTTAGGTGAACACCATTATGACAAAAAGAAAAAGCTTGTTAGGATATGAAATATTGTTTGAAACAGGAAAACCTGCTCAGAGGAGAAGCTCTCTTTATACAGCATTTTGAGCAGACGGTTTGAATCTTAGAATCATTTCATTCTGTTAAATTGTGTGTAAGTTGATTAATGTCATTTCGATATTTTAAACAATGTTGCAGTCATATTTCAAATCATATCGGTTGAATGGTTTGGTAGTAATTAAATGTATTTTGGACACTGTTTTACTACTATACCACAAGCTTCCTTGGCACCAAACATGTACAATGTACCACCTTTTGTTTGTGCGAAGACTGTCCCTTAAAGATGGTTATGATATTGCTATAACCCAGAGATCTATGGAGGAAAGCTATTACCCAGTGCCATTAAAGATTGTCTAGGAAAGGTCTAAAAGCATGTTTCGGACATGTGTGAGCAGTTTTCATCTGGAACCATGACAGACTTATAAATATTTGTGTTCACTTAAGATCTGACCTCTGGCCATCTTTGCATTGATCCTTTCTTCCTGTTACATTGAGAACAAGATATGGAAATTGTGACTTCAAACTCATACCAACAAGAATCAAATTAGTCTGAAATACTTCAGTTTTATTGGCAAAACATCCAGACAAAAGAAGAAATTGCTTGATGTGAGCAATTTCTCCTTTGTCACAGTTTTTCCCAAGGTCGACTGCTGAAGACATGTTTGGCCCTGCCGCCATTTGTTTATATGTGGGAAGCAGGCATAAAAACTGACCCCTGGCTATGTTTACAATCAGTATAAAAAAAGCACTTCTCTCTAGGGTCAGTGGTCTGGGTGCTGATAGAAGCTTTTAACCATCTAATAAACATGGACATCTTATCCTAGTCACAGCTTTTGGGTGAGCAGCATCTCAATGTGTCCCAGCAACTTTGTATAAAAGCTGACCTAAAGCTATGTTTACAAACAGTTTGAAAAAAGCACTTGCTTGTATGGTTTGTGGTGTGAGTGCTGATAGAAGCATTTAACCATCTAATAAACATAGATATCATATCATCTTCACTGCTTTTAAATATGCAGCATCAGTCATTTTGTAAAACTATGACATAAAAGTTATATTTTGATCTCATGCAAACATTGCTTAAGTCATGATAGTTTCTATAATATTTTAATTGTAACTACTGTGACAAACAAACATATTGCTTGTGCAAGTTGCACAATGGCATCAAACCAATACCAAAAGATGAATTAATATTTCCATGTTGGATTTTGTTGTTATTGTCCAATTGGACGAATCAGAAATTCAAACATGGGGGAACAGGCTAAGTACCTGAATCTGTGGAACTTCAATCACTCATCAAATTTGAATAATATTTCCATTGTGGGTTTTCATTGTTGATGCTGTTGTTATTGCCCAACTGGACAAAATGAAAATTCTAACATGGAGGAAGAGGCTTAGTTTCTGAATTTGTGGCACTTCAACCACTTGTCAAATTTGAATGAATGTTTTCAAAGTAGGTTTTGGTTGTTGTTGTGGTTGTCCAATTGGACCAATCAGAAAC
This sequence comes from Cerastoderma edule, assembly GCA_947846245.1. NCBI lineage: Eukaryota > Metazoa > Mollusca > Bivalvia > Cardiida > Cardiidae > Cerastoderma > Cerastoderma edule. Next base: position 21,798,412 of record OX401415.1, on the reverse strand, counting down.
GTCAACATGGGTGAACCGGCCATGTATCTGAATTTGTGTAACCTAATTAACTCATCAAAGTTGAATAAATCTTTCCATGGTGGGTTTTTGTTGTTGATGTTGTTGTTGTTGCCCAATTCGACCAATCAAAAATTCAAACATGGAGGAACCGTCTAAGTACCTGAATCTGTGGAACTTCAATCATTTGTCAAATTTGAATTAATCTTTCCATGGTATGTTTTCGTTGTTGTTGTAATTGTGGCCAATATGACCAATACAAAATTTAAATGTGGGGGAACTGGCTAAGTATCTGAATCTGTGGCACTTCAATCACTTGTCAAATTTGAACTGCAGAATAAACTCTGGGAGTCCATTATACCGCAATCTACCCTGTAAATACTTAACTCCATAGTGCTGGAACCAACTTCATGCTTATGCAAACAGATTGGATCCAGGCCGCTCGCCAAATAAATTGAAGGCTGGCCTGTGATCTAACCTGTTTGCTACCCTGGGTATCTTTCCTCATCAAAATTAAGCAGGTATTTTAGCTTTTGGAAAGCAGAGGAGACAAAAATATATTCTTAGAAAATTAATTAGCATTCTAAGGGCTAACAACATGCTCTGTCTGGTAGAGTGCTGCATCTGTGCAGACATTCTAAGAAAGTATTGTGACAAAAGAAGAAATGTTTTGTTTTGGCTTTTCAATGTAGACTTAGATCAATTCAATTTGCACTTGATTAAATGTTTACTTATTTTATCATTATCCTGAATAAAATCTTAATGCATGTTTCCGTCACGGCCTTGAAAGCTGATCCTGTTTGAAAACATTTTGACCTTTTACTAGGAATTTTCTAGTCATGATAAAAAAAAAAAATCCTTTCAGTACAATCATTTTAATATTTATGGGTATTCTTTGCCTTCTAGCTTCAATGACATCCAATAAGTCATAGAAACATATGATAGGAATGGAAATAATCTAATGTCATGTCTTAAATTTTCAAAGGCAGTCTAACGCTTTGTATTTCAAAATACATTTTGAAGAACATTTATGAATTTATATGGGTTAACATCGTTTCAACATTATTTTAGTTATGTTGCCATTTCAGTATTATTCTGATAGAGGAAAACGCCAAACCTAAGGACTGTTCAAGCCAGTCAGAACCACCTGCATTTAGTATTTGAGTACATACGGATTTTGGTATTGACTTACTCATCCATTAATCTGATTGACTTATACATATTTCATGAGGAAAAGGCTTGTACAAAAGGCAAAGAGTGTCCTGTAAATTGAGTCAACCTTCTCGCTGGATTCCCACATATGTAAATGATGGGTCAATTAACTCACTGAGGCATTATGGGATCTCTGCCCGTCCACCCTATCCTCAATCGGCGTAGTCAGCGACAACCACCCTTCGAAAATATCCCTAGTGACAAAAGCAATGTATGAAACACTGCAGTGAATTGTTAACAATAAAACCATTGCGACAAAAGCAGAATGCACATATGGTTGAACAATACCTCAATTTGATGAAATGTTATAACTTTATGTATGACATCTGATGCAAATTTCTTTAACCCATTACCAAATATTAACGTCATTTGACCACTTTGTTGCAGACGACTCTGGAAAATATTGTGGGAAAAGGAGAAATTGCTCTTAATGAGCAATTTCCCCTTATCCCAAAATGTTTTCTGCCCTATTAGAAGATTGTTTTCCAATTTCAGCACATTTTGAAATGTCGTCTGCAAACTCTTTCAAATTGGAAAAGTCGAAAATCTTGCGTTTGGTAAAGGGTTGAGATGTTTGTGGTTGGGAAAGGGACAAAATAGACACAGGAAATTAGCCTAATACCTATTTCGGTATCAAATTATTTTCCCTGGACATTGGTCATTACCATTTAAATGACCTATAGCACATAAAAATGGCTTTCAATAGGGAAAACTCTGCCCTTTACTGATGTGTCTCCACATTAATCTTAATTATATCCTTTACTATAAATCTCGGGGATTTTACTATCTTATAGTAAATAGATTCTGAATACAGTTGCAGTTTGATGTAGGAGAAATTGTTCTAACAATTAGTTTCTCCTTTTTACACTCATTTCTATCCTACTTGTGGGATATATTTCGATCCATTTTCTTTTCAAAATGATGATGTCAAACTTTTTAAATAAAATAAAGATTTTTTGTTTGATCATTCAAACAATTTTCACAAAGCGAGAGTTCAGTGCAATACTATTGTAAGAGCTTCATGTTAATGAAGCCCTTACTATAGTCTTGCATTGAAACCTGGAAAGTATCCCCATTCTCTACCCAAATAGGAAAAAGTGAGCTGGGTACCGTTTTACTAAACAGTTTACGCTTAAGATTTGCGTAAGTCTAAATCAACAATTCCTCTTATTTCAGTATTGGACGAAGCAATATTGCAAAGTGACACATCATTGGAATCGTCTCTCCGAGACGCTTCCAATGAAGTGCCACATTGCAACATTGTACTTTCATTGAAGATGCTATCCATGTTTATCAATTATGACTTACGCAAACATTTTCCGTAAGTTGTTTAGTAAAACGGGCCCCTGGGATCAATAATCATGCTAGAGGATCTCTCTATCAGGAAGGGTCATTCTTTTGTTCTTTCAAGAAAACATTTCTTTTCTAAACATTGGGAGGGGATAGCAATAGGACCTAAAGTAAATTAACAGTAAAAGAAATAAAGGAAGTGCTGGTTTGACTCAAAGGGGTCTATTGTTATCGTGAGTTGTTATCAGTACTCTGTATTATAATAATTGCAATATAATATTACACATAGTACTGACCACAGGATACATATAGACCCCTGTGGTTTGAATCAAGGGAACATTGAAAAATAAGTGAAAAAATAAAAAATGGTCTCAACCAAAACGAACAACCTGTACAAAGGAGAAAGTAGGAGTTTGTCTCTGACATACATCCAATCAATTTGCTGGTTTGATTGGTTTCCCAGGTCTGTCAGAAACAGCGTTATAAATGATAGAAAGCTGACTGACCAATTTTTGCTTCATTCAGTGGCGATAATTACCAATTTATCCGATGAATATAGAATTCATTATATTATTGGTGTGTTTAACCAATTCACTCATACGGTGGTTCTTTGACTCCTTCAAATATGAATTAACTGAATATAACCACCAAAATATTAAAAGCCATGATCAGCATAAAAGAAAAAAAATAAGGACCTTGATTCATTAACAATTATTTGCTACTGCAAAATGGGACCAATGACAGTCACCATTTTTTTCTGACTTTCAGAGTATTCCATAAACATTTTTGTTTCAAAAGGAAAAAGAATCAAATGAATGAAAAACAGATCAACTTCCCGAGCTGGTAAAGTTCAAGCAAATAGGTCAGTCCCTGGTCAGTGAACAAAAAGGTCAGTTTATCGATTTAGATCCTGCAGTGGACGAAGATCATTAGTTCCTATTGGTATCAGCTTGCAATCTCTCTGGGGAGAAGAGATTTGTACTCAAACTTCACAGGAAATAATAGATTTACCATTAAGATGAACATCTAGAACTTTATTCACTTCATGCCTTGTCAGAGATTCTCACTCAAGCGGGCCCGACTTGCCTGCTTGATGTACTGGGCGAAAGGTGGCTTCATTAGAAAGCCAAAAGTATTCTATCTCGTACCCCCTTTACCTAGTTTTGGGCAAGTCTATAATCAAATAAATGACTATCGACCAAAAAATACTTTTCCCTACGATAGTTGGAAATTTGATGATACCATTGCATCAAATAGATAAATGACTAATTACATGCATTGTATTTTTGTCACAATGGATTTTTAAATTTAACACTGCAAATATATCAAAGTCAGTCAACATGGATTAAAAGCTTAAACTCAATGTAAACTTAAGTCAGAGTTGAAAGCATTACCAGACACAGCAATTGTAGAGTACAATGTAAGACTAAAATAAGTGCTTCACTTAAAATAAATGTTATATTCACAGCTATTCTTTATAAATGTCATCTGATGTTACTTCTATCAAGACCACTAGACTATTCTTATAAGTCCATATGAAAATAATTGGACAAGGGTTTGGGAAAAAGTAAAAACTGTAATCCCAGTTTTCCTCCATCTTCACAGATATGTGACGTTTATGGTATAGAATAATGAGGATATTTCTCGCACCTTGTACCCCACAATCATTGTGGTGATGGCGCTGTCATAACACCATAAAGCCACACCATAACTGTCATAACATCATCAAGTCATAACACATCACACGGCAGCAAGGTGTCACTAATAGTAACATAAACAACCTCACAGGGGGAGAGAGAAAAGAAAACATAATCCATAGTGATGAATATATCAGATGGGAAACTTGGTACCCATTGCACTTTAACCCTTAGAATGCTGGGTAATTTTCTTAAAATAGATTTTTGTGACATCTACTCTCCACAAGCTTAGGTATCTGCTTAATTTTGATGAGGAAAGATACTCAGAGTAGCAAACAGGTTAGGTCACAGAACAGCCTCCAATTTACTTGGCAGCTGGCCTGGATCTAAACTGTTTATTAAAGCATGAAGTCAGTTCCAGCACTATAAGGGTTGATGTCGCAATCCCGGAAAGTTTATAGGGCATTTCATGCAATGGACATGTAAAATAATAAAGCAACTCTAGAATCATTAAATAAATACAGTGTTAACCCTTCTAGTGCTGGAAACGACTCCATGCTTATGCAAACAGGTTAGATCCAGGCCAGCCGCCAAGTAGATTGGCGGCTGGCCTGTGATCTAACCTGTTTGCTACTCTGAGAATTAAGCAGATATTTAAGGTTTTGGTAAGCAGACAACACAAAAATCTATTTTTTAGAAAATTAACCAGCTTTCTAAGGGTTAATATGGTTCAGATAATTCAAGTTTTTCCCTGAAACAGCTTATCATTATCTTTAAAAATTAAATTGCAATGTTTCGAACAAAAAATACTGCACAGTGCAAAATATGAATCTGTGTGTTAGACATAAAAAGAAATCATAGTAAAAGGGACGTAACTCTAATTCAAATAAATCTGTGCAAGAAATTGAGTAGCTTCCCTTATATACAAATTACATCTGCAATTAGTCTTACACCGCAATGCATTCTGGATATAAATACATCACTCTATACAATGTTTGGTCAGTGGTTCATCTTGCAAGCATCAACAGTTTGAAACTTGTCATCAAGGGTTATTAGCAAAACTATAATAAAGAGTCCTTTACCAATATGAAAAACTTACAAAAGTCTTCCATAAAATCCATTTTTGAAAAAAAAATACAACAGAAAAAAACTCGCTCTTTTTCTACACCCGTTTTTTAAAATCATCTACATAAAATACAATCGTTTTTCAATCAACAGAAATGGATTATAAAATTATCATAAATAAAGTCACCTACCTTGAAATGCCAAGGCCTTGACCTTCCAAATGTTGTCGAAGGTCGCAAGTTGAATCAACTTGGCGATGACCTCTTCGTCCTTGATGGCAAGGTTACCGCATGTGATACATGACTCAGTTCTCACCGCCACATATTCATCCTCAAAACATTGCAGGAATGAAGGTAACAACTTGGCTGTCATGATACCTATACAAATCAAATTATGAATAATTAATAAACATATCTGTCAGAAATGTTGCACCTGTGTTAAAGCTGAAAATTTGTAAATGATGTTGATGAAATTACTTGTTTTTTTCCTTATGATTATGAAATTGGTCAATGGCCAGTGTTTCAAAAAAAAAGTCCTATTCATGAAGCATTACTCTTTTTACCACAATACTTCTTAAATATTAGGCTACAAATGAGGTGAGATGCTTCAATATAAAGTAAACAGTTATCAATATAGTTGTGGTAATGTATGTATAAAAAAATATTGGGTAAAAGCTTTCATCGTATACATGCTGTATCTTATGAATGAAAAACAACCTGACGATTCAAAAATCTCACAAGTCCAGTCAAGGGTTCAGTGCAATACTATAGTAAGTGCTTCAAAAACATGAAGCACTTACTATAGTATTACGCTGAACCCTTGTCCTGTTTTTCCCAAGTGTCTTGCTAGGTACCCAATATAAAAAGGAAAAATATAAATATGTGTACCTAATTGTCCTATTTTGCTAATTGCATCAAGCTTGAGCCTCTCATCCGTGGAAGTGATACATTTACACAGGTCGTCGTGCACGTCTCGTCCGTGTCCAGTCTTACCCAGACACTGTGCCGCGGCCCGTCTGACCTCGGCATGCCAGTCATTCCACAACAGGTTAGATAGCTTGTTCACTATGTCCTATAGAAATAGAGCAGAGCACAGAAGTTGAAAGGAACCGAGCAAATCAACCTCTCAAAGACACAATCACATCCAATCAGTGAGAAACTCTGACGTCCACTGATCAGTTGTGTTGTCTGTTTATAACAGCATGCTCTCTATAATAATTAATAAGATTACCTAATTTGCATAACCGCTCTTCAAACATTATAAAAACCATATATCAGGGGATCTAATTGTCCTTATTTATTTATATACTTGTACATGACTGGGGATCTGAAGTGCCTTACCAAAGGACACGCTCAGGAAGCAAGACCTAGTGGTGCCCATGGGGTTAGAACCCGAGGTTCTTGTTCACAGCTGTCGGGAAATTCAGAACACAAGAATTTATTTCATTAATACTGCCCAACAGCTGTACAGTTACAATGATATGCACTGCAGAAAAGTTATTGGAAGCAAAATTAATTAGTTAATTGGTTAATTATTTTTAAAGTGAGTAGGTCTATACAGTGATTTAACATGTATTTTAATCCAAAAGTGTTACATCCATTTTGAGATTTATCTCATATAGACTGTTGGAGGGTTCACTGCAAGACTATAGTAAGTGCTTCACAAGCATGAAGCACTTACTATAGTCTTGGATTGAACCCTTGGTTTGTACTTAAATAGATTGACACTTCCTTTATCAATCATACATTCAATAGCTACTTTTTTAATTGTATATCAAACAACAATACACATGCCATATTGTTTTAAACAACTTTGTATTTTGACTTGCAAATTATCATACCTGTGAACAAGCAACTTTAAAAAGACAAGTTATTTGAGTACCAATAATGAGAGATTAAATTTATTGTTTGAAACTCTGACTTACCCTATTAATGTCTCCTCTGAGTGTTGGCAGTATCTTGCAAGCTATGACCTTATGTCGCCAGGAGCTACTGTTCAGTTGTTCAGCAACCATCGAATGTACGAGTCTCTATGTAAAAAAATAAAGGGACCGGATATGTTTAAATTTCGATCTCATTGAAACACATATTGGTGGTTCAAATTAAATTATTTTCGTAGATAACAATAAACCATCATAGAAAGGGCTGCTATTGATGCTCATTAAGCAATCATCAAAAAAGAAGAGACAAAGAGAATTCATTTGTAAGCAGATATTTCTTTAATTTTTCGTGGCTGGCATGAATTTTGGGTACTTTTCTAAAAATAGGTTTCTGTGGTGTCTGCTTTCCAAAACCTTCAATATCTGCTTAATTTTGTTGAGGAAAGATACTCAGAGGAGCAAACAGATAAGATCACAGGCCAGCCGCCAATTTACTTGGTAGCAGCTGGCCTGGATCTAACCTGTTTGCTTAGGCATGAAGTCAGTTCCAGCACTATAAGGGTTAAGAAGACACTTGTCCAATTGCATATAAGTACTTACGGACGTGACACTTAGTATTCCCAGCATGCTGATGCCTCGCTCATGCTTAATGGTGTCCTCTGTGGTCATGACTTGCTTGAGGATCTCGCCTACGACATCAGAGTCACATACCCCGTAGTGCGCCAGACACTGTGCTGCGGCCCATCTGTCCACAGGGTTCTCCCCTTGTAAGGCATCATACAGTATACCCTCAGCCTGTTGGGGAAAATTATTTAATTAATTCTACTTATCAGCTAATTATCTACTTAATAAGCATGTCTAATCATATCTGAAGCAGTTGAATTAAAAAAAACCATTTTAAATACCGAATTTAAAAAAACAAAAACATTTAAAAGTATGAAAATTACTTTATTCGGAACATTTCCCTTCAAACCCAGCCTTTTGATTTGAACAAAATTCAAATATCAAATGAGACAACTAACATTTATCAAAGGCTCTTTGCATCACTAAATTTACCACTACACAGTTGTAATGGACTAACTACAGTTAAATGCTTTCAGCTTTTGAATATCACAAGTAAAACAATAGTAAATACCAGTTTGCATGGCCTGTTGAGTGAGTAGAGGGTGATGGCAGCTGCCTTCTGCACTTTGATCACAGGGTCCTCGAGAAGACATTCTAACGCCACAAACAACTTCTCCGGGAGTGATTCCTCCTCCTCCGTCTTTCCCATGAACTCCAGATGTATTCCGTGATCTGAATGAAAAAGGCGTTATGGGTACAATGATCAAAAGTGTGGTTGACGCATCAAATATATTCAGACTTCTCGAAACTTTGTAGGTCCTAGGCCCTTGACTGACTGAAATCTCTGAGGTCTGATAAAGACCCTCTTTTGTCTGACAGATTTTTACATGGACAAAGAAGAAAGTATTCATTCAGTTTGGTCCTACTGAGGCTCTAAGAGTATCGGAAGTCTGGCTATTTTCTATGCTACAAAATTCTAATTTAATATAAAATATGTAAATGAAAGCATGTAACATATAAAAAAACATATAAAGTTATTTATCAACTTTTTATAGACTGACTGATTTCCCAGATCCGTAGAACTTCTAACATACAAAATCATATAAAGGAATTCAAGTGGCAAAAAAAAAAATGCATTGAACAAAAAAGTGTCTATTAAACATTGAAATTATAATGACGCAATGGTACTTTTCTCATATTGATGAAAGGAGAAATTGCTCATAAAACCTTTAATTGATCTCTTCAAAAAATCATTTCAATTTGGACAAATAAGAACAATGGTATAAAGGAATAAGTTTAAAAACCATGGACAACTGTAACTGTCATGTGAAATAATTCAACATTCGGTCACAGTGCTTATTTTTCTTTCTTTATGTTAGCTTTTTTGCTTTTAGAATAAGCAGACCTTTTCTATGTAACTCTTATAGTGCTGGAACTGACTTCATGCTTATGCAAACAGGCGAGATCAAGGCCAGCTGCCAACTAAATTGGCAGCTGGCCTGTGATTTAACCTGTTTGCTACTCTGAGTATCTTACCTCTTCAAAATTAAGCAGATATTCAAGGTTTTGTATTGTAGACTACACAAAAATCTATCTTTAGAAAATTACCCAGCATTCTAAGAATTAATTACCTGTGGGTGGTTTATAATCAGCAGCCTTTGCGCATGTAGCAATGGCCTTTAGACGAACGTGAGGCTGGATGTCCGCCATATCCTTTATAAGGTCATCCGGGGTACTGTCCGTATACTGACCAGACAAATGCCATTTTGTCCGCCATTCATCAACTGAACAGATATAACAAAATGCAAAGTTGAATTATAATGTAAAAAATGAGTAATTGTACATGTAGTTCAGAAATTTGGATATACAATTCCCTCACAAGGTTTACAGACATTCCGCCATTTATCAACTGTACAGAAATAGTAAAATACAATGATAACTTAAATGTAGAAAATGGGTATTTGTACATGTAGTTCTATAATTTTGACATACAATCCCCTATAGGTGTTTACAGACAAGACTGGCTTATTGTTAAATAACTTCATTTTGTGCACCATTTATCAACTGTACAGAAATAACAAAATACAATGATAACTATAATGTAGAAAATGTGTAATTGTAGTAAAGTTATTTGGACAAACAAATCCCTTTGGTATACAGAAATTCCGCCATTCATCAACTGTACAGATATAACAAAATACAATAATAATTATAATGTAGAAAATGTGAAATTGTACGCGTGTATTTTTAACATACATTCCCTCTTAAGGCTTGCACATATATCTGACTTACATTTAATAATGTTTTGAAACACCTAAGAAATCATACTTGATAAAGGAGAAGGGTTTCACAATCACTGCCTCATTAAATACTTTACAATTGACAGAACATTGCAAGACTTAATTAATAATCTACACTTGAAAAATATTTGCAAAAGCATCATCACTAATAAAGATAAATTCTATTTTTCACTAAAAGATCAATATGCTCTTTATAAATTGTTGTCTTACAGGCATTAAGTTAAAGTTTGATGAAATTGCTAGAGATATGAATAATAATCTACCATAGATGAACCTCAAGTCATGAAAATGGAATGTCAGAGAGAACATATAAAAGAGCAAGTAAGGTAAAATAAAACAAACAACATTAAGTCAGATATTTACTACTTTCCTCCATCAAGCAATCATATGGGAAAATCATTTTTTGAATGATTTCCATTTCGGCCGAAAATTAGTAATGTGGATATAAAGGTGAAAGAAGACATCATGGCCATAGCAAGTCATGCATGATTTAACTGATTACACAAGAAACATGCAATGTAGGAACATGCACAATCATTAAATGTCCACATATACAAGCGAATAGAGTAAATTAAGAAAAAAAACTTTATCTGACTACATTCGTTTTATTTGAGGCCAAGTTGTAGACGGTTGATGGTTCTGATTGGCAGCTTGACCAAGAAGTTAAAGGTGATTGAACGTTGTTACATATACCATGCGTAAGACTTGCAATGAAAATATAAATATGTACTGCCAACACATTGAGAAGAGCCCAAAATGAGTCCAAGCATAATTTTTGTTTTCATAGCAACTGTATATTTATTTAACCCTTATCTTTAAATCTGCTTAAAAATACTTAAGAAATCAATTTTGAACAAGGGATCTAAACTGTCATAAAATTTTCATGGAAAATGGAATCATAGTTGAATAAGCATTATTGTTACAGTCAAACTTGTGTTAAGAGGCCAGCCTATGGGACAGAGTAAATTGGCTGTTTAAGACAGGTTGGCTGCTTAACACAAATTGATTTACACTGTAAATCTAAAAATGGGACTTTCTGTAGTGGCTGTTTAAGGCAAGTTGGCTGCTTAAAAGGGTGGCTGCTTAACACAAGTTAGACTGTATATAGAAAAATTTGCTAAAGATTGGCAAATCTTCCTTTCTTTCTAAACAAAACATGCATACATAGTTTAAAATAGTGTCAATCTTATCTAAAGCGACCATATTTAAAGGAGGCAGAATAATGGTATAAAAGAAAAATTAGCGCTTTAATACAGATGCCATTTGGAGCTTTCTGATTGAATTGCATCCTCTATTAAGACAGCCTCAGACTAAATAACCTTTCATGCACTGTTAAAGAGCAGTCACTTAAAACAAGACTGAAGTATCTGCTGAAAACTTAAAAGACATTTTTTTTAAGTCCATTGTATCAGGAAAAGAATTAATACATTCCTTTGTATGGCCGGGATGGCAAAATAAATCGTCTTTACTGCCAAGCTTGACCAAAGGTCTTAACAGACAAGCAAATTCTTACTGAAATTTACTATTTAACTATTATAGAGACAGGTGAAGAAAGAGATTTGGCATTTAAATACAATCAAAATCAGATTTCACCGCCCCTGTATGAAATTATGTAGGTTGCAAAAATTGGTGGCAAAACAAATGAAAGTAATATTGGTTAACATTTGTTGACATTGGATGGAAATCACTATGCAAAACAAGAAATTACATGCCATGCCCAACTTCCTTTTTCGTAACAAATATTTCCAAAGTCTTCTGCTGCAAGTATTCTAAAAGGAGTATTAATGGGGAATAGGTCAACTCAACACAGCAACCTGAACTTTTTAATCTGAATATGAACAAAATAATCACAAATAATAAAAACAGTCTGCTTAACAAATACAATAAATCTCCGATAACTCAAAACAAAACAGTATTTGTTCACGAACGTATGGATTTTGGACTATCCATATTGCTCCTCCGATTCTGTTCCTGCACTTTTTCAAGCATTTCTACCGGGTTTTGCTTTCTCATGGCACCCTCATGGTTCGCAAAGTCTAGTTTTCTGGTCTGGTCAGCTACACAACAATGTCAGATATATTTGTTCGTAAGATAACAGAATGGATTTCAAATCTAATATTAATACAGTCACCATTTAACAAATTTACTCAATTTTCAGGGGTCTTGAGTCCAATCCCTTATGGGGGTATTTAACTATTGATGGCTGGTGCAAATTGAAAGCTATTGCAGACGACAAAAAATAGCATTAAACATAACAACCGGCCCAAATTAAAAGAAACAGCAGAGGACAAAAAAAAGGAGAAATGAAGTGAAAAAAAAAGATTTTTCTGAACTATTAATAATTGATAATTGTAAAGTTTCATTTATTATGCTTTCTTTTTAATATTATGTAAAATCTATATATATAAATTGAAACAAAAGGATAAACTGTGAGTGTCATGGACGGATTTTAAGTCTCTCCTTCAGTCTTCAGCTTCAATTGTTGATATGGAGTCTTATGCAAATTCCATCAGAATTTCAAAAGTTATATTTACAACAGCAGTCAGTTCCCACATACATGATCCTGGCATTCCCTTACCAGTCATGCACAAGATTCTTTTCCAATGGCAGATGGATGTCTCCTCATGAACACAATTTGGTTCAGTGGTCAGGGTTTGCCTTGAACCCAACTTTTATAGTAAACGACTCCCAATTCCTGGATATGACCCCTAAAGCTCATTATTTTTCATTTATAATTCCATATAATAAGGGATCAAAAGTCCCCCAAATTAGCATAAATTGAGAGGTCAAGGGAAAATCTTTAGTGGTGAGACATCATTTCAATATATAACAATGCCTTTATTCACTGACAAAGAATATTTTCAAAGCCTTGATTTTTGAGCCAATGATCTCCGTAAGTTGTCAATAAACATATAATCTATATTCAAACAACACCATATTTCATTTATCTTCAGAAATAATTTGTAATAAATTTTAGGCAGGGAGAAAGCTCCTTTTTCTTTACTATTTCATTTCCTTAAGAAAAAATCTTCAAATTGTACTGCCATCTTAAATTGACATCAACAGCTGATCTATAAAAATGTACTGTTTACCAAAATATTAAACATAACCAACAACAAATATTCAAAGGACATGACAATAAAATGCAGGCTCTACTTGAAAAAGGATGAAATATTATATGAGAGTATCTTATGCCTTTGTGATTTCATATCAATGCCAGTAAATAAACATGACACACTGTGTTATTAAATGGAATTTATAATATTGATAAAAAGGATACATATCACTGTCACATGGTAAATGGCGGATTTAGGAAGAGGGGGAATAACTCTGGTAGGGGAGGTAATGATGTTTCACAACAACTCTAACTTAACAAAGGTGTTACATATCATATGGGGCAATGCTTAATATGGCTTTGCAATTGCCACTGCCACCATACCAGTAAATAAACACAAAATGCTGTTGTATTAAATGGAATTCGTCCCAGTGACAGAAATGATGCATGTCATATGGTAAATGGTGGATGTAGAAAGAGGCGGAATAACTCTAAAAGGGGAAATAATCAAATTTCACTAAAACTATTATTCTCCTAAGCAGTGACCTTTTCATAAGGTAAGGATAAGCAAAGGGAAGCAAACCTGCATGAAGTTTCAATAACTATAACTTAAGAATTGTGCAACGCTTTTACTTATGGGGACAGATCAAATTTTCCTCAATTTGGTCTGTAATTGTAGCGTGTTGACACCAAAAACACACATATACATGCAAAATATGAAATCTGACAATTACGTTACCTACATCAATTGACATGACTTATAATTCTTACATAGTCCTATATGTGTCTGCTGCAAAACAAAATACTAATCATTATAGGGGAAAACATATATACAAGTAATTTCTCAATACAGTATCACAATATTTTCAAATGATGCCCTTTAGATTCTTTTATTTTGGGATGAGTATCGATTTTGTGTTGTTTAAAGGCATATATAGACTATAAAGAGAAAAAAAGAAACAAAATTATTCAATACTGACTGATTTGCATTAGGGATGCATTGTTCTTGGCGGTTTTTCGTGTACGATGGTCCGCGGATCGCTCAAAATCGGAATCACCTCCAGGGGGAAGCACCTTCAATACTTCTTCAGTGTCCTGTATGTAAATAGTGTGGGAAAGGGAATGTGAATAAGGTTATTAGTAAAACACAGGTGAAACAAATGTGACATGTATGAAATAAAATCAAATGTCAATAGCTTAGTTAGAAATAGCTGTAACAAAGAAGCTGTGAAAAAAACCGTTCTGTACTATTTTTGTTTGTTTGATTCTTTGATCATATCTAAAAGATTTATGATTTTTTTGTCACTTGTCTATAACACTTGTAAAATGAGTAAGTATTTACTATGTGAAAAAATTGTTATTGGCCAGGGCTGCTGAAAATCAAAGTGGGTATTGGTTTTAAAAAACATAACTACATGTATTACTTAGTGTAAAAGTCCTGGGCGGTGATGGAAGGTGTTAGTTGAACTTTGGTCTGATGAATGGTGCTTTCAGTATATTGTTGTTGTGAAATCAAAGAGTTCTATTTGTCATCATTACATTAACTTATCACTGAAAAACCATGCTCATATGGAAAAGCCATTAGTGCCATGGAAGGCATACTGTGCACTACAGTCACTACTGATTAGGAAATACCAGAAGCATAACCATCCAGTACACTTGCTTTCATGATAAAACTTTTGAAATTTTGAATAAAAACTTCCGTCCATTGTCCAATAGATCCATACAGACATCGTCTGGAAATAATTGGAATTTGTCTGTGCGTTTGTGAACAGAATAGGGTTTCAGTAATCAATAAGGTTTGTTGTTTAATTTGGTATATTTCAAAAGAAAAGATTGTGAATGCTTAACAAAGATGGAAATGTTTTACTACGGCATTAGATAGCACCAACTATGCACCTTCCATCAAACCACAGCTCATATTTTAAAATTTAAAAATCAAACAAGGGAAACAATTAATCCAACAAGGCAGAACAAAGGGAGATAACTCGGTTCATTGTAAGGCTAACTAACTGGCTCTCATGATGGCATAGTTCTTCTTGGCCATTTTCAGTGTGTTAGGACTGGGTTCTCTATGGAACTCCCTATCGTATCCATAGGCTACGGCGTTTGTCTCGTCCTGTAGAGGGGATTCACATGTTAACCCTTAGAATGCTGAGTAATTTTCAAAAAACTGATTTTTTTGTTATCTGCTTTCCAAAACCTTAAATACCTGCTTAATTTTACTGTGGTCAGAGTAGCAAACAGGTTAGATCACAGGCAAGCCGCCAATTACTTGGCGGCTTGCCGCGATCTTACCTATTTGCATGAGCATAAAGTCAGTTCCAGCACTATAAGGGTGAAAAGGACTATCTCATTGATTTGAATTTTAACTTTTTAAAGTAAAAATCGTCATTTACTGATAATATGTCAACATAGATTTCTAAAGTAACATATGACTAGATTATTAGCAGCTTTTCAATCCGTTCATAATTGTACAGAAAAGATATAGATCATCAAATTTTGTGTTGCAGGTATTGCAAACACCATTAAAAACAGCTTTTTTTTTATAAAATTGATGCTTGTTGATTTTATCAACAATAGTGTGAACTTTTTGTTTAAAGATACTTTTTGAATTCATGAGTTAAAAACTCTTCATCCCAATGGTCTTAGTTCAAAAACTTCTTTTCTTCTGTACATGTAATGTACTTTTTTCTTTTTTCCCATTTATGCTTTTTTTTAATTTTTATATAATGTAATGCTATAGGAAATTTCTGGAATCTATATCTGAATAGACTATACTATCTTTATTGAAGTAAATGGTTCTGTAAATTGACAATTATTTACCATACATTTCTTTTCCGCCAAGTAAATTAGTGTTAACTTATGGCGTACTGTCAGTGCTTTATATCTAATTTCATTATTCAGATGAAGGTATAAGCATTTGCATAAGTTTAAAACAATATCCCCACTTACTTTCATATTGACAAGAGCAATATTGCAAAGTAACACAATATTGAATTGTCACATTACGTTATTGTACTTATATTTAAGATACTATTTTTGCTTATTCCTTTCAACTAACACAACTATTGCATTGGTTGATAACAGGCTAAGTCTAGTTGCTGGTTCTAAAGAAAAGACAATCAAGAGATAATAGAATTCTTTTTTAAAGAAAAAATTAAAGTAACAATCAACTCACGTCAATAGACTGTGGCAATTTCTTCCATCGTTTGTGGCCCCTTTCAAACTTCTTTTGCTGTTTCCTGTTCCTCTGCTGGATCTCCTTTTCAGCATCTGTCTCCGGGAACCAGTGCTCTGGTGGTTTGGGGAAACCAGCCTGAAGCTGACGTTTGTACTTGTTGTTGGAATCCATTACTATCTTTGATTTGTCCCCAAAAGGATCAAACTGCTGGGTGGTACCTATATAGAATGATAAAATATGTTTTTAAAATATCTTTTTCTATTTCTTCAAATGATTTTTCATAAGTGTCTAAATTGACAATTACTTTCAGAGTCTTTTTACTTGAATTTGAAAGGTGCTCAGGCCTGTTTATTCTGGGAAATGGTATCAATTATTTGGTAAACATTGTGGGAAAAGGAGAAGTTGCTCTGAACAATTTCTCCTTTTCTCACAATGTTTTTCGCCCTATCATAAAATTATTTTCCAATTTCATTTCATTTTGAGATGTTGTCTGCAAACTCTTCGAATTTCGGACAGTCGGAATTAGGCGTTTGGTAAAGGGTTAATACAATATTCCTTACACCTGGTTTAAGAGAGCTACAGTACCTGTGAGCTGTTCCTGCTGGAACATATCCTGGGTTTCGAAGATGTAGTCCCCGACCTCTGGATTCATAAAGTCCCTCAGGGTCGTGGGTGGTGGCGGCTTAAACGTCCTAACAGTGATACTGGCAGCAGTTGTGTTAATTGCACCTGTAATTGATAATCAGCATAATAAATACACATATCAATACCGGTATTTATGGATGCATGAATTGCAATGAAAGATAGCTTAATAATTGAGATTAAAGATAATCTCAAAGTTTCAGATCTTACACTTTACAAAGAAAATCAGTCATTTTTATTAATTCATCCATAGTTAGATTTGTTTGCTTAATTGGTTTTTTTCATCATATCAAAAGTATTTCATTTCTTTTCTCCTTGTCCAAGGTAAATTTGGTTTTGTCCATGGTAAGTTGAATAAAATAGAGTTCATGCCATTCTTAAAGGTCCTTGTTCACAAAAAAGATAACATGAAAGTCGAAATAAAATGTCATTTAAACAATACAGTTTTTGTAATGTTGTTTGATATACAAAGTATCAAAAGTAGCTTTTAAAAGCAAAATTAATACAGGAAGCATAAACTTGTCTAAGAATGGATAGTTTATATTGGGTAGATCCCAATAACAATGCCCCACTTTTGGCTTGAAATACATTTCGATTCACACTTATAAGAATTAAAAATGATCTAATTATGCTTTCAATGACTATTCTTTCCTACCTATTGTATAACAATAAAGCTGTTGTGTAGCTTTAAAGAAATTGATATTAACTTCCAACTTTGTTCACATCTGTGAACAAGAACCTTTAACAACGTCGAAGTGATATGAGGGCATTTGGTGCCCTAATTAAAAAAATCTCATATTCCTTCACCAGCATTACAAAACAATATTCTTTGCATTCCATCAACTTGATCGTTTTTTCAAATGAACTGAATCCTGTTGTCAATCTTTAGTTAAGAGTTAGCCATTAGATAAAAAAAAAAATGGTGATAATAATCTTCCTTTAATTTTACTAACATGCATCTCTGATTGAGTTACTTAATAAACCCTAACGTAATTCAAATTATTCTAGCTTTGAGATTGGTCAATGTCTGACTAACAAGCTATTAGTGAAGACTGACATCAATACCATCATATATTAGTATAGTTTATAACCATGCTGTAAGCATTTATTGTAAAAGCAAAGGCCCGTATGATGCTGACCTTAATGCAGATTATAAAATGTATCAATAACCCAAATAGAAATCAAAAACTAATCACAAAAATGAATTTGAGAAACATAATTTTCTTTGAGATTTTAGGTAGAAAGCATTTTGACGAAAGGCTAAATTGCTCCTTCAACATTTGACCAGTTTGTTGCAGACGACTCTGAAAACAATTTCACCTTTTCCCATAATGTTTTCTGCCCTAGCAGAAGATTGTTATTCAATATCATCACGTTTTGAAATGTCGTCTGCAAACTCTTTCAATTTTGGACAACTGAAGTTATTTTTTGAGGGGGAAAAGTTAATTGCTCATGATTAGATCAGAAATCATTCTTTTTTTCCAATGAATATTCCTATCCAAGCATAAGCTTATGTTATAAGTCTACTATGGCTACATACCTGAAAAAGCGCAGTTGTTTTTTTTGATTAAGTTGATTAACCCTTAGAATGTGGATCATTTTCCGAAAATAGATTTTTGTCTCGTCTGCTTTCCAAAATCTTAAATATCTTCTTAATTTTTTATGAGACAAGATACTCAGAGAAGCAAACAGGTTAGATCACAGGCGAGCCACCATATCTAATTGGTGGCTGGCCTGGATCTAACCTGTTTGCATAAGCATGAAGTCGGTTTCAGCACTATAGGGGTTAAAAACTTGTTGATTGGCAGAGTTAAAACTTAATACCACATACATGTTCATAGCAAATTAGTACATTTTTGTAATAAGATGATCTCATTCAAACTATGGCACATTTACATTGACTCTTTTTTTCTCAGTAAACCAATCTTCATTCATGATGAATTGAAAACATTGCAACAATGGGCAGAACTATCAAATATCTTTTTGACATTTTTTTCCAATTCTGTTTAATTATCAGACATTAATTGATTAATTAGTTAAACAATATGTTAGTCTTGACTCTTTTATTGCATTACATGCCGAAGAATTTGAAAAAGGCATCATTCCCACATCTACCTTATTCTTTCTCCCTGATTGGGTACTTAGTTTAAAACAGGCCTTTTAACCCTTTCCCAAACAATAACGAAATTTGACTACTGTGTTGCAGATGACTTTAGAAAACATTGTGGGAAAAGGAGAAATTGCTCATAAGGAGAAATTGCTCATAACGAGCATTTTTTCCTTTTCCCACAATGTTTTCTGCTCTATCAGAAGATTATTTTCCAATTACATCAAATTTTGAAATGTCGTCCGCAAACTCTTTCAATTTGAGACAGTCGAAAATGTCTTGTTTGGGAAAGGGTTAAACACAACAATTAAGCATACATGGTTTTAAAAAGCAGCATAACCAATTTATTACTTCCAATGAAACATAACCTAATACATGTACCACCTTACATAAATAACTTTACAAATAGCTTACATGTATCATATTAAGCATACATATATTTCATTCAGTAACAGACTGACCAATAATAGCATCCAATGAAATGATAGCATCAAAATATTCATCATATGAAACTTTTTGGTAGAAAAAAGATGAGCTGAATGCATGCAAAACATGTCCCTAATGATAAGTTCTGAATATTTTCTATTTAAGGTGACAATTGACATCTGCAAAGTCTTTAAATTTAAAACAAACAAAAACATATATATATATATTGATTAAATGTTCCAAATTGTTCTTTTCACAGAGAAAATGGAACAATTGATAACAGGCTTTGGTATCAACTTAACCTCCACCAGTTGAGCATTCATGCAGCAGAATATTTGATAAACCAATGTGACATTTTTTACACACCAACACAGAGAAAATGCTTACAATCTTATTATTCAGGGGCTCAGTGCAAGACTATAATTATATAATTAGTGCTTCACACAATCATGTGAAGCACTAAAATGCACTTACTATGTAGAATTGCATGGAACCCTCTTATTAATATGTTACTGTTGCTCAAAATTTTAAACTGGTCACCAAGTCCGACACAAAGAAATGGTTTTAATACAAAATTTAATTTTCCCATGTATGATAAGATAGTCTTGAATAAATGAATAAGGATTCTTTGACTAAGCCATGCAAACCTGCTACTTGGTCATTCTGTAATTATGTAGTTATCACGTTACATTGATGCATTTTACACATATTTTACATTTACAAACCTTTCATACTGCGAACTGAAAAGGGAAATTTACCAGTAATATCACATTAAGTATAATACCTGAAATAACAGTTAGTTTTAACTTATTTATTTTGTAGTTATCATTTTGTATTTGGTTAAAGTTGTTTGCTGCAATCATGACAAAAGGCCAAAAGGTGTAGTCTTGATTTCTCTGTTAATTCTCTTACAAGAAAACTTAATAGATAATAGGAAAACAGTAAGACAATTATAGTAAGATAAAATGAAAAACATATTTTAAAGAAGTATGATATAGAATAACCCTAAAAATGGAAAGAAAGCGAATCTTCTCAGAGTCAAAAGGTTAAGAACATCTGATGAATGAAATGAAAAAAGGCCTTTAGCATGTACCAAAAGGTAAAAAGAGAACATAATCTTTAATCAATCCTTGCAAAAGTATCATTTCCTTTCTATTATAAGGAGTGTTTAAGCATGTGATTCCAAAAAACAAGAAAAAGGTGGAAACCAGCTGAGGATTGAAGTGAAAGGTGCATTGCAAGCAATTTTGAAGAAGTTAAAGGTCAATGTTAAGTGAACCTTACCCAATTCCTCCTTTTCGGTGTGCTTTTTTGCTCTTCTCAATCCAGCAGGTTGTCTGTAGAATGGTGCCTTATTGTCATCAGAGTATGGGTCTACAGCCTCAGGCTCAATCTCTTCCTCTAGGTTATAGACTCTCTCTAGTAAACTGAAACATGAATATTATCTAATATAATAATTCCATGTTTTTTCTTCTTTTTTTTACGTATTACTAAAAGGGCTTTCAAAGAGCTACTTTCAACTAAGAATAGATCAAATGTAAAGGAAAATAGAAATTACACCAAATGTTTGCGTTTTCTATTGCAAAATATCAGCCTGAATTCTTCCCAAATTCAACAGGGAATAGCAGTTTCCCAAATTAAAGAAAATATAATCCTTCGTTCAGACATACAGATGATTTTCAATACCATTAGAGCAGAATGATGCAAGTCAAATAAATGTGATCAGGGCACCTATTCATGCAACTGGTAATTCTTCAACAGAACTGTGCAAATTTTTTTCGGACCAACTGAATGATTTCTCATATGAACATAATTGATTAGTCTTACAGGGTTTAGCAAGTGTGCTGTAGAAAAACTTTGAAACTATAGTACAAAAAATATTCATAGCTCAAATAACCTCTTTCTTACTATTCTATTGAATAACTTCTACATATCTATAATACTTTGAGTGTTTGGCTGTATAACTTTCAAGTATGTGCAGTAAAACACTCAGTAATTGCACTTCAAATACATTGAGACAAAAGGAAAACTTGCTCACAATGAGAGAACTCTACTTTAGTAACATTAATTTCAAAGTTAATGGATCAATAATACTACTACTCATATATCTTTGCTAACACAATGACAATGGTCCAGCAAATGGGTTTATAACATGGATCAGTTAAAGAGCCCAATGTCCGCAATTAAAATAAAAGTTTTACTTACTTTGCTTCCTTCTTTTTCCACTTCTTTTGAGGCTTTTTATCTTCTTCTTTTGGGGTATCCAACTCATTGTCGCTGGTGTCTTCTCTCACTAAGTCAGTATGTTCTGGTTCCCCATACCACTTCTTTAGTAAGCCTTGAAGCTTTTCTCTGTCCTGAGAACCAGTGGGGGTTCTTTCATAGACAATCCAGTTGGCAGTGTTAGAACTTATTATAGACATAAGATAAGCATCCCAATCATTTTTCGAGGTTGTTTTTTGGATCTCTTTCACTTCTTTCACCTCACCTTTAGCTTCCGGTTCTTGTTCGGACATTGTTTCTGTGAGGAAAACACTCTCAATTGGCTCATCAGTAGAAGTCTGGTTATCTGAATCCGTCCTCGGAAGGCCTTCCAGTGGCAACTTCTTCACTGTATCCCTCATCTCCTCCCTCTTCAGAGCTTCCTGATGCATCTCCTGCGCCCTCTGTGTTATCCTTCTCTTCATGGGTTTGAGGTGGGATTTGTTTATCTTGGTGAGGTTACATGGCATATGTCTAACGTCTATCCGGGCATTGTGTCTCCCAACAGGTATTGAGGTTCGCGGAGGAAGGGGCACCAAATCACTGATATCAAACGCTTCAAACATATACTTCTCGTCATACGGCAGGGCATGATAGCATCTTTCCTTGACTACATCTTCTTCGAATCGTAGTCCAGTTGCAACCTTCCTCAAATAGTCCTTACCTACAGGACCTTGCAGGTTATCAGATGATTTGAAGACAATTGCATCAGGAGCATACCTCCCAGTCTTCAGACTATCCTTCATATCTGAATCTTCTGTTCCTAGTTGAGGCATGGTGACCCTTGCTGCACAGGGAAACAGCAAGGGCGTCTTTAGTCTTTCTGTTTTTGCAGACATCTTAGGAGTGATAAATAACTTGTTTATTGAAGTTCTTTAGAAATTTTCTTAGGCATCCAAAGTCTCTAACATGAAACCTGTCAAATAAAAAAGAAGAACATAGGATCAGCTGTGGTATAATGTTTAGAGTGCATTTATACAGGCCAGTTCACTCGCATTTGATTCTCACATGGTGATTAAATCTTATGCTGTGGAGTGTCCTTTGGCAAGACACATTTTCTAACATAGTACTGGTAGTTTATCAAGGAACATGTGCTAAAATGCTCAAGAGTGAGCCAAATTCTGATTTTGGAGTTTAAAGCACAAAATAGCCATTCAAAGGCAATTGGTAAGACAATATATGTAAAATAAACTGACATACCACCAAATAATGGCATCTATTGCTGTTAGACAAATAAAATACATTAAATTAGGTTTTTCACAATCCAGTGCTCTTGCGCAATGGAAGTTTATCGGGAGCAGAAAAATCTTCACCTAGTGTCAATTAAAGCATTTTTACAAAGTAAATATGAGGAGTACCATCAACGTATGTGTATGGATTGATTAAAAAGGGATTAATTTATAACTGTGAATCTGAATCTGAATCTGTACGTCAAAGTGACCAGTATTGGCTTTTACTCGACGGGAGTAATGCCATTTGATGTTTTAATGTAAAAATGGAAATATTTGTCTTCAAACGGTGCCACAAACATTTTGTTGCAGCGTCCACCATTCAATGAATAGTTCGAAAGTTTGACATGACGGGAGATAATGCCTAATACAAAATTTTCTCAATATTTCCCGATGTCGTCAAATTAGTTTGACTTCAGCTACTGTAAAACAATATATGCACTTATCTTGTAAACGAAGTGAAGTCCTTAGACTTGATTCATATATAATGGGGAATGTAACTTTCTCGTGCCACGATTTGATATATCGTTATTCAATGCCACCTCCACGGACGATGAATCGTGAAAGTGAATCAGGTCATGGAAATGTCATTTTGATTCTAGTTGGGTTAACTTTAACAATTGGGAATGATGACAGTGGTTCAATCTAAACTGAAATGACCTTAAATATACCTAAAATAATGAATAACATCCGTCAGAGTTCATCGCTGTTTCTAAATTCGATGTTTTACATTTTTACAACCTGTTAATGTTGTTTACATTCCGAAATTATCAACGTTATCGGCCATATTGTTTATTAGTCTCCAAGTGTTACAGACTGGTTTCAACTATTTTTGTCTAAACCATCGCGAAACCTACTGTAAAATACGGTTAACCAGGCCAGAATTTCAAAGGGAGGTAATTCAAATGCATATCAAATTTCAAAGCGTCTGCCTGATACAGAAAAATACTTCTGGCTAGAAGAACGCATTTGTTTTCAAAACAGATTTGATTGAAATAATGATCGCCAACTTTACACACAATGCGAAGCCACAACGGTCATACTATGAGGAATCAGGTGTGTACAGTTTATCTAAATACTTATCCTTGAAGTGAATGAAAACTCTCAAATACAGCCAAAGTTCAGCCGTCAGACCAGTGTATGTTGCATTTTGTTGGTCAACATCTTGAGGAAATGGTTTATGTGCGAGCTTGTTTTATAGACTATCATTCTCTAATACCCTCTATGCTTTGACTCTCAATTAATGTTTTTCTTATAGATGTCTACTTGTTTACACTTCTTTGCTGAATTACAAAACTAAAGGTTGGTCACTTGGTGGCTTTACTTGGATGCGTCCTCTACTGATGTAAAGTTTTTGTCCATTTTGACTTTACTATAAGAATCATATAGATTCTTTGTAAAATTATTTTATTCCATCTTCATTGTGGAGGATCAGGACAGGAGCTTGTATAGGAGTTTTTTCTTGTACAGTGGTAAATCTGCATGTATCTCTCATTTTAAGAATGTTGTCCCTAAATTACTCTCTGCAAGCAGTTGGTATGATCTTATGACATTATCTTCAATCCTAAATGGTCAAAACAAATATTTAGATTAATTGCGAGGAGAAATGGACTGATGTTTGACATTGTAAGTTTTGCAATGTTCTATTTATGGTTTCTGTGTTTACATTAAATTTTGGCACACAAGATAGAAGTGGAACATATTATTAATTTCTATTCTCAGGTAAGATATATTACATTATCAATTCAAATATTTCTTGCGGTAAACAGTCCAAGACGGAATGTTTATGCAATTAAGAATGTCCTTGAACTAATGCTGTGTCAGCAATGACATGGTACTATATTAGAAATGGTCAATGATGTTTTATGGATTTGATGAAAAGAGACTGGTAAATGTACTGTCGTTAGCATCTGTCTAGCTCAACAAGTAAACTAGGCTCTCCAGCAAAGTTTTTTTAAGTAAAGTTCATATAAAGGTTGTTCTATCATGTGAACTTCACAAAAGCATCACTGGCAACTTGACCTTACTCATTTGGGATATACAAGTTATTGTAAGGTGCTCAATAAGAAGCACTTCAACAAAAAAAGCAAAGTTCTAACAATCTTGTATACAAGTGTTTTTCTTTTAATATCAAAGTTTGACTAAACCAATTCGTATGTAAGTATATATGTCATTTGTAAGTATTTCTATACCCACATTTTATGTTGTTTCAAAGTATTGTACCATGAACACAATAACTTTTGTTAAAGCCCAAATAGTGCTTATTTACAGTAAAGTCTGGTAAGTTCTTGAATAATTGACAAATAACAAAGAATGACTTTGAATTACCTTTTAAAGAGAAAATGATATGGTTGCATGGGCAAATTTTAATTTTGAATGAGTTAGGAAGTGTCAACAATTTGCAATAAAACAAGGTCAGCTGAGAATTGCTGGGGTAGATTTCGTAAAAACATCATGAACCAATGAAATTAAAACAGATGTCTAAGTTTATGTGTACCATGTGACTTTTCTAAGTAGGTGCCTGCCACTCCTTTTTCCATGTGCTCGTCTCTATTTTTAGACAATCATCAAATGTAAACAATAAAGTCTTGTTGTTGGCACCACAGATAAAAGTTGTAACCTTGGTAGATATTTGTCTAGAATTGTCAGAAATTGTCTCTTTAGTAAATACCTGTTTTGCGATCATAAGCAAAAAAAATCTACATCGATTGGAGACAAGATTTTAACAATAGATAATTGCATGCCTATGGATACTTTCAAGCTATGTGAAGGATTATTTCAAACTTTTATGGAGCAATAAATCATCAATGGGAGGGTACTCTTTTGTTCATTTAAGAAAACTTGACCATATTTATTTCCCTTTTACACATGCCCCCCATATTGGATTTTGTGATTGTTCTGATTTCAGAGCAACAGCATGCAAAACTCTATTTATTCCAAAAATAAATAATTCTTTGAGAAGTTGGGTAGCCTAAGACACTACAAGTTAACATTTCTTTTTATCACAATGGTTTCTATGGAATGTTTCATTCATTGGTCTTTTGTTATTGAAGTATAAATTTTCAGCTGCTGTCAAGTTATAACAAATTATGTACATACATGGAAGTTTGTTTAATGGGTTCATCAAATGGTCGTGCTGTTAAAAGTTCTAGTCTGGTCAGATCTGGGTAAGCTACAAAGCTGGTAACTAAGCCAAAGGCTGAGACTTGATTTTGTCATAATTGCTGTTGTTCTTTAGGGGGATTTTTTTTTTTAAAAATGTATGAGGTTACATTGCAAAAACCATTCACTTGTGCATGTGTGTATTGTTATGTTTTGGTAAAATGGTAGGCTAAGATGTATTATCCAAGCATGACGAACAAGGAGATTTTGTTTTAACAACAGACAGGGATATAATGAATTTCTTCTTGTCTCATACCCTAGGTGCTAACCAATAACCCCCACTTTTAACCCATAGAATGCTGGGTAATTTCTAAAAATAGATTTTTGTGTTGTCTGCTTTCCGAAACCTTAATGCAGCATCTCTATATTGCAACATTTCAGATTGTTCATTTATTTCAGTAGAGGTTATTCAACGTTCTCTTTCCCCTGTGCTGTTCATCCAATAACGTGCAGATATTTAAGGATACAATAGTGTATATCCAATGCTTTGTTTGGAACTGATAGAAGATAGACATTGGTTAGGATGCATAAATAATTAAAATTTTCATTAGAAGTGCCATTTCAGGAATTTAGGCACATGCACTTCAAAAGGTCTGGTGAAGATTGATTTCTTGGATGCCAATCCTTCTTCACGAAGTTTCTTTTGTTAGGTATATTGAATTCTTGATTGATTCTATGATGCAAGTAGAATTGCCTAGTCATGAGACACTGAGATTCAACCAAGACTTTCCTGTGTTAATCAAAACATGTCTTAACCCTTTAAATGCTGGGTAAATTTCTAAAAATGGGTTTATGTGTCATCTGCTTTCCAAAACCTGAAATAGCTGCTGAATTTTTTTTTAGGAAAGGTACTCACAGTAGCAAAATATTTTAGCAAAACTGTTTTAATTTCACCTTTGGCACTTGTGTCTATAGAATTGTTTGTTTTTCAAGTAAAACAGCCTAAATCCATTGTTTCATGATATCTTTCTATACTGCACTTAAACATCTTTGATAAAAAGGATGAGTTGCAATTTGCTCATCACACGCAATTCATGCTTTTGTCACAAGGACATTCCTACATATGAAAAAGAAATATATGTATTTTATGTGCAATATTCCATAGTCTTCTCATAATTCATAAGTTCCCATAAGATGAATGGGTTAACAAACATTTCAACTTTTACAGAACAGAAATTTGTGACTACATGTATCTCATTTGGTTAAAAGTAATCGAAAGGCTTAATTATTGCAAAAGTTTTATGGATTTTTAACATTTGTTATGGACTAACTCTAATGATGCGATTAGTCCTGCAAAATTAATTAGAGTTTACACTGTTTAAAATTCTTAGTTAAATTTTGTCTTTTTTTGTATGTGTGTAACATTTCATGTCACATTGATGGTTCTTTGGTTATATTACAGCTTGGGGTTCACCAGTATTAGGATAGGGCTTTGTTTTTTCTCATGTCACCCTCCTAGGAAACAAATTGTGGCTGTTGGGCTTGACTCCTGAACCCTTTGGTCGAAGTAGAGATATTTTAATGCCTGTTTGATGTCGTCTCTTTTTTTAAATTCAACATTTCATATTTAAAACCAAAACAAAAAAATCAATTTTTTCAGCAATGTTTCAAATTTCATTTGTTGCTGGTCGATTAAGTTGATCAGATATCACATTTCAATTTACTCTTATTCTTGTGAAAAGAAAGTCAACAGTTCATTTCATTTGAAAAGCTTAAAAGAATAATATTGATTCGTGAAGAGAATGGAAACTTCTTAAAGAAATGTAAATAAGTTGTATTGTTGTCAGCCAAAGCGCTGTTTACTCTACTAAAAGCTGAATCCTTCAACTAACCCCGACTTAGGATATGATTATATGCGGAAAGTTGTAAAATGTAATGAAAGAATAGAAACATTATGACCAAAGGGCAAATTTCTGATCATAAGCAATTTCTTCTTATGTTACAATGTTTTATTCTATTTCCTTGATATACCATGTGCTAGTTTACCATATTCTTTTTTACAATTTAATGATTTCTTTTAAAGAAAGGAGGCATATCTGCGAAAGGGATAAAGTAATCAAATGGCAAGTTTGTTTTATAATTAACCAAAAGCAAATTTAATTTGGACATGGATAGTGTACTTTGCTAATGTTTATGTGAGGTATTGATGATAATTAGCAGGTTTTTTGTGCTCACACTCACAGGGGTTATTTTAATGTTTGGGCCATTATTTATTCGTATTTGTTTTTGTGATACTTGTTTTTGAATTAATCAAAATGAAAAATCCTGATTTTGATAATGAAGTTTACCTGATTATTCCAGTTATGTATTGAGTGTCAACCCATTGCCCAGGATACTGGAATTTGGGTCCGGTCAAAATTGAAAGGAGCAGCCGAAAACAAAAGTAGTAGGGTGAAAAGGCATTTTCTGTTACTGAACTGTTGCTTAAGAATCAATTTGTTTTTGTTGTATTCTTTTTCCTTGAATTTTACCTCCACCCATAGTTTTATTACATTAAAAATTAATAGAAGCGTCCAGCCTGTTGGAGTGATTATTTGCTGCATGAACAAGGTTTGCATTGTGCTGTTAAATTGCATAGAAATATTAGTTGTTCATATTGGCACAATAGGCTTTATTCAATTCAATTGCCAATCCCTGGAAACTTAACGGTTTCCTTACATAATAGGTACACTTATTGATCTTATATCAATTACAGAATCCAAACAATGCAACATAGAACTCAGGAAATGGACCCCTTATTTGTTTGCTGCAAGCAATATTGAAACCAGTCCATCAAAAGGACAAGAAAGTTCCTTAACCCATTACCATACAATAATGGCATTTGACCAGTCTGTTGCATACGTCTTTGGAAAACATTGTGGGAAAAGGAGAAATTGCTCTGAACGAGCAATTTCTCCTTTTCCCACAATGTTTTCAGCCCTATCAGAAGATTATTTTTCAATGTAATGACATTTTGAAAGGTCATTTGCAAACTCTTTCAATTTTTGATAGTCGGATATAATTTGGCGTTTGGTGAAGGGTTAATTTGCTTCAAAACTCATTAATAACTTTTCATTTATGTCGTGTGATGATAATTTGCTTCATGGGCAAGTTCTTTTTGTTTCAATATTCAAATTAGTTTAATAAATTATATGATGGAAATGGTTAAATTACAGTCAACAGAGGGTTAAATTGATCAATTACTAATTATATATCGATCCATGTTGATCCTGTGAATTGAAAGCTTAACAGTTAGCCATTATGCAGCTTCTGGTAATTTATTGCCAAATCATGTTCTATTGATTATTTGTCATCGCATCATACAAAAATACTTGTTAGATAATTATAAAATAACAACAAAATCATATAGAATTCTTCTTTTCAAAACAATTTAAAGGTGCTTGTGCACAGATGAGAATATTTGAAAGGCAAAATAAAATGTTGCATAAATTAAACAATACAGTTTGGGTATTGTTGTACAATATAGTATATTCAATTTAAAGTAGCTGTCAAAAGCATAATTAATTTCAGAAGCATCAATATATCTAAATATGAACAATCTGTAAACAGTAAACCATTGCAACCCTTTTGGATTCAAATACATGTTATTTCATCATATACTGGTTTTAATTCAAACTAATGGTGCTTCAAATGGTTATTCTCAAGGGCATATCACACTGCAGTACAGCGGTTAGTTCTAAAGAAGTTAAATTTTCACTTCAAAACTATTTTCTTATCTATGAAGAAGCACCTTTAAGACTGTGTTTATTAGGTTATTTGGGCCAAAAGAGGGCAGTACTGGTTTTGGATTTGATGGTTACTGTGATTGTAACTAAACTGACAAGAGCAATTGGAATGCTAATAAGCTTGTTCAAATTGCCAACCTTCGGTACAAACCTGTGAAAGGGCTTGATATTTCACAAATGAATTAGGGATTTACCAAACCTTGACTTATGTAATGCAATTCCCTTAACTATTCTTTTACTGTAAATGTGTTGTAGAATGGAGACATTGGTCAAAAAGAGGCCTCAGTGGCCCAGTTGTTAGAGTACAGAACATGAAATCACATAGCTCCTCTCTGTGTGGGTTCAAATCCCGGTGTCGGCATTTGAAATTTCATGAAAGATAGCCTCCCAACTGACTAAGGCCGATGGTTCTACCAAGCTTGACTGGCTCTAATGGCCAGCTAGGTATGGAGTCTTCTTCAATCATTAGGAGTCTGGCATCACAACATAACTGAAGTAATTTTGATGCGATGTAAAACCTATTTAAACAAACAAACAAATCAAAAAGACTTTGATTGCGTCATTTCACACAACAATCAGACAAATTCATTTTTAATAGACTACCCATAGTGCACCATTTTGATACTAGATCTTTCGACGGATTACTTTAGTCGTTCTTGGTATAAATCAGACTGAGCAGGAACTATTTAGTGTAAAGCAAATAGTTCCGACACAGACCAATGTATACCAAGAACAACAGAAGTAATCGTACATAAGAAAACAGTTCAAAATTGCGGATTATGGGTATTCTACCTTTAGCCAGCCAAAAAAAATCTCAATTAGAGGAAACAGGTTGGGATTTGATTGTGTCAGGGTTATTTGACAAAGATTGTTGTATAATAAATGACATTTAAAAAGAGATAAACTTATTCCATTTAATTATAGCACTCTTTGACCTTAGTGATCCTACGTTTTACGCCTTTCAGGTGACAGCATTCATCATTTTCCTTCATATATACTTTGTAATGTTAAAGTGTAACAAACAAACCACTGGATGCAATTTTAGCACAAGTAGACATTGGTCAATTCCTTTTGTTCGTTTTATTGGTTTCTTCTACTCAATAAGAATGAGAATTTTTTCTTGTGATTTCGAAATGTGGTCTGTAGTAGCTGACGGAATTTTATGTTAAGAATTGCGACGTTCATTTACAAAGTCAAGAAAAATATTCATGAAAATTAGACAATCGAAACATTGCTTCATTTAGTATTTATTAAAAGGACTATCTCGCAGAATGAGGTTTTTATCTGTTTAAGATAAAATTTATTTTTGAATAAAATTGTGTCACATATCTATAAAGTTACAGAAATTAGTTTATTGATACATTTCTCATCTCTTTTC
Organism: Cerastoderma edule; assembly: GCA_947846245.1. Classification (NCBI taxonomy): domain Eukaryota; kingdom Metazoa; phylum Mollusca; class Bivalvia; order Cardiida; family Cardiidae; genus Cerastoderma; species Cerastoderma edule. The sequence goes on along the minus strand of OX401415.1, from coordinate 21,767,298 downwards.
TCAAAGTGTCTTGAACTCAAATATGAAATGGCGCAAATTTGCATGGTGTGTCCCAGAGCAAACCATTACTTTTATTCGACATAGTTTTTTTTTTAATCAAAGTAATGAAGGAACTTATGCTTGTTTCACCAATTTTCAATGAAAACACAGCTTTTTAGCATCTCTAAATTGTAGACATTGAACAAGAGTCTTTTATTTAGTGATAAGGACTGTTTAAATCATCTTTTTAACATTTGTTACTCACACAACACATTCTGTAAGATAATCCCTTAAAGCTTTTTTACAAAATGATCACTAACACTCGAAAAGAGTAATCTTTTCATTTTTTCACAATGTTTTGTTTAATCAAAGCCATTATTTTTAATAAAATGATTCAAATTTAAGGCAGAATAAGGCTGATCCCTTTTCAATTCCACTGAATAATTTTGATTCTATAATAACTATGATAGATGTGCTTATTCATTACTTAACAGTAAATGTCTAATTCAACATTGCTTCAAGTTGAAAAGCCAAACTTAATTTACTTTTTTTTTCTATCATTATTATAAAGCCTTCAGATTTAATAACAGTTTTTCAGAGATTAGAGATCAGAACTTGTCAAACGCTTTCCCAAACTCAAACTGCTTTATTTAACCCATATTGTGCTCACCAGGAACCGGCTTCATGCTTATGCAAACACGTTGGATCCAGGACAGCTTCCAAGTAAATTGGCTTGATCTGTTTGCTACTAAGACTGAGATCTTTCCTTGTCAAGTAAATTGTCAGCTGGCCCGTGATCTAATCTGTTTGCTACTCTGGAAATCTTTCCTAATCAAAATGAAGCAGATATTTAAGTTTTGGAAAGCAGATGACACAAAACCATTTTTAGAAAATTACCCAGCATTCTAAGGGTTAAAACAGTGCGGCTGAGGAAGGATTTGCTTATCATGAGCAAACTCTTCCTTTTTCAAAATAATTTTAGTGCTTGCCAAGCAATTACCTTTAGCTTATTAGCATCTTATACAGGTATACAAATGTATAATGATTGATTTGATTGATTTCATTTTTTATGCTAAAATACCTTTAGTAGGAGAAGGTTTGATTTTGAATGCAAGGATCAAAAGTTGTTTGGGAAAACACCATTTCCAAATAATTATTAAAGGGAAGAAGCATTTTTAGAGATTAGATGATTCTTATCTAGATCCTTTTATTGTTCAAATGCATGACATGGAGTAATTTATTTAAACACTTCCTCTTTGTCTGCATGAACTCCGAGCCTCCCCCACCAGTGGTATTGTGGCTTGGTAGTCAGGGCCAGAGAAGCCTTGAAAGCGCTTGCATGTGAAATGTCATCTGAACCCATTAGCAAACAATAATGACATTTGATCGGTTTGTTGCAGACAACTCTGGAAAACATTACCGAGCAATTTCTCCTTTTCCCACAATGTTTAGAGCCCTATCAGAAGATTATTTTTCAATTTCATCACATTTTGAAATGTTGTCTGCAAACTCTTCCAATTTGGCGTTTGGTAAAGTCAATTTGTGCTACCTTACCTTGCACACTTTGATCCAAGAAAACTTTGACCCTGCAAAAGATTCAAGAACTTATTCATGAACTTCATGAATGTTAAATGGCAGTTCATGAGCACAGATATGTTTTCCATGAATTGTAAGAACAGATTCATGAACATCAAGTACTTGTTCATGAATACAGTTAAGAACAGCTTTGTGATCATGAATGTACATTGAACATTCATAAATATTCATAAAATTCATGAATAAGTTCTAGAATCTTTCACAGGCGCAGGTTTTTGTCCTTATAGAGTTAATTGAAAGATGAAGCTTTAAAGTATATGCATGTAATGTCCTTATGGGCTGAGATGCAAATAAAAATCAGTTTGTGCTGTTGTTAAACACTTGAATCTAGCAAACAATTTGTTCCTTAAGAGTTGTCAATGTTTGTGGTTTATTTTGCAGAAAATATGATACCTTCCTTATATATGGTGTATAGTGAAAGCAGATATCGGAATCATTGGAGAGTCGCTGGCACTGTACACTTATTCACAGAAGTTCATGTAATATGTTGTCTCGGGTTTTCAAATGTGTATATTGAATCTTTGATACTACCTTCCTTTGCCTGCATGACCACCATTAAAATCTCATCAATTCCGTGGATGATGTAGTAGGCAGTGTTTGTGGCTGTTGATTAGTTTGCCATTAACGAGTCCAAAATACATTTAACCAATTTCCTGGCAATTTTTTGAACCTATTTATCCTCTATCCAAGTTTTGGTTGAATTTGAAAGCATACTCAGGCAACATGATTTTATGTAGGCAATCCATCAATTTAACATTGTATGACCAAGTTTTGCAGAAACTATTGAACAAAATTGTTTAACTTGTTTGCTGTCAATTTTCTTGGAAAACAAACTTATCAATGCCAATTGAGTTCCTGGAAATCACAGAAAGTTAAGGCTGTACCTGTTTAAAGTATCATAATTTTAGTTGAAACTTTGTTTATTGCACATAAACTGATTTGTATAATAACATACTTAACGACGTGCAGTCTGATCAGATGACCTTGACCATTGATGACATTGACCTTGATGTTTTGTCACAAATTATGATGACAGACTATGCGGATCCAAATCGCATCATTCAGTTGCTGATTGGTAACATTGGCATTCCACAGCAAGTCACTGATAAACGATATTGGCAGCAAAAGAATAAACCCACTGTCTGAAAGTGCCATTAGTGTTTGCCTATTGAATATTAAGTTCTTCATAAGTTACTGTGTATTGTTGATCTAGTGCAGCAGTCTGTAGTTTGTCCTTCACTATAATGAATATTGTTCACTACTTTACACCTAGCTGTCAATATGCTATAAGATAAGCCAAATAAAAACGAACAAAAGTTGCTGTGAGCATTCTTTTGATATGATAACAGTTTAGGTAATTGCAGGTTTTTGAATAGATTGTGTCAAAAACCTGTGCCTAATAAAAGCCCAAGTCTTCCTCAAAAGATCAATTTATTCAGGTGTCCTTCTCTCTTTAGAGTTAACCCTTATAGTGCTGGAACCAACTTCATGCTTATGCAAACAGATTAGATCCAGGCCAGCCGCCAAGTGAATTGGCGGCTGGCCTGGATCTAGCCTGTTTGCTACTCTGGGTATCTTTCCTTAACAAATTAAAGCAGATATCTGAGGTTTTGGAAAGCAGACAGCACACTTTTCTATTCTTAGAAAATTACCCAGCATTCTAAGGGTTAACAGAATGGTGGGGTGAATGCTTTATTGTTGAAATGCATAAATACCTTTTCAATTTTATTCATCATTTTATGATAATAAAGTAACCCTTGCATGGAACCTTTCATTTAGGTTTAACTTGTCAAAGTTGTGGACTTAGCATCTGCTATATTCATTTGATTTTCAGATTGTTATCTTTACAAAGTAATTATTTTATTGCCTTCCCAATTACTTAACTCATCCACCATATAATGTGATCAGATCAAACTGAAAGCATCCAATGACATTTTTAAGAAACTTTTGTGACAAAAGGATAACTTGCTCATCATGTCACAAAACACAAAACAATGCATTAGATTGCAAACTAATGAAGTAACTGTACTTTGTTTTCACAAAGGCATATTTTATGTTAGAAATTCATTTTCTTGTATACAGGACTGAACGAGAATCAAATGTGACAAAAGAAAAAATCGCTCATTTTTTTTTTATGAATAAATTCTTCATTAAATTTTGTCTCTATGGCCTCTTCCAAAATTGTATAATAAAAGTATCATATTATACTTTATTTTTAGAATTTGCTGAGGCTTTCAAGTAACTTTTACTCTGTAACATTCATGTGAGATGATAAGTTAACCCATTACCAAACAATAACAACATTTGACCACATTGTTGAATACGACTCAGGAAAACATTGCGGGAAAAGGAGAAATTGCTCTTACTGAGCAATTTCTCCTTTTTCCACAATGTTTTCTGCCCTATCAAAAGATCATTCTTCTATTTCATCACATTTTAAAATGTTTAAACTTTTTCAATTTGGGACGTGGAAAGTTTGGTGTTTGGTAAAGGGTTAAGGGTGTTAAAATCGAAAAATTGGGTTTAAAACGGCATCAAACTTTATAACCGTAACAAACTATACAGCTGTAAAGGGCGTATAGATGTGTGAATTAATCAACACAATCCAAAATTGATTTTATTGACTTTTAAAATTACTTAAGTGTTTGCTTCATGGTTGTGGGAGAGATGACCCGATTAAAAGGTGGCCCATACTTGTATATAAACTCCATTTGTAATTATTCAAATAAGATCGGGGTGAAAGGTAAACTTGATATGTCTGTAGTTTGCGGTGGACCCTTCCCTCTGTGTTCCTTAGAGGACTTGTGTAGGACAGTGGTCCAGGGGTAGAGTGTCGGCTTCTAAACACGAGGGTGCTGGGTTCAAATCCCGTGAGAACCGGGATCTGCCTTGCGAACTCTCATAAATCAACATTTGGCGAGAGTACTGGTTAAGTATTTAGGAAGCAGAATCAAGAGTGATTGATCTAAGTTGTAAGAATTTGTTTCACAATCGATGTAAGATAAATAAGTTTAAACAAAAACAAAATCCCTTAGAAAGCTTGGTAATTTTCTAAAAATAGGTTTTTGTGTGGTCTGATTTCCAAAACCTTATAACAAGGGTTCAGTGCAATACTATAGTAAATGCTTCATGTTTATTAAGCTCTTTCTATAGTCTTGTACCAAACCCTTGATAAGGTCGTCTTACTTTTGATGAGGAAAGATACTCAGAGTAGCAAACAGGTTAGATCACAGGCCAGCAGCCAATTTACTTTGTGGCTGGCCTGGATCAAACCTGTTTGCATAAGCACTAAGTCGGTTCCAGCACTATTAAGGCAAACATGAATTTGACATGATCATGGAGAATAACAACGTGTTTAACCCAAAAGTAATTTGAGGATTCAAAGTAAGGCTGTAGATAGTGCTTTATATTTGTGAAGCACTTACTATAGTCTTTCACTGAAATCTCAATTAGTTCTGTGCAAATTAAAAGTATGTTCTCAAGCAATTCCAAAGTATGATGTACATTTTTCTTTATATGTTTACATGGATTTAGATTACTGTGACAAAAGGAAGTATCAATCATAGAGAACAAATTCCCTTTTGTTTCATGACGAATTCTTTTTAAGAATATGGTGAAATGAATGTTTTTTTAAAAACTGAATTATAGACTTTGAGGCTTTGGATAAACCACAAAAACCCATATCGGGGAATTGTGTAGACTTTCAAACATAATTATAAACTCATTTGCCAAATGTCTGAATTTCATTTACTACATCAAATTTTATTTTTTAAAGCTATCGGAAGTTTGATATCATTCATGGAATTGATTGATAATAAATTGTTCAAATCATGAAAATGTAGTTAAGCAGGAGTAGAGAACATAGCTGTGTTTCTTCCAAGAAGAGTCAAGTTTTCTAAAGAATTAATAGTATACAGGTCTTTAATCTCTAAGGTTTTATATTACTGACATATCTTTTCAAAAAGGTCTTTGCAGGAGGAAGTTTAAGGAAGCAATTTAAATAGAAGAAGACCTCTCCCAAATGACTTCTTTTAGTAAGCCATCTCTTCAGAATCATCTAACACGTCATTACTTGATATCATCTTAGTTTAAACTTATGTTATTTTACATCAATTGTGAAACAAGTTCTTACAACTTAGATTTATCACTCACTATTTATACAAGATCTAATTTTGCCCCAAATGAATATTCTTCAGTGCATGTCATATAACAATACAGCTGTTGTGCAGTGTTAAAGAAATTAATTTTTAACTTCCAAATGTCCTTACATCTGTGAACAAGCACCTTTAACCCTTACAGTGCTGGAACCGACTTCATGCTTATTATGTTATGCAAATAGGTTTGATCCAGGATAGCCCCCAAGTACATTGGTGATCTAACCTGTTTGCCACTTTGAGTATCATTCTTCATCAAAATGATCAGATATTTAAGGTATTGGAAAGTAGACGAGACAAAAATCTTTTTTTTTTTTTAATAATGACCCAGCATTCTTAGGGTTAAGCCCATTTAAACAGACGCACCTTTGTTGATCTAGATGAAGGAAAGAGTCCACACACAAATGGTCACCTGATCAGAATGCCACAGAATACACTTCATGTTTCTTTTGTTGGAGTAGTGCGAAAATCAATTAATTATAGACTGGAAAATTGGACTATCAGTATTCTTCGAGTTTTTGGAGTTAATCAGCTCCTCTGAAGTGTGAAGGAAGTTTGGCCGTAGAAAGGAATCGTTAATATTGACACCTTAAAGGCTCAAAGTTGATATAGGCTTCGAGGAATAGTTTATATTGACATGTTAATTGGAAAGTTAACAGTGGTTTCGGGAAGAAGAATAGGTGATAACGTCATTCGCTGATTTTGTTTAAATGATGTTCTTACAAAAGTGTCTACTGATCTATGTTTGTGTGATTTATTTGTGAATTGTGAGTGTGTATAGGGTGACTTTGGGATAATTACTCTTTAAAGGGGTCTTGATTTTATAATTATTGAAATAATTTGGATTACGTTATCTCTTACTCTTTAATCATTTATTTTATTGACTGATAGACATTAAAGTTGCTTTAATACATATAGTATTTTTTTATGACTTTCTTTATTTCATTTTATTTTATTATCAAGCATTAAAGGACAACTGAATGTTTTTTTTCTTTTATGTTATTGGGTGATGAAAAATGGCATTAACAATTAATCAACAGAAGAGATACAATTTGTTTTTTCTTTTATTCTATTGAGTTATAAAATAAGACATTAACAAATTTCATTGTTTGTAATATACATTACTAAATAGCCTACACCTTTTTAAAAATAATTGTAGAACTTTTCAGTGAAAGGCTTTTAAAACGTTCATGTAACATTTTCAAGAACCACTTTAGAATAGTGACTGATAAAAATTGAATGTTTCCATTTGACGACAATAACTAATTCAATGTTCTTGACCTTTTGTTGTTGCATTCAAATTGGTCAATTTTCATATTCAAATGCTTGACAATGATTTTGATAAAGGTTTTCATTTGTAAATCTGTGTTATTATGGAATACATATCCAAATGATTTTCTCAGGCTGTTATGCTAAACCATTTTTTAAATCTTTTAATTTGAATTATGAAACTATAGAAAACCTTATGACAAAACAAGATAGTGATACAATTTCTTTTTTCATTTCAATTTTAAAAATCTCAATAACAAGCTTAACTTTGAAATATAAAAAGAGTGGAAATTGTGTTTCTAAAAAAACAAAACAAAAAAAAAACTTCAAGTCAAAACCTAATTACCTGTATGGTAATTGAAAGACAGATTTAGCACTCTTTTATTGCCATTTCCTCATTCAACTTGGAATCATTAATCTTGTGCTATTGTCAAAGGCTTCAACATTTTACACAGCAATCATATTGATCCTATGGTTATGCTTGTTTGTTGAAAACTTACTGAATAAAAAGAAACGCAGGAATAAGATCTATATACTTTAAAAGTACATAATGATCAACAAACACTGAGTTATGGATGAAAAATGACATTCCGAAGGTTCAGAGCAAGACTATAGTAAGTCCTTTACAAACGTGAAGCACTTACTATAGACTTGCTCTTAACCCTCACTTTATGATCATTTGTTTGCAACTTTAAATTGTCTATCAGATCACTGTAGCCTTTAATATTAAGACTTTTAATTTTCTTTCTCTATCTTTATTGTGGATTCTCATAAGTTTTCTCTTGATTTTCTAGAAATTCAAGGAAAGGGTTGTATTAACCCTTTCCCAACCAATATCGACATTTGACCACTTTGTTGCAGACGACTTTAGAAAACAATGTAGGAAAGGAGAAATTGCTCTAACGAGCGATTTTTCCTTTTCCCACAAAGTTTTCTGCCCTATCAGAAGATTATTTTCAAATTTCATCACATTTTGAAATGTCGTCTGCAAACTCTTTCAATTTGGGTTGGTTGAAAAATTAATGTTTGGGAAAGGGTTAAAGAATGGCCATTTGTGGTTTATGCCTGCTCATGACATTCATGAACATAGTTCTTGAATCCTTTGCAGGAGTGGATCCATAAAAAACATTAAAACAAGGCATGGGAAATGCATCATTGTGGCTGTTTTAATTGTTTATAATTCCCATCTTCACACGTTAGATAAGTCTTATGCAGATACTTTAAGATTTTTAGACGAAAAAAATAATTTCCAGATTGTGGATTATTTAGAAAGATCAATAGCCCTTAGAATGCCGGGTAATTTTCTAAAGAAAAAAAAAATGTGTTGTCTGCTTTCCAAAAACAAAACCTTTAATATCTGCTTAACTTTGTTGAGGAAAGATACTTGGAGTAACAAGCAGGCTAGATCACAGACCAGTCCCCAACTTACTATTAGCACAGCCACCACTTTACTTGGCGGCTGGCCTGGATCTAACCTCTTTGTACATGTAGGGCCAGCACTTTAAGGGTAAGAAATTGAATGCCGTTGATATCTGTCATGTCAAGCATGAAAATATTGTCAATCTTTAGGAATTTCATTAACATTTGCATAGCCCTCAAATCCCTTTTGGCAAGTGTGAAATACTTTGTATAAATATTGGACCTAGGGCTCAATCCATTTTTCTTATCAAATATCCGACCATTATTTGAAGAAACCAGAAATGGTTATGATTTTTTATATCCCCTCGAACAAAGGGTCAGTTTTTATGAGATAAAGGCAAAGTTTTATTTTAAGGTAAATGGTAGCTGCCACTCTGACAATGAATTCAAAAAGCAACAACATACAAAAAATAGGTTATTGATCATCAATCGTTATAGATATTTTGGAGATACCTGTACATACATGTTTAATGCAATTTAACATACATGTTTGATGCAATTTGAGAACTTCTAGATAAAACATGATTTCTCCTTTTGTGATAATAGTTTATTTTGCCTTATAGTTTAAGTGCATGTCGATTATTTGATTAAGTTACCTTTGATGAAAATGGTTATCTATGACATATCAGGGCTTTTTTGCACTATATAACAGGGGCCCATTAAAGGCACCTTCCCAATTGAAAATTTCTTTAAAATCATCTAGTTTTACCAAAGAGGTTAAGTCACACCAGCTTTTTTGCTTCCCATTTCAGCAATTTCATCGATACATTTTCCCAAAATTAGCAGGCCTAGGCCCGTACCCAATTTTTTGGGAAAAAAGCACTGCATACCATATAATGGCAGTATAATACGGAGGTCAGGTGATGCTGAAGATAGACACCTCTGATTCATATGATAGAAAATTTAATGCTTGTAATATGCACATTTTGTTTATTTTTTTTAATATTCTTTTATATAATTCAGTTTCTACAAGAGAAACTTTTATGTAGGAGTTGATGTGATGATAAGTTAACTGTAAGAAGATACGTAAATAAAGGATAATACGCCTTCTGAGATTGAAATGATTATAGACTTTGTTCAGTTGCACTGACTGCATAATCGTTTTTGATGTTGTTCATTAGAGGGGAAAGTCTGTTTACATAAGTCATCAAAATTCTGTATGTTTAATCCTTCAGCCTTTTTCCTGAAATCAAGAAATTGCGGTACATGGTAACAAAACTTATTTCAAAGCAAGAAAATAATAATGCAATAAAGAATGGAGTGATGATTGTACGAAAAAGACATGTATCGCTATTTGTGAGTGAGTTCTTTTCTTACTAAGTTTTTGAATTGTACTACTACAAAAGCTTTAATGGTCACTTATCAAAAAATGGTAGACCTAAACTAAATTCCAAAATTTTAACTCAAGTTGAAAAATTAAAATGATTATCATAAAAAGCCAGTAATCTCATTTTACTGCAATTTATTGTTTTTTAATGTATCCATGATATTGGCTAGAATAACAAAAATTACCTAGTAAACTATAATTGCTGCCTTTTCATTTTTCAAATATGCAAAGTTTCATATAGAGGTATGGGTTAAATCTCAATAGATATTGGGAGATATGTCCCAGCACTTAGAAATAATCAGTGAAGGTAGAACTTAGGTGGTTAAAATGTTTAAACCAATTTATATGTGTGTGTCATAATTTATAAAGGTGAGATAAAGTTATTCATCGAAACATTTTAAGGATTATAGAATTAAAGTGATCAGTTGGTGAAAAGCTCATTTTTTTCTTATTAATATAACAAAAAACACTTGAACAGTGATAAGAGATACAGTGCCAACGTCGGAAACATTTTTAACTGTCAGTTGTTACATAGTAATTTTTCGGATTTAATAAACATACTGGATTGCTATTGTGGAAGATGATGTGTGATCAACTCAATTTAAAGGGACAAAACAGTGTCCAAGACCTTGTTCAGGGTGTGCAAGATTCGTACATAACGAAGGACGATGAGGCCCCCACAAACAACAGTAAGTATGATATACCTGGGTCAGAACTCAGTTAACCCATATAATGCTGGGTAATTTTCTAAAAATAGTTTTTTGTGCTGGCTGCTTTCTAAAACCATAAATATCTGCTCAATTTTGATGAGAAAAAGATACTCAGAGTTGCTAACAGGTTAGATCACAGGCCAGCCGCCAATATACTTGGCGGCTGGCCTGGATCTAACCGGTTTGCACAAACATGAAGTGGGTTCCAGCAGGGTTAAGAAATTATTAATGCATTTGGTTTACTTTAAGCATTTATAAATATTTACCATAAATCAATATTACAAAATTTGATTAAAAAGAGGTCTTGCGAGTGTTATGCTTTTAACTCATATTTACTGGTTAAAGTTGCTTGATCACAGATAAGAACATTTAAAGTCAAAATGAAATATTTAATGAAACCAGAACATTTCTTGTATTGTTCTATGATATTCAATTAAAAGAAGTTATTGAAAGCAGAATTAATTCAGAAAGCGACTATATTGAAGTATGTACAGACAATTTATATGTACATGTAGTAGTTCTCAAAACCATTGCAACGCATCTGGATCTAATTATATTAATACATAACATATTCATATTCACCGTCTTTGTTTTACATTGATTGTGAAGGAAGCTTACAGCTTGTTCAAAGCCACTCTCGATGACTCCTTCCTGGATACTACACCAGTAATCTCGCCGGTTTGTGGGTTAGTGCCAGAAATTTTCACCCCGCGTAACAGGGATTTGAACCTGTTACAAGAGTCTGACACTCTACCCCTACACCAATGTCGCCAATGTCATTACATATAAATACTTAAATACAAATTAGCTTAGATTTGTATGGCTATTCTTAACTGTGAATCATACAACAGGACAGTTTTTGTACAGTTTTAAAGAAATTAAGAATTTCCAAAATTTCCTCACATCTGTGAACAAGCAGCTTTAATATGCACATGCAGTAGATGAAATACAAATCACCTTGACAATATGAGAAATTTATTTTTAGCAAGTGATGGATTATTATTTTGTCCCAGAGCTTTCTTAATTCTGTTATATGTGAAATTTAACAAGAATGTATTAAAGATTGGTTTTGAATCTTTCAATTTCATAACTCCTTAGTTGAAAACATTGGGTTTCTGCATTGCTCAATGGTGAAGGGGGCAGCCTTTAGACCTAAAAGTCCTGGGTGCGATCACCACTTATGTCACTGGTTTTCTTGTAGTATCCTTTGGCAAGGTATTTCAGAGCTCAAGCTTAGCTCTGATGAATCCCACGAAAGCCATGATATATAACTGAAAAATTGTTGACATGGTGTTAAACCCCATACTATAGATGGCCACTTGTATGTCAGATTTTTAAATGATTACCATATATATATAGAGGGTTCAATGCAAGACTATAGTAAGTGCTTCACAAACATGAAGCACTTACTATAGTATTGCACTGAACCCTTGATAACGGAAAGGGGGAATTGAATTATATCGACAAATATTTATAGCGGTGATAAAATTGCATATTTGAAAGAAAACCAGACGGGCAAGGCCACTCAATTTTACTAACTATAGGATTGAGAGTCTCTTTTGTATGGAGGTCATGTTTTGAAGATGATTATAATTCTTTATGTATAATCAATCAATATTTAGGTTCAAGTTCAATCTCTCATTTAAAAACTTCTTTTTAGTGTATTTATAAGCCCCAATTTCTAGACATCGATATAAATGGAAATAGGAAGGAAAAATATAAATCTGAAAACCTGATATGCTAGAATTCATAGCTGAAAACATGCTTTTATATAAATTGGAAAATTTTGATAGATAATTTTGTCCATTCAACCCTTTTCCTGTTCTAAGATAAAAGCTAAAGACAATGGATATATGCGGGGGGAATCACATGACCAATGTTTACGATATTGTGTCTAAACAAGATGGCCGCGCCCATGACCCAACATATAGTCTTGTTTTTTCACGTACTATTGCCAATTATAGCCACATTGTGTACCCTGCAAAAGCTGACCATCAACTTTCTGGTTCTGGTGGAATATAATAACCTATGCTGAAGTCTGAGAGTTTTGGACATGCTCGTCTGTTGAGTGTGATATCTTTGATATAAATGCTGTTATAAAGCTTATGTTATCATAGACATCTGACCAGTTTGTTGAGGATGACTTTGGAAAACATTGTGGGAAAAGAAGTTATTGCTCTCAACCTTTTCTGCCCTATCAAGAGATAACTTTTCCATTTCATCACATTTTGAAATGTCATCTGCAAGTTCTTTCAATTTGAGATAGTCGAAAATTGGGCTTTTGGTAAAGGGTTAAGTTTATATTGACTTCTGCTTTTGCTTTCCTTTTTGAGCAGTATCTTTTAAAATGGGTTAAGTGGCCATTCAGCAATTTATTTACGAGACAGATCTACATAACATCCAATCATGCAAATTTGCAATTAGATTGAATTACTTAATTTGCCACTTAAACTAATTTTAGAGACCATCAAAGCCATGCAAAATGTAGCCTATTATGAAGAATAGGTCTTATGGAAGAATTCATTTGGTATTTGAGTTATTCTGAGAAAGATTCTAGAACTGTGTTCATCAGCTGCATGAACAGTCATGAAAGAAAATTGCCATTCATGAACAACAAAGTTTTTCTTCAACAAGTTCATTAATGTCAAGAACTTGTTCATTAATGTATTTATGAACATATTAATGAACATATTCTTGTAATGCTTGAGAATGTTATGGCCACATTTATTAACATATTCTTGACATTCAATAGCAACTTTGTGTTCATGAATGGCCATCTTTCATTTGGCCATTCCCACCAATTCTTTTTTAAAGTATTTTGTCAACGGCTAAATTGAAGCTTTCAGAAAGCACGAGAAGATGGCGACAACAGTAAAAACGAAATTTAATGTTAAGTTACCACCATTAAAAAGACGTAAGACGTGGTTGTTGTACACAATTTTTCATTTTGTCATGATTGTTTCCAAGGATTTGTTTACAAATGCGTAAAGGGGAACAAATATAAAGTAACAGGTTGATATGATTAAGTGTCTGCAAATCAAACTGAGCTTTTTGAAAAGTCAAGTGTTGCTGACAGAAAAATTTATGAACACTACAAAGGGCAAAGTTTACCCTTAGAATGCCGGGTGATATTCTAAATTCTAAAAATAGATTTTTTGTTCTGCTTTCCAAAACCTTAAATATCTGCTTAATTCTGCTGAGGAAAGATAGTCAGAATAGCAAACAGGTAAGATCACAGGCCAGCCGCCAATTTACTTGGCAGCTGGCCTGGAATTAACCTGTTTGCAAAAGCAAGAAGATGTTTCCAGCAATATAAGGGTTAAGAATACGCAATCTCTCTTAACATCTCGACTTCATGATTTCCATATCAATTTAATTGAGTTATTGATCAGGAAAATTGATCACGCTGATGTGTGATTTGCAGCCATACCTAAATATTTCATGAGTGATCAGTCCCACTTTATTACCAAAGGAAGCCAGCGGGACTTCTTATCCATATTAAGGTGTTTACATGATGATCAACTGTTAGTGTTGTTAATTCTTAAGACAGCTGAAATAAGACCCTATATTTGGTGCTTAAAGTAAGTAAGTAAGTAAATCATCATCATCTTTATCGTCATTATCATCATCATCATCAGCAGCAGAGCAGCATCAATGTTATTATTATTGTTGTTATTATTATTATTATTGATATTATTATTGATATTATTATTATTATTATTATTATTATTATCATCATTACTATTATCACTATTATTATCTTGTCTTGCTTTGAAGATTCTATACTTCAACTAATGCTGTTGCAGTGTTTTCAATAAGAAGTGGTTGAACAGCCAGAACAAAATCTGAACAGGCCACTTGGAGGGTCAATCTCTGGAAATTTGAACCGGCCAAAACATAATTTGAAGGGGTCATTTTGGCCTGTGGCCTGTTTTTATAGAGAAGACTGCTCTTGGTATAATGTTGGAGATAGTTTAAGGCTCTAGAGTCAACTAGATGTATTATTTTATTTAGGACTTCACTGCAATACAATAGTAAGTCTTTCAGACAGACTGCCCCAGCCTCATACATCTCTTGTCCAACCTAATACCCTTCTCTTTATGTTTCCAGAGTTACCGCGACCACCCCCACCCATATGTGGCAAAGTTACCCATTTTAGTATAGAGTTGGAGTGGGATGAAGCCCTTGATGAGGTTAACAAAGCAACGGTGAAGGGGGACGGGCGAGTCAAGGTCTGTCTACAGGAACAGGACCACCATGGGCAGTGGGGAAACCTTTATACGTAAGTAACAGAATTGTATTTATGTGGGGGGGAAACCTTTATATGTGAGTAACTGCAGCTATTTTAAGTGGGGGAAACCTTTATACATGAGTAATTGCAGCTAATTTAAGTGGGGGAAACCTATATATGTGAGTAGCCACATTATATTTATGTGGGGGAAACCTTTATGTGTGAGTAACCACAATGTATTTATGTGGGGAAACCTTTATGGATGAGTAATCACAACTTATGAAAGAAGGGAAACCTTTATTTATGAGTAACATCTTATTGAATTGGGGGGGAACCCCTATGTATGAGTAACCACATTTTGTTTAAGCCTTGAAACTGGTCTGAAAGCTTTATACATACCGTAAGTAACCACTACTTATTTAAGCCAAAAATCAAGAGTGACCAGGAAAGGTTATTTAAACTTATTTCACAACAGATGTTAAATAAGTGTTTTCTTTTTTAACAGTAACTTGCAATCCGGCTAGTTATTACCTTCAAATTAATGTGATACATGCTCTTTAAAACCTTAATGGTCAATACTGTTTTGTTGGTTCTTTATGAAATCCTCTCGCAAGATCTGGCTGGACCTTCCATAATGATCTCATAACAGCCCCATAAACCAAGGCAATGTATCATTGACTGAGTTATGAATGGGTTGGGATCTCTCACAGTATGAGACAAACAAATCAGCTTTCTACAAATAAATCAGCAGTGATAATCATTAGAGGGGAGTAACTCTAATAAAATTATAGAAAATATTATGTTGCATTATCTCCCTTTGACTTGAGAAGTTTTTCATAATTGATTTGTTCATCACAGTTGATAAAATGAAAGTGCTGTTTTGATGAGTTTCAACTTTTTATTTTTCAATTGGCAACAACTTGTTGGTGTCAGGTGAAGTGTTCCAGGTAAAGAGAAATGGCCCTGCTTATAGGGAGCATAGACATGATATTGTCAGTCTGATACAATTTATCAAAATGTTGAAAATGGTGTTATGTCCATGTTGTAAAATCCAAAGAAAACAACACAGAAATGGGAGCAATTGTTTCTTATTGGAAACTGTTAAAATTGCTTGGTCACAGATGAGAAGTTTTGGAAGTCCAATTAAAACGTTGTTGAAACAATACATATTGTATTGTTGTAATATAAAATAAAAAATAGTAATTGAGAGCATGATGAATTTAGGAAGTGACACCATATATCTAAGTATGTACAGTCTATAATGCAGCAGATCTCAAAACGATAGCAATGCTGTTGGATTTGAATACATATAAGTTCATTGTCTTCAGGCTCTAAACATTTAAATTCAGGCTTATTTCGCTTCACATGGCTATTCTTTACTGAAAGTCCAATTAAGATGTCTTGGAAACAATACATTTTGTATTGTTGTAAAATAAAAATAAGAGCAGTCATTCAAAGCACGATTATCATATGTCATATTAACAAATGTCACCATATCTAACTATGTACAGTTTATAATGCAGTAGATCTCAAAATGATTGCAGTGCTGTTGGATTTGAATACATGTAAGTGCATTGTCTTCAGGTGCTACAAACTTAAATTCAGACATATTTCACTTCAAATGGCTATTCTCAACTACTTAGAATGCAACAATAAAGCTGTTGTACAGAGAGTTTTAACTTCTAAATTTCCTTACATCTGTGAAACAAGCAGCTTTAATGTTACCTTATTGATTAGGCTCACAAGGACTTCAAAGACAGAAATTGTTGAGTTAAGTTGAGGTGGTATGTTTTGACAAACTAAGGCCCACAACTTTCACATTAACATTTTTTTCTATAAAGGAATTGGACGTCATCCTGCATAATCTGCTCAATAGCAAGGTGCAAAACTATTGCAGTTCCTCCACTTTTAGATGATTCAATAAGTCCTTCACAATAGTGAAATGGGGCCGCTGATATGTGCTAGAAAATAGATTATAAGGATTTATTTTCATCTTAAATAACGCCCTTGTTGCATAGCTCTTCTATGAATAAAATGACAACCTAGATTCCTAAAGTGATATATGACTACATTATTGACAGCTTTCAAACCCTGTTTATAACCATGAAGAAAAGATAAGATAATTTATAATGCATCTATTGCAAACTGTTTAATTGTTTTTTTCGTTAACAACGATCCAAACTATAAGAATAAGAGGTGTCATTTTAAATATAATTCGAGGGTTCAATGCAAGTGAATGAATGGTGTTTTAAGGCGCATCGACAGCTAAGGTCATTTAGCGCGTTCAATGCAAGTCTTTAGCAAGTGCTTCACAAACGTGAAGCACTTACTAAAGTATTGCGTTGAACCCTTGAATTGTCATTTGGGTCTTTGAAAATGCTTAACCGCCCTTGTCATGTGACACTAGCAATGAGCGCAAGAAATTTATTTGTAAACCTGCTTTCCCATAGAGGGACTTACAGGGTCAAAGGCTCAATTCACAATAGTTAAGAAAATCACAGAACTTCAGCAACTTACAAGAAAAGAAATTGAAAATGGTATTTAGTTTAGGGATGGTGATTGTTGATATCAAATGTCCTTTTAAATATGTGCCTCAACATTGAATGATAAATGATTTTGTTATTTTTGACTTATCCATCTAGCTATTAGTTAAAGTCACATGAAAGGAGATGAGTTCAAATGAATTACTTAAATACGATATGGATTTCTTTTATTATGTTCATAAAAGTCATGAGAATTGATTTACAAATGCATTGAGACCCTATCAAATAGACTCCTTTAACATAAGTTATTTTGTGCTTGAAATATAGCTGTCTCCAATTCAATCATGTTTATCAACCACCTGATTGTTTACATATTCAAAATGACGAACTCTGATTGGTCGGTTAAAAAATTTGTATATAAACTGACAAGGACAGAGGAGAAGAATCAGGCAATCTGAATTATTAAACTTGCTATTTTGGGTTATTTTAAATTTTTGTTGGCTTTCACATTTAAGTTGTGCTGATAAGTTTTTTAGGTGATAACTATTTGAATCTGACCAAAAGTTTACCAAATAATATAGTTTGATATAACATTTATCTCCTTTTATGGGCCTTTAATCTTTGTCATGAAATATATCCATTTAGCTCAGATAATGAACATACTTTTGATACTTAATGGTTGGTTAACTGAGATTATCGATAACAAAGAGAGTGCTTACTATACCTACAAATTTTACTAAAAGTGAGGGAATCTCCTCTGTCACAATTAAATGAGGTTTGAAGGTGTCTTTAATCAGGGAAAGATATGTGTGTGTGTGTGTGTGTGAGTGTGTTAAGAGTCTTTGAATTAGAACCAGATTCCAATTTATATTTATCAGAGTTAAAGGTGAAAACGAATGAAAGAGCCGAAACTTCATAAGGAAAGACTCATCTATTTGATCCTTTTTAAAAACCCTATAGAATGCATTTTCAAATATCAATATTACCCAAGCTCATTTGTTGTATTCTTGCTGACAACAAAACGCCATGAAAAAAAACTCATTGAATGATGTATTATTTAAAAGGTTTAAATGGGCCTGATAGAAATTGTTTTTGATTTCTTTCATATGTATTTATCCCGAGGTATCTGATCAATGATTCCAATTGAATATATTCTAAACCACGCGTTTTGTTCAATGCAGTACTCAATCGATGGGTGTAAATTTTCTATTATGATTGGAAATATGGGGCTTGAATAATGATAGGTGCAAATGTATTTGAAGAATTATTCTTTTTTACGCTTTATTTGAATTTGATATTACAAAGATCACAAAGAAAAAATATCTCATCACTTGCAATTAGCATCTCATTAAAGCAAAATACAGGTCCCATAATCCGCCATTTTAATGTTGGATTACTCGGTCCTTCTCGGTTAACCTTGGTTGGGTTTGGAACCCTTCAGTTGAATGTTGGAGTTCCAGCCCAGACCGATGTATACCGAGAACGACTGAAGAAATCCGAAGACAAAATGAATTTCAAAGTTGTGGTTTATTGGTATTCTACCGTAGTGAGCATTTCTGGTTATAGATTAAAGTTTTAGGCCTCTACACTAAAAGAATATAGGACCAATTTGTGACATATGTCAAGATTTTGCTCTTGAAAAGTTTAGCTAACTGCATATAGTTCCGGCCCTGACCAAGTAAACTGGAATGATCGAAGAAACCAGACGACAGAATGAATTTCAAAATGGCTGATTATAGGTTTTTTACCTTAATCAGCATTTCTGTTTATAGATTTAAATTTCAGATGTCCAAGTATAGCAAAAGAATTTTGGAACAATTTGTGACAAATTTAAAAATTGCTCATGAAAAGCAATTTTGTTTTTTGTCAAAACAGTTTCTTCGTAATAAAGCAAAGTTACCATCATTCTGGATATTTTAAATCTATCGTCTGAGTTGCTTCCAATTTGAGTTGTTGACATATTCCTTATCCTTATGGCAATTGAGGGAATGGATAAAATATTCTTGACAATATCTCTCAAGCATAATGAAAAGTATACAGTTTCATTTTTATAGAGAACCCTGTCAGGCGAATGTCTGATTATCATCGAAACGGCTTCTTTCCTAATTGATTTGATGAGAGATCAATGAAAGGAACATAAACAGTAATAAGCTGTCACTTTTTATTTCGCTGGTGTTAATTTCACTCCATAACGCAATGGTGTTCATTTCTCTCCACTGCGCAATAAAGGCGTTTTGGTTCTTCTGCAACGGACCATATGCTCTAGGCTACCATTGCCACATTTGAACCGCGTCCTCATAAACATTGAATGGCCATATCATTCTGACTCATAAATACAAAGCTGCTCTTAACTTGTCAATGGATTTCAAGAACGTGTTCATGAACATCAAGAACAGGTTCATTAATGCATTCATGAAGTACTTGAGGGTTCAATGCTATACTATAGCAAGTGCTTCATGTTTGTGAAGCACTTACTATCATAATCTTGCATTGAACCCTCAACTTGTCCATAATTGCCTTTTTTTCTGCACTCTCTGTATAATGGATATATAGTAAATTTTAATATAATTTCACTTGTCCAGTAAGGCTTTTGGGCAAGGTGGGTATTACAGATACCGGTAATTGATGTTGCCAAGCCTGGATATTTTTCAAAGGGTTCAGCAATTTACTGTAGCAGACATATCGAGGGTTCAATGCAAGACTATAGTAAGTGCTTCATGATTATGAAGCACTTACTATAGTATTGCATTGAACCCTCGATATATGACAAAGGGTTTCTCAGGTTTCTTTGAAAGGTCTAAGTCTGAGGCTCGTTATTCATTGTCCAGAAGGCACCACCTCATAGTTTAAAATCCTAAGCAGCATAGGTAAGTGAACTGTACCCATAGAACCACCAAAATGTCTTTGAAGATAGCTTTAAAACCCAACCGATAGCCTCCTAACAAAATATGCTTAAAGATTCCTATTGTCATGTTATTGGGCCAGACGTAATAATACCTTTGTATTTCTACAATTACCTTTATATATCTACAAGTGGTTAACCCGTTTCTCCATTCGGGAATTTGTGACATGTCCAAATTCAAAGAGACACCAGTTGACAAAAAATAACCTGAAATAATATAATGGAGATGAATTTATTGATACACAAAGAATTAATGCTAAATAGGAGTAATTTATCCCTTTGTCACAATGGTTTCCAAAGACTCTTTGAGCGGATGTATGAAAGTGTGATATTTTAGAGATGGGGGCTCAGAGAAATAAACAGTGAAAAAGAACTAGGTGGTTTTCTGTTACACTACCATTTTGAGTGTTCTCGTGGAGTGAATCAGTTCATGTTAAACCTATCTATAAGGTGGGACTCCAATAAGCTGTGACGTTTCAATATACCATTATTGCCTTGTATGGGAATTTGTTAACAGTTTATCACTTGTGTGTACCGTTTAGGGCAAATCCATGTGTGTTGATGACATTTCTCTTTCTACATGAAAGGAATTTGGATGTGATAGATGACATTTGAAGCCATTGTTATATGTTAAGGATTAAGTTCTTATGTAGTGTTATTCCTTTTATTTGTTTTGTTTTAATTGTTTTACCATTAATCAGTTTATAAAGATATTATTATATAAAGCGCTGTTTAATGATACTACAACACAAATTTCAATAAATGAAAGAGATCTAGAGATCTGGGGCCTGCCTCACAAAGATTATAATTTTTACATCTACTTTTACAAAATTGCTATGACCCTTGAATCTCAAACGCAACTTTGTGTTTGTAAATGTGAAATAGGCATGCATTTTAAAGCAGAATAGATCATTCTAGTTTAACATGTGTCTGAGGTACTCTTTTCTTCATATTATTTATGTTTATGATGAAATCTATCGTTCAAACCTTTGTAAGACAGGCTCCTGGGTAATATGGATATCATTACATGAAAACCCAGGGGGTAGCACTGGTTTTGGTCCAAAAAAGTTCCCATTATCTGAAAAGATTATTGACAGCAGTATTAAACAACATCAAACTGTTTATTGCATGTTGATTTGCACCTATCAGTAGTGTTTGTTTGACATTGTCAAGTACTAAGTAGTCAATTTGATCAACGGTTTATAACCCTGATGATATTTGCAAATGAGAACCAATTGAAAATCTTTATTGACTGAAAACGAGATAAACGACTTCTTCGATAGAATAGGTGCAATTCACTTGTCTTTCCCAATGCCATTCCATGAGAAAATGCCCTTACCATGGTCATCGTTCAAACTTAAGATTTACTTTTTTATGGAAAGAGAAATTGGAAAGGAAAAAGTGCCAAAAAACATAATGGACTGTCGTATTCTAGGCAAATAATTTGGTTCAAAGAGAGCCATTGAATCATCGTAATTACAGCTGAAATAGTTTTATTAGTTTTTAAAAAGATGTGTCTCTTTTGAAATCAAAAATAGATATCCCTTGCAAATGATTTAAGAACTTATTTATGAACATTCATGCATGTACGTTAAATGGCCATTCATGAACCCAAAGTTGTTCTTAACTTCTCCATGAATTTCATGAATGTATTCATTATCGTACTTGATGTTTTTGAACCTGTTCTTGACTCTGATGAAAAGATTCTGTGTTCATGAACAGCGATTTAACATTCATGAGTGATCATGGATAAGTTCTTGAATCTTTTGCAGGTTATCCATTTTCATTCTGTTATCTTGTGGTTCATTTTGTGGTTCATTTTGAGCCATGGGTATGCCTACTCTTCACATCACCATTGAAGGTAGAAAGCGCAAAAAAAGGACAAAACAATTTAAGCTTTATTTCTGCGCTATTGATATAAAAGTTAAATAATAAAGGTGATAAGACAGAAAAGAAGGCAAAATCTTGTAAATTACCATCAAAGTATCCCTTACGTCCTTTAAAACTTTCTTCTTCTAGTTCTTTATTTGTTTTCGATTAAAAGTTATGCTGTCAATTTGAACTGTGCACAATCTCTGGGAATTCCAGTCTATTTTTATCACAGTATTTCAAAATTGCTGATCGCTAAGCGTGTTGAGATTTGGTTAAAGCAAATTGATAAAAAAGCGCTCTTAATTGACTGAACATTTAACACTGTCGTGATGCATAATCAACAAAAGACATTGATAGTCGATAAAAGTTTGATTTGATGGAGTGTATAAGCTAAATCTGTGAAAAATAACTTTATAGTGTACAATTTAAGTATTTAAAACCCTGGTGGATGATGATTACCAGACAGTTACGACGTTTTACCACTTTGTTGCAGACGACTCTGGAAAACATTGTGAGAAGGGAAGAAAGTGCTCCTAACGAGAAAGATAATTTTTCAATTTTATCCCATTTGAAAATATTGTCTGCAAACTCTTTCAATTTGGGACAGTTGAAAATTTGGTGTTTGGTCAAGGGTTAAGGTGGAATGCAATTGGCTAAAAGGAGAAATTCAAGGTTTAGCGCAAGATTAGTGTAAGGCCTTCACAAACGCTAAGCACTTACAGTAGTCAAGCGCAGTTTTCCCTAGGTCTGTCCATTATCTATGACTGTTGTTAATGACCCCGAGAATTTTTAGTTTAAAAGACTTAGCTATCAAGTGACAGTTATTGAAAAAAGAACATTTAAATTATAAACAAAACCCTTTACACACTTGGCAGTTGACAGCATGTTCTTTTGGTAATGATACCGCCAAAATGTAAAATGATTTAAAAATGTGATCAATTGCTAACATTTCGTTGAGATTGCTTGGTCAAACTTATGTTGTATGTCTTGATATTTAATCAAAAATTGTTCCGTCTTGATATTTAATCAAAAATTGTTCCAGAAGCAGAAACCTTAATAAGTCACTCTGACATAAGAAGAAGTTGGTTAAAATTCATAAATATTGTGAAGATTTCTACTGATCTTTAATAGAATTACATTTTTCTTCATATTGTATAGTACTCTTCTGCTTTTGTCTTCAGTATTGACCAGTACCAAATTCCCTATGAGGGAAAAGGTGTTCTTGGAATAAAGCTTTATGAAACTCTGTTTTATACAGTCATGCTAATTGTTATTGATTTTGCTTTTCATATTGCACAATCGTTTTGTTGAGCTTTATTATTTGTCTTTTTAGCATTCGGTCTATGTACACAAACTGCCTTATACTGTTTCCTCATATGGCGTCTGGTTCAAATTGAAGTAATTATACAGACAACACAAAAGGCCTCATCAAAGTTGTTTTGTTTGTTTGAGATATCGGGTAGACACCTGGTTTGTGAAAAATATGAAGATCATAAAGAACATTATTTATCTTTTTGTCACAATGTTTTATTTAGACTCCTGAAGCTGATGCTTCCATTTTATGTATTATGGGGTAAGGTGTTAGTCGATTGATGATGAAATTGTAACGATTGAAAACGTTTTAACAATTGGGTCAGAATTAATCACATTACACATTACAACTTGGTAGAGAAATGGTAAAAAAGCTCAGTTAACATAATTTTCTCAGTAACACGAACCCACAGTGGTTTCAACAAAGATTTTTTCACTGATATGTCGTCTGCAGAACTCTTTAGAAACCTTTGTGACAAATGATGAATTAATCCTAGTTATTGGAATACACTGTACTCTTATTGAGGAGTTGATAATATATCTCTGTGATTCAACCCAATATCATTATAAATTGAATGTCTAATTCTATACATCATGAAGAAATAATATTAATGTTACTTTGAATTTTGACCAATCGCAGTCCCTTATAGGAATTGGTAGAACCAAGCGACCAACAATTTAATGGGTGTATAGATAAGCCTGATACAATTGTAACTGGTTTTTAAGCATCAAAATTATTATGATCAAAACCCCTGCAAAGGATTCAAGAATTTTTTTCATGAACAAACATGGATGAAAAATGACTGTTCATGAACACAAAGTTGTTTTTAAACATGTTTATGAATTTCAAGAACATACTCATGAACATCAAGAACATACTCAGAACATAATATATATGTTCTTGAAGTTCATGTACATGTTTACTTTAAGAGCATTTTTGTGATAATGAACTGCCATTTTTCGTTCATGTCTATTCATGAAGTAAATGAACAAAATTCTTGAATCCTTCACAGGGGTTGAGAATCACCTCATTTGTCTGTTGGTCAGAATATTTGCAAGGGTCCTTACAGGGATTACAATCAATTAAACTTGTTTTATGCAGAAAGGAGAGGTGCAATGTTGAAAAAGATTCAACCTGTTATATCAAATGTATACTGTCATCGGATTATGACGTGGTTGCAGGATTCAAATGAAAACATTGTGAAAGAAGAAAAACTGCTCATACAATCACAATTGTTGATGATGTTTTGTTTTTCATTATTTCCGAATATTTCCTGCCGATGCTTTCAGCTTTAACCCTTTTAGTGCTGGAACCAACTTATTGCTTATGCAAACAGGTTAGATCCAGGCCAGCTGCCAAGTAAATTAGCAGCTGGCCTGTGATCTAACCTATTTGCTACTCTCAGTATCTTTCAACAAAATTAAGCAGATATCTAAGGTGTTGGAAAGCGGACGAGACAAAAATCCCTTTTTAGAAAATTAGCCAGCATTTTAAGGATTAAACAGGTGTACTATACAAAATGAGGGGTTAGGTGTATGTAAAGGTAGATCATTCTATTAAACCAAGGCGTTCAATTGGAAGCTATCAGGCTAAAGTGTCAGTTGAATTGAATGAATGACTCGATAAAAAGACACTCAAGGGACAGACACAAAGTTGTTGATATTTATGTTCTCTTATCAAAGTTTTTTGAAAACAATCTGGATTATATGAGTTTTGCAACCATTGTTGAAGGATAATACAGTGATTATATGTGCCCGCAGTGCTATTACAACTTTGTGAAATAATACCTGAACGGATAATGACTGATGGAAGCGGAGGAAGTGGCCTCTTCAGCCCAATAGAAGAGGATTTTGGGTAAGGAATTAGGTTCTCGGTGATTTGAGTTGTTACGAGATGAATGTTGAATCTTAGTTATAATGTTAATTTTGAGAGTCGGACAGAATCTTTAGTAATTTAACCATTATAGTCCCATTGTGTTTAAATTTTGTAAATGACAAACCTTTATTATCAACAGAGGTGAATTTAGATATTAAATTGCAGTTGCTTAGATGAACGATGCCCTTTGTGTTTTTTACAAACCACATTGCCAAAATGAAATTTTGATCATCTTCAAGTCTTTGTTTTTGTTTTACAGAATGTACTCAACATAAATCTCTAAAAATAGTCTTGATACATTTTTTCTGTAAAGCGCATATCCTTGTACAATACTAATACTGCAATTCATTTATGTAAATTGTCCAATAATTTAGATCATGAGCCCATATAATTATGTCACTGAAACGTTGGACAAGGATTTGAGCCATTTATCCTGTCACTGGTGTAATTTTGGGACCGATAACTAGGTGCCGTATAACATTTGTGATATCCGGCACTAACCATATATCACACATTCATGTGCATAATAATGACGTCATATATACGTCATGGCATATGACGTCATTTGTGCATTATTCTCTACTTGTTTTCTGTCTTTTGTTTCCTTTATTTTGTATTTTCTTTTCAGTTTGTTTGTTAATAATAATACATGGAGGTAACGGGATAAATACAATAGATGATTGGTGTCTTTGAATAGAAAAAGTTATCGGGCTCGGCATCGGAATATTATCCGTTTCGCCTTCGGCTCACCGGATAATATTCCTACGCCTTGCCCGATAACATTTCCGATTCACGACACCAACCATCTATTCTCTTTATATCAATAACTTCGTTGGTAGCATTTACATTGAAGTTTGACTGAAATTCTGTCTTAGTCATCTTTGCAAGTACTGCCTTTTAAAGTTATCGTATTAAGAATAAGTATTTATCACCGTCTTCACAACTATTCTTTTACCCTATGGATCGCGTTTCTTGAAAAATCTATGTATGATGTTACTGGTTTAGTAACCACTTTTAATCTGGATTCAATAGTAACTTATATAGCGTATCTTTTTCATTGTGTTTAAATGGTATTTGGAATCCTGACTGTTTAAGGATTTGTCCGTGATTACAGCATTAAAAGATTAAGCCTTCTCAAAACTTTACTTCTTATGTTGAACATCTGCTAGTAAAAGATGCACACATATGTTACAAACACTTGGGTATTAAACAGTACATATTACTATTATTTCATAGCTATAATATACGTTATTTAGTACTTTTTAAAAACAAAATGGTATTACAATCTAACTTGTGTTAAGCAGCCACCCTTGTTAGCAGCCAACCTAACTTAAACAGCCACTACAGAAAGTCCCATTGTTAGATTTATAGTGCAAATCAATTTGTGTTAAGCAGCCAACCTGTCTTAAACAGCCAATTTACTCTGTCCCATAGGCTGGCCTCTTAACACAAGTTTGACTGTACTTTGCTATTGATGCACCAACTCAAATTTACAACGGAAGACTTTCCTATTTAATGTAGGGATAGTTTCCAGTTTTCTCTTCACCTCAACCCATTCCCAAACAATAACGACATTTGACCACTTTGTTGCAGATGACTCTAGAAAACATTGTGGTAAAAGGAAAAATTGCTTGTAACGAGCAATTTCTCCTTTTCCCACAACGTTTTCTGTCTTATCAGAAGATTATTTTCTAATTTCATCTCGTTTTGAAAATGTCGTCTGCAAACTCTTTGAATTTGGGACAGTCGAAAATTTGGTGTTTGGTAAAGGGTAAAATGTTTTTAGGCCTTTAAAACCTGAAAAGGTTAACTGTTACCCAGATATGGATTCCAAACAGAAGAAGCGTATGAATAGTAGGAATCAGTTCAATACTGAAAGAAATGCTTCACTTATGTGAAAGACTGTACTAAGAGTTTTGCATTGAACCAACGTTTTACTTAATTGCATCTGTTAAATGACTGTGTGAATTATTAACTTGCCTAGGATAGTCTCACCAATAGCATCTTGGGAGGTGAAAGATTACATCAAACAGAATTCTTTGTGGTTCTATCCTTAACTGCAATACCTGATAGTTACAAATCCTCTTTAAAGCTAGAGGGAAAATATGACAACTGGATGTAACGAGTTATGAATTATGAAATAATATGTTAAAATGTAGCAAAACACCACATTATCATGACAGTATTACACCTGCACTATTTATTAGCAATGTTTCAAAGTGCTACTTTCACAAATTGTGTGGCACACATTTTGACTTCATTGTTTACATTTTAGAAAAGTCTTGAGACAGTGCTGAGTGCTGAGGTGAACAAGTGGACAAATTAAAGGGATATTAACCCAGAGATTTGTGCTCTTGGTGTAATATACATTAAAAGATTTATATTAACAATCATTGTCACTAAACCAAAGATGATTTTCAATTTCTTTATTCAAAGTTGCTGAAATCCTGTTATTTCTTTTAATAATATGAAGTGAGCTTTTTATAGATAATCACAGAGATTCTTTCTCATACACCTTGCTATATAGCGTCACACGACAAGAATGTTTAATAATTTCCAAAAATCCATGTGACAATTATTTCTTAAAATACCACCTCTTATTCAAAGTTAAGATTGTTGTGTACGAAAATACCGTTAAAATAGTTTGCAGTATCTGCACTATAAATGTATTCTATCTTTTCTGTACGGTTATGCACCAGGTTGGAAAGATGTCAATAATTAGTCTCATGTTACTTCAAAAATATATCTTGTCGTTGTTTCAGTAGAAGATGGTCTATTTTTAAAAGTTGAAGTCCCAATCTGTGAGATAGTCGTCTTAAAGAGTTAACCCCTGTAGTGCTTGAACAGACTTAATGCTTACGCAAACAGGTGAGATCCAGGCCAGCCGCCAAGTAAATTGGCAGCTGGCCTGTGATCTTACCTGTTCGCTACTCTTAGTGTCTTTCATCATCAAAATTAAGCAGATATTTAAGGCTTTTCAAATCAGAAAATTACCCAGCATTCAAAGGGTTAAGAATTTGCTGAAGTTACATAATGGCTGGTAGAATAACAGGAAGCGATCCCCCCAGTGATTGATTAATCCATGTCAGAATTGATCCCTGGGCCACTTTATGCTGAAGATAGGGGAATGGGAAATTAAAAACAATCAAAAACTAATTTCCTGCAGCATTTATTGAAAAAAACTGCCGGGTGGACTGGGGTTTTGTTCAGTGATTAGCAATAGTTTCATGTTTCAGACAGAAATTAACATGAAGGCCACATTGTTTTCGCCGTCCATTACATGTATTGATGTTGATGCTTATAATCAAGCCTGCAAACAAAATTACAGCTTTTAATTACTGACAGAAGATTTCCTCTCAACACACCATCTCAACATTTGTCTAGAGAAACCATTGTGAAAAGAAAAGATATTGCTCACAACGTGCAATTTCTTTTTGTGTCACAATGATCATACCATAAAATAGATGTGAGTTTTCAAAACTGTTAATGAAAGAACAACACACTAATGATATTAATAAATTAAGAAATTTGGAGAGACTTGGGTAACATTTTTACAAAATGACTGAGGGAAAATGTATGCATAACTTAAAACAGAAATACTTGAAAAGCATCTCATAAAAGAACAAAATTGTCATGTAACATGTCATTGGAAGTGTCCCGGAGAGACAATACCAATGATCTGTCACTTTTCAAATAAGAGGGAATGTTGTGTTTGAACTTGCACACATTTCTAGCATAAGATGTCGAGGAAAATGCTTCTGAAGAGAAAAATTTTGTAAACTGAATGGTCGATTTCTATGATCTAACAGTAACATACATAAATAGTGTAAAATTCTATTCAAGATTCCCAAACTACTCAAGTTGAAAGAAGGCAAAAAACATAGTTGACGATTCAAGAGGTTGTTTACGATTCCAATTGAGGAGAAATCAATGTTTCAAATAAGTTCTTTGCAAATTTACAAAATTTGTACACTTTGAAAAGACTTTAGTTGCATGTTTAACTTACAGTCAATTTGTCTTGTTTTTTTTTTGCATAGTTTAAGGAGTTACATCCAATCTCAAAAACATTATTTTTCTATTCTGGGTCCTCTTTTATAGTGGTGCAGCCAAAAGTCTAAAGGAATGTTTTATTAAGAGCATCAACAACATAGGGAGGAGGGGGTGTCAGAACAACATTGACAGTGGAATCACTTTGATTTGAGTGGGGGAGGGACAACAATAAGCGTTAATTACCTCAGTTCCCCACAGACAGGACAAAACCATTTTACCTTTAGTCTATCAAAATAGCACTAACGATCGTTTTGCTGTTAGCATACAAGCCAGGTGAATATGTGCTTACTGGATACAATACTGTATCGAGTTCCAATTGATTATTCCTGAAGGAGAAAAAAAAAGGTGACATGGACAATTGGTTTTCTGTCAGATTTGCTAAAAAGAAAAAGTAATCTATCAACAACCCTTTCTCTATAGTAGCACCATTCTTAACTCTTCCAGTTTGAAGATGCCAGGTCTAATCTATAGGAGTATATTGTTTAAAGATATTTATTTCTTGTAGAAACATTGTGACAAATGTATGCATTTCCCACCTAGAGCATGTTTTATTAGCAGAATGCCGGTGTTGGAAATTCGTAATTCAAAGTATGTTGTGTGGAGGGTCTTGAGAAATTCCTGCCGTTGTGACTGTCTTTCTTTAAAGGCGTTTAAGCAGTAAACTAAGTTAGTTCAGCTAAATGAATCTTGTTGTCAATCTAGTATAAAAAAGTTTTGTCTCTCATTTAACTATAAATGGAAAGGATTTTATATTATGCCCCTTTAGTTTAACCTTATTTATTTTACATCGATTGTGACAGAAGCTTGAGGCTTATTAAAGTCACTCTCAATGACTGCTTCCTGGATACTTAACCAGTAGTTGGGCTGATTTGTAGGCTAGTCCAGGCAGTTTCACCTCGGCACTTATAGGGATCGATCAGACCTTATATCCCTGGTGCCAGAAGCTGATGCTTATCACTAAACCAATGTCCCCCCTTTATGTATGCATTTTAGCACAAACCTCTAAAGAAAGTGGTCACAGCAACAGAAATTGCTTGAGATCACAAAGGATATGTCAGATGATTTTCTTTAATTGAATAATCATCGTTCTCTATTGCTTTTCATTTCGCCTAGTCACAAACAGCAAATAAGATCACAATGTAAATTCCTCCATTTGTTAGACGCCCCAACTTTATATCACTAGCAGTCGGGTTTTTCTTTTTTTCTGCCGCAGTGCACAAAGCAACCTTTCAAAGGCATAACCAAATCCTATCATTGAAAAGACGCTGTCCGCCACTGATGGATTATGCTGTCTATTTATATACATGTATCTGCATGTTCTCTAAAATAATGTGCTAGGTTCATAAATTGGCATGAACATATTTTCAAACTCCCAGATGAATTGTCCTGAGTCTTGACCTTTGGGAATTTTGTGAGACAGGCATCACTGATGAACGATGCAGTCTTCATCTCACTGCTACCATCAATATAACATATTATGCACAAAAAAAACACCTCAGAGACATAACCTCATCTGATCAGTGAAAAATAATGTCATTCACTTATCAATTTAACTGTCTATTTATATATATGCATGTTCTTTATAACAATGTGTTATAATCTCAAAAGCATAAACATACCACAAACATAACACTTTATTTTGCCATCTGATGTAGATGTCAATTTGGACTTGTTAAAAGAAAACATATGAGGGAAACGAGTAAGAGCATTACTCTTTGTTACATTTGTACAAGTTGAAGAATTTCTGAAACCTGAAATCTCTAGTTCTTTATCCTGAAAAGGCATGTTTGCAATGTCATTATATCGGGACAAAAAGTCTACAAATCCTTGAAATACAATCTGGAACCATCCTAAACACTTTCACCCATGTTGTTAAATCTTTTTTTTTTTTTTGTATAACTTCATTATCCACGTCTTTAGATCAAAGGGGGTCGTGGTCAGCCACCCTATAACCTTACAAAAGCATAATACATGTAATACATAATATATCAATAGATCTTATGTTGTTAAATCTTGATGGAAGTCTGTTTGATATATTTACAGAGGCTACGCAAAGAAGCACACAGTATCTGGTCTGGACCCTCAGACAGAGTATAGGTACAGGATGAGGTTCATGAACAACGCAGGCCACGGGGACTGGAGTCCACACTGTAAAGTTACCACAACTAGTGAGTATGACAGGTTAATTATTTATTACATTTCTGATGGTTACAATCCTGCGAATGATTCAAGAACATATTCATTAACATTTGGCCATTCATGAACAGGGCAGGTCATGGGGACTGGAGTCCTCACTGTAAAGTAACCACAACTAGTGAGTACGAAAGAAGAATCATTTATTATCGAGGGTTCAATGCAAGACTATAGTAAGTGCTTCATGTTTGTGAAGCACTTACTATAGTCTTGCATTGAACCCTCATTAAGTTATTGATGGTTTCACCCCTGCGAAAGATTCAAAAACTTATTCTTGAATTTGAATTTGGCTGTTCTTAATTAATTTGTTCATGAAAATGTTCATGAACATCAAAAACAGGTTCATGAAAGTTTTCATGAACCTGTACTTGGTGTTCATGAACACTTTCTTGAAATTCATGAACAAGTTATGTGTTCATGATCAGCCATTTGGCATTCATGAATAATTGTTATCTTTCACAGGGGTTAATAACTTCAACTTTATTTGTGTGTGAAAAAAAGGTAATCAATTTTACAAATTACTAACAATTTGAAATAACAAAAGGTTCGTTTCCATGGGCTCTTCTTTCTGCATACAGCTTGCTGTTGCTGCCACAGCATTTGAAAATATCTTGATAAAATGAAATGTTTCAGGCCACTCAAAGTGACTCACTTTGTTAGTGTTGATTGAATAGTGAATAATGATTATTTATTTTGTCTTATTATGGACTTAGCCGTTACAAAACTGAAACATTGTTGGTCCTGGCGAAGAGGACACGTATGGGACCTGTGTCAGAATTAACCTGTACTTAAGTTAACTTGATATTTCTGACTTTATAGTTTTTGTAATTTATTTGTATCTATTTAATAGCAATCTCTAGTAAGTCTTATAAGCATTGTGAAAACCGTCATTTGTGTTTTAGACAAACTCAGCTTACTTCACATAGCTCAACTTGTTGTAAAAGTTTTATATCCAATATATATGCTTTTGTTTAACCTTTTTCAAAATCATTGCTGTTTTATGAGGCTGTTGCTAATCTATTAATGTTATTAACCCTTATAGTGCTTGAACAAACTTCACTCTTAAGCAAACAGATTAGATCCAGGCCAGCCGCCAAGTAAATTGGCAGCTGGCCTGGGATCTAACCTGTTTACTGCTTTGAGGATCTTTCCCCAACAAATTTAAGCAGTTATTTAAGGTTTTTTGAAAACACAAAAATCAATTTTTAGAAAATTACCCAGCATTCTAAGGTTTTAAATAGAAAGATACATGTATCGTTCTTGCAAGCAATTTGCCCCTTTTCCAGCAATAGTTCTAATACCTTCCAAGTTTATCCAATATCAGCTTTTATCTATAAGCTATGACCAGCTATTCGTACATGTTGTTTCAACTAGTAACGAAGTGTTGTCTATATTAACAAGTTCATATCCGACCAGGTATGTTCGGGTTGCTCTTATAATTTCGTTCTTGAAAGCAATTTTAACCCTTTCCCTAGGCAAAAACCTTTGCCACAGCCATTATTTTAACTTCACAAATGTTTATAATTTTTTTTTCACAACAGCAAGCTTTGTTTCATTCACAATACTTCTATCTAAGCCATTTGCCCATATGGACCTATTCAACTGTTGTGAACATTTCCTTTTCGTCAAGAAGAAACTGTTGTGTTTTAAAAGGAAAAGAACATGCTGCTATCAATTTTGCATTTGGTCCACATGGTTTAATAAACAATGTGCTGATATAGGATTTAAAATCAAAAGAAGTATATCATAAAATAATTAGTCAATCAATTGGGCATTTTTTTTTCTGGAATAGTTTTATTACTCTGTTCCTGGCTTTAATGTTGCATCAACTTATATTACCATATAGGAACTTTAAACAGACCAAAACTTCTGTTTTCTTGGGAATGTACTTTTGCAAGACACTTCAGAGCACGAGTCAAGTACATGCACTGGTGAATGCATGAAAGCCGTTACATAATTGAAAAAATTATTGATGCAGTGTTAATCCCCATATGTATACAGTCAAACTTGTGTTAAGAGGCCAGCCTATGGGACAGAGTAAATTGGCTGTTTAAGACAGGTTGGCTGCTTAACACAAATTGATTTACACTATAAATCTAACAATGGGACTTTCTGTAGTGGCTGGTTAAGGCAGGTTGGCTGCTTAAAAGGGTGGCTGCTTAACACAAGTTAGACTGTATCATAATTAGATTTTTCCACGATGTATAGGGCATTCAGTACTGTGAAATGATAAAAATCTTTTTGAAAAGAGTGTTAAAATTTCAATAAAATCTTTGATAGATCTTTATTAAAACAACAGCAGAATGTTGAAAAGTATCAGGACTAGAGTTTCCTTTTTGATATCTGGAAGAAACTGCTTTGACATTAGGAGAAATTGCTTGAGACAAGCAACTTCTTCTTTTATCCCAGTGGGACTTTTTTTGGCTAGTGGTTAGAGTACTGGGTACCGTTTTACTAAACAGTTTACGCTTAAGATTTGCGTAAGTCTAAAACAACAATTCCTCTTATTTCAATATTGGACGAAGCAATATTGCAAAGTGACACATCATTGGAATCGTCTCTCCGAGACGCTTCCAATGAAGTGCCACATTGCAACATTGTACTTTCATTGAAGATACTATCCATGTTTATCAATTATGACTTGCGCAAACATTTTCCGTAAGTTGTTTAGTAAAACGGGCCCCAGAACTTGAAATCACATTGCCCCTCTCTGTGTGAATTCAAATTTAAGTAATGGATATGGATTTTTATGAGAGGTAGTCTCCCGACTGACTTATGGAATGCCGATGGTTCCACCCGGCTTATGTATGGGTCTAAACCTCTATCATTAAGAGTCGGGTATGGCAACAAAACTGAAATGATGTTGATGCGGTGTTAAAACAGTATAAATAAATAAACTTTTGTCCAAGTGGCTTCTTGAATTACTTGTTTTTGGATGCAGATGTGTATATATGGAAGCAAGGGTTGTAAAGAGATATGTTCTGCATACACCCAGCATGCAGTATTTATGACCATGTTGTATAACACTGCTGTTTGATCATGCTTTTTTCTGTTTACATATCAATTCACATTTTGTGGAACAAACGTGGATTGAAATTGTGTTCAAACACTCACATGCTGTTTTTACCCTTTCACCAAAGGAGCCTTGCCTCGTATTTATCTGACACTTACTATAAATGGGGAAATTCATGGAGGACTTTTCACGGCAATTATTTATACATATTACATGTCCTTTGGCTTTAATAAAAATGACACTTCCTTAATAAAACATTGATAAAGCAGATCTTATGGATTATTGATACCAAATGCAACACGATTACACATGAGAATGTTTGCTTTATTGTTTTTATTCTCATTGCATTCATTCAACAATTTTACAGTTACTTTGCACCAATATTTCTTTTATAACTGCCATAGCCTTTTATAACCCTTGTCCATAATTTCCATTTTATATCTTTTTGTTTTGTTATGAATCACAAACAATTACAAATCTTCATAGAAGGGAATAGTTTAATGTATGACAAGAGAGATTTCAGTCGGATCAATCTGTAAATCAGCCCGCCTGCTGCTTGTATTTGACTGCCACTCCAGGACTGTTATAAATGATAATCCCAACTCTCTACTTATTCGGACCAAGGTATAACTTCTGCATATGTCACGTCATTTTGTGGGTTGAATGCAATACTTTAGTAAGTGCTTCGTATTGAGCATTGAGCCCTTGATTTCATTTACCTCTTCATTTTGGGTGGGTCCTGCATGGCCCAGTGGTTAAGGAGGCAGTCCTAGAACTTAATTGTCCTGGGTATGATCCCCTTCAATACCTCTGGTTTTGTGGGAGTGTCTTTAAGCATGGAAATTCAGAGTCCTAGACTTGTTCTGGTGGATCTAAGGATGTTAGAACATAACTTAAAAAATTGTTTACACAACTATCAACTCCTGTATAACAATTAACATTTAAACAAACCAAATCATATTTGATTATTCTGTCTAGATATATCAACTGGTTCCTTCGTGACTACTCATTTTGATGATCCCCATGGGAACTGGTAGCTTGTCTAAATCGCATGCAACAGCAGATTAGTTTTTAAATGGTATTGTTTTGAAACTATTATGAAAAAAACCCAGATTGATCGCTAATTGTGCAAAATACTGCAATGCTCCTTAAAAGAGCAATTTTTCTTATTTTTTCTAAGTGGCTTTTAAATTCTTAAGCATCAAATGTTTTAATATGATGTTGTATGGAGTAAAGGGTTTTAAAAGCTAGTAATAGAAATGAAAATTTGAATATAGAATAAACTATGACATGCTTGCAGGCAGACATAGTTCAATCTGATGAGCAGAAATGTTATTCGGTTTACATCTATATATTGACCCAGGTAGATCAAGTAGTCTAAGCCTTCTGGCACATCGGTCATTCTAAATCCTCTTAATGTCCAACAGGGGAATTTCAAGAGGGGATTTTGCAATAACATTGGGGTATTTTCCAAATTGAGAAAAAGATTTCCCATTTTCAATAAGAAAAGGCTTAATATTGTGACAGGCTTGCAAGCAGTTAAGCTTTTATTCTGCTATTACTCATTCCTATATGATACATTTCTAGGGATGGATGGCTCTTAATGTCGCATATAAAATTAAAAGTAGCCACAGCAAGCATAAATGATTCAGGAAGAGTCAATTCATCTAAGTATGTACTGTCTGTATGCAATAGATCTCAAAAGTGATGACATGCTTTTTTATTGAAATACATGTTAATCACTGCATACACACTTCAAACAATTAGAAACAATCCATTTTTCCTTCCTTCCTTCCAATGACTATTCCTCAGTGCATAATCATCAAACAGTACAGCTGTTGTGCAATTATAAGGGAATCAATTTTTAATTTTCCAAATTTCCTCACATCTGTGAACAAGGACCTTTAAGGTCTTATCCTTCCGTTGGCCATCACTATATGATGAATCACTAGAGATAGGCTGCTCTTTACCTTTGGCACTCTACCGTCAATTTGAAGTGCCCAAAAAATATTGATCAATAATGTCTGCCGTTGACCAAAGTCGACTGCCGTAACACACACTGTTTCCACTACTGTTGACTAAAGTTGTTGAATCTAAAAGGAAGCATATGATGAAGATTGTGTTATGGATGTTAAGGGTTTTGTTATTTTTTAATAGAGCACATTTGTTTATGTGTGGAAAGCATTTACTGATATTAAACAGTTAGACCTAGTCATGACCTCAACTGGAAGGTCAATGACCCAAGCCTTGTTCTTGTTAATTCCCCATGTACGCCAGTAAATAAACTACCAAAGCTGCGAAAAAGATTAGGAAAAATGTATACCAGGTGGGGAATCAGGTAACCAATGTTTACAATCTTATGTCCGAACAAGATGGCTGCTCGGCAGAGAAAATGCATTTGATGGGTAATGTTTTTATGTCATTCGTGCCCATCGACTGTGATTTGTCTTCCAAGTGTTAAACGTAACGCCACGCTGTAATCCCTTTACCAAACGACAAATTTTCGACTGTCCCAAATTGAGAGAGTTTGCAGACGACATTTGAAAAAGTGATGAAATTGAAAAATAATCTTTTGATAGGGCTGAAAACATTGTGGGAAAATGAGAAATTGCTCATTAAGAGCAATTTCTCCTTTTCCCACAATGTATTCCAAAGTTGCCTGCAACAAACTGGTCAAATGTCGTTATTGTTTTGTAATGGTTTATAAAGCATGGGTTATCATACAACATAAAGAAATGACAAATGTAAATGACACGAAGAATAGCAACGGTTTAACTGTACATGCTGCTGCCTCTTTTCACAACAAGTTACATAGTATGCATTTGTTTCTCCTTTTCTCATAATGTTTTTCTTTGTCATTGTTTTCAGAAGAACCAATGAATGGTGAACATCTACACAAGGCATTGGCCAGTAGAGATCTAGAAAAAATGGAGAAAATAATTGAAAGTGGGTTAGTGACTTAAACTCATTATGGCTTCAACGACACCCTGATGAATTTTTGGCAGCTGCTTAAAGAGATTGGACTTTACGATAAACTGCAATTGTTTTTTACAAAATCTGCAAAACAAATGTCATCTTTTCTGTACACTGATAAACAGGATTGGAAAATTGTCATTAAACTAGTCTTATGTTGATTTAGAAATCTTTGCTCTCTTTTTATCCGTAGAGGAATTTTTTTTTAAAAAGTTAAAGCCCAAATTTGTGAGAAAGTCCCATTAAAGTCAACTGGAGCAAATGGGATGATGTAAGGTATTATGGAGAAAGGGATTTATTTTTGACCTTTTTTTTACAGGGATGTGAAAATTGATGTTCCGGACAAGTATGGGTTCTCTCCACTAATGTTTGCTGCCATAAAAAATTATGAACAGTAAGTATTCTCTCTTTAGATTCATTCCCCATTTATTGGCTTTGGGATTTACCTGACTTGAACCCATTACCAAACAAAAACGACATTTGACCACTTTGTTGCAGACATCTCTGGAAAACATTTTGGGAAAAGGAGAATTGCTCGCAACGAGCAATTTTTCCTTTTCCAACGATGTTTTCTGCCCTATCAAAGGATTATTTTCCAATTTCATCACATTTCGAAATGTCGTCTGCAAACTCTTTCAATTTGGGACAGTTGAAAATTCGCTGTTTGGTAAAAGGTTAAAGCAACATGACAATACATACTTATGAAGTATAATGATAACACTTTATGATATAATTTAGAAGCCATTGTCATAAAACAAGAAATTACTTATCAAAGACAATTCTTTTGTCATAATGGTTTTTTAACCCTTTCCCAAACAACAAATTTTGGACTGTCCCAAATTGAAAGAGTTTGCAAACGACATTTCAAAATGTGATGAAATTGAAGAATATTCTTCAGATAGAGAAGAAAACCTTGTGGGAAAAGGAAAAATTGCTCGTTACGAGCAGTTTCTCCTTTTCCCACAATGTTTTCTAAAGTCATCTGCAACAAAGTAGTCAAATGTCGTTATTGTTTGGGAAAGGGTTAAAGGTGCTTGTTCACAGATATGGGGAAATTTGGAAGTTAAGGTTGTGTTTTTAATTGTAAATCAAACAATAACACAAATACATTGTTGTTTGAATGACCTTATTCTGCCTTTCAAATTTTCTTTTCTGTGAACTGAAAAATCTTTGAGTTCTACTGTTGTGATATGTGAATAGGTTGAAAAAGCATTGTGGCAGAAGGAGAAATTGCTTGTGACAAGCAATTTCTCCTTCTGCCACAATGCTTTTTGAATGTCGTCTGATGCAAGACGCAAAAATGTGGTGTTAGGTGGTAATGTAATTTAAATTTGTTTCTTTTTCGGCAATTTTTTCAACAGCCTAATGCTATAGTTGAATAAATATGAGGCTTTGATGGGTAGAATTCAACAGAATTGAATACAGATTATAGTAAGTGGTTAACTGTCCTAAGTAAGATGTGTGGTGTTTATTTTGCATTAACCTGGGGTTGTTTTGTTTTTTCAGAATTGCTGAATCTCTTTTAAAACATGGTGCAGATGTGCATTTGAGGAATGATGCTGGTAAAACAGCGTAAGTGATATAATGTTAATATGAGGTCCTGTTTGTATGCCAATATCAAATTAGTATCGTCATGCAATTTTATGAATCAGATCTTTAATTTGCCTTATAATGCAACTGCGCTATGTTTTTATCACATCAATGTCACTTTATTGAATTTGATTCATTTGATTTTGTTTTAAACCCTAGTCTTATGTAGCCAAATTTACAGCATCCAATGCAGGAGTCTTTAGAAACCAGTGTGATACATGTAAAATGATAAGTTGTGATAATGTCATTATGGCATCTGCCAAATTCAGAAAAGAGATTTGGTTTTCTTTCTCATTTTATGATCTTGCTTTAAACATTGAGTTGCAAGTGTTATATAGAGAATTTGCATAGCTCCAATAATTTTATGCGTATTTTTCTTTTTTTGTATGCATTAAATTTCAAGACAAATTTTGCCATAATAAAGGAAAAATTATTGCTTTTGTAGAAGTTAGTGTTATACATTTTGTAATATCCATGAGCTTATTTTAATTTTGTTGTCGATAGATTGATGTTAGGATGCTACGCAGGTAGTATAGAAACTGTGCAATTACTGCGAAGGAATGGTGCAAAATACGACGAATTTGATCGTGGTGGGTCAGGGGCCATTCATTGGGCGGTAGACGGAGGCAATCCAAAACTTCTCGAGTGGATGATAGATGATGGTGCTGACGTAAACACAAGAGATTCAAACTTGGGCTGGACGCCACTTATACGATGTGGTACGCATGTTCTTAAAGGCCTTTGTTCTTGAATTGTTTGTTCTATTTTATTTTGCTCAATGCTGTTAATATGGTTTTGTAATGCGTATTTACTCATGTCTAAAAACTAAAAGGATTTGTCTATGGTTTAAAAAGGGTGTGCTGGTAGTGTTTTCATTGTGTTTCATAAACATGGTAAGTTTGCCAAATGGGATTAGGAATTAACTAATTAGGATTAGGAATTAAATGTATCAAATGTGCGTAGGAGGATTAAACCCTATTTACTTGGATGAAAGGATTAAGTATGCCTTTACATTTTCATTTTACCACACTGATTTAATTCTTTTGTCATATGGATTTTATGCTGACAGCCCCAAATTGCTTTAACCCTTTCCCAAACAATAATGACATTTGACCACTTTGTTGCAGACGACTTGAGAAAACATTGAGGGAAAGGGAGTGATGAGCAATTTCTCCTTTTCACACAATGTTTTCTGGCCTATCAGAAGATTGTTTTCCAATTTCATCACTTTTTGAAATGTTGTCTGCAAACTCTTTCAATTTGGGATAGTCGAAAATTTGCTGTTTGGGAAAGGGTTAAAAGGGCATAATTTGCTTTATTTCTGTAAAAAAAATAACTGGTATTTTTCATTTCTCTTTGCCTTGGCTTTTCCAATGTTTTTTGTCATATATAAGTCAATTAACATGTCTTTAGAACTGATTCTAGAAACATTTGCAACAAGAGAAGAAATCTTTCAGATGTCTTATTGTTGCATTTTTTACAATGGTTATTACATAAGTTAAAAAAGACATCTTTTGTTTCAAAATTTGTGATGATTGATTATAGATGCTTTAATTTTGAGAGATGACAAATTCCTGTATGCTTTGGTTAAGATCTCTCCCTCTATTCAACAGCTGCCATGAAAGTGCTTGCAACAAGAAATTTGTTTCCGCTAGAATTTCTTCTATCAGGCCTGCTAATTTTAAGGCCTGGTCCTGATTTTAGGCTTTTAGATTTTAAATTTTCCTTCTTTGTTCATATTGATGATCTTTAAAGTCAGGCTTAAAGTAATGATCTCCAGGCTGGAGCATTCCTTAAAAATAGCAGACCTGTTCTTCATTCATTCTTCTATCATTTCAAATGTTTTCTGAAACGGCTTCATTTTGGGATGGTCTTATATTTAATTGTTTGGTCATGGGTCTAACGAGATAGAACCAGACAAGATAGCCTCACATCACAGGCTTTGTTGATCAAAGGAATTGGAAACTTGAGGAGACAAGACGTAAATTATCTTAT
The DNA here is from genome assembly GCA_947846245.1 of Cerastoderma edule. NCBI lineage: Eukaryota > Metazoa > Mollusca > Bivalvia > Cardiida > Cardiidae > Cerastoderma > Cerastoderma edule. The sequence goes on along the minus strand of OX401415.1, from coordinate 21,726,355 downwards.
GAATATTTAATGAACATCCTCATTTTTATGGGTAATTGATGTCGGACCTCTTTAGAACCACTCCTCTTCCGCCATGTTAACCCTTAGAATGCTGGGTAATTTTCTTGAAATAGATTTTTGTGTCGTCTGCTTTCCAAAACCTTAAATATCTGCTTGAGTTTGATTAGGAAAGACATTTGCAAACAGGTTTAATTGGCGGCTGGCCTGGATCCAACCTGTTTGCATTAGCATGAAGTCTGTTTCAGCACTACAAGGGTTAATGTTTTGTAATAAGCTCAAGTTGAAAAGTGATAAGTAATAACAACCTATATAAAATGGTAATTTGAAGATTCCAAGCTAGACTATAGTCATTCACCTGTGAAAGTAAACGGCTTTCTTTACATTTTTGCGCAATAACCAACTAGTTCTTCTTTACAATAAAAATGAAATGGTATTTTTTTCCATAATTTCAATATTCTATGGAAACTATTATCATGACAATTCAAAGATTTTACGGTTGTTTGGGAGACAAATTTATAAAGTTTTGTGGGAAAAGAAGTAATATGATGTCAATTTATCTGAAAGGCAACATTGGAATATGTGAACCAACACTTTGACAAAGTACTTCTTATTTAATTAAAGCTATAAGATAAATGTCTAAAAATATATTTTTGTGTCGACTGCCTTTCCAAAACCTTAAATCTCTGCTTAATTTTGATGAGGAAAGATACTCAGAGTAGCAAACAAGTTAGATTACAGGCAAGCCGCCAATTTACTTGGCGGCTGGCCTGGATCTAACCTGTTTGCATAAGCATGAAGTCGGTTCCAGCACTATAAAGGTTAAGAATGTGTTAGTAGATATCAGTAGATGCTTTGATTGTGCTCAGAGACATTCCATTTATTTGACAGAACATTCCAGTTTCTAACCTGTTTGCGTAAGCATGAAGTCGGTTCCACTACTATAAGAGTTAACATATTTCTTAAATGTGTGGATTTTGCACCAATTATATAATCCAACTCATGCTTTACCTACAGCATCAGTGACGGGCAATAAAGATATAGCAGCAGTGCTGATACGAAATAAAGCCGATGTAAATATACAAGACAAAGATAAGAAGACGGCCCTTATGCTAGCTGTACTAAATAATCACTATGCATTGATAGAAGTGCTTTTACAGAGGAAAGCTGACCTGTCCATAAAGAATGAGGTTGGGCTTCTTGTTTGTTTGACCTGTTTCCGTTTTATCGCTTAGTTTAGTTTTAAACTTATTTATTTCACATCTAATTGGATCTTCCTTCATCATTAAGAGATGGTCATCGCAACATAACTGAAATAATGTTGATGTGATGTAAAACCCATATAAATAGGTATAAATAGATAAACAAAACCCTTCAATGTCTGTCAGAGTTGTTTTTGCAATAGAGGCTATTGAAAGTAATGGCGAAATGCATTTATTTGTCAGAGGTTGTATAATGTTTCATTGATTAAACTATTATGAATATTCTATTTCAAGTATTTTTGTCGGCTGGTCAATCGTTAGAATGTATAACTATGTGGAAAACAAGTACAATAAACGCATTTTTTGTGTCTTTGAAAACACATTTGCAAAAACCCAAGAAAAGTCCTTTTGTTTCAAATCTACAAAGGTAATTCATGCTTCATATGAAATGTTACCTTGAGAGGATAATATGCAAAATTCCATATTTCCTTTTCTTAATATGCAATTTTATTTTTTGTTAGATAATATTATTCTTGTCTTTTTTTACAGTATGGTAAAACAGCATATGACATGGCTGTATCCATGGAAAAAAGGGTAAATCATATTTTAAATGTTATTTACTGTTATCATATCTTAAAGTTGCTTGTTTACATTATAAGAATATTTGGAAGTCAATGTGAAATGTCATTGAAACAATATAGTTCAACATCTGCTTAAGTCAAACGCCGATATGTATGATAAGTACAGTATTTTCAACAAAAAAGTACAATATTTCAATGTCACACGTCACTGGAAGTGTCTCAGAGAGATGCAATATTGCTTAATTCATTATTGGGATGAAAGGGAATGTTATTTATGCAATTTTTAACAAAGGATGTTAAGTAGAAGGTTACCCAGTTCAGGTAAAACTAGGAATATGGAAAGGTTAAGTAACCTTTCAGGTATAACCAAGATACTGTTGAAAATTGCAATAAAACCCAGTTAAATTTATATCTTTTAAATCATTTGTTTTCTCTGATATGTTTACTAGATAAGGAATAATTGTAAGATTCATCGTTACTCCTTAAATATATGCTAATGAGAGAGGCGGGCTCTTGTTTAAGATTGTACTTTGAAATCATGCTCACCCTTTACCAAATGCCACATTTCCGACTGTCCAAAATTCAAAGAGTTTGCAGACCACATTTCAAAATGTGATGAAATTAAAGAATAATCCTGTAGGGCAGAAAACATTGTGGGAAAAGAAATTGCTCGTCACAAGCAATTTCTCTTTTTCCTACAATGATTTCCAGAGTCATCTGCAACAAAGTGGTTAAATGCTGTTATTGTTTGGCAATGGGTTAAATTAAGATGTGATGTTTCTTAAAGAATTTGTAACATTTCTTGTTTAAGATTGTTCTTTAAAATTATGCTTGCATTTGTGCATTAAGAGTTGGAAGTTTTATTAACATTTTTATTAACATTTTCATCTTTTTTTATTTTTCATACATTTAAGAGAGTGGTGAAACTCCTGACAGATCACATGGAGAAACACAACATCAAGCTGGGGATGTACTGATTCCAACCATAGGACATGTCTCAAACAACTCGAGTGTGGATACATTCAGACTCCTTGACTGCAGTTACTTCCCCTACATTACAACAACCTCTGTCATCACATAAAATATTGGGCGGAATTCCAGCCTATTGTCTGAAAATACCCAAGTTGTCTATTAGTTTTAACAACTTTTTTTTACATATTGGTTTAATTCTGATGTCTTGAAAACATTAACAGAAATGGTCACTGAATCAAGATAAAGAAAGGAGACAACTACTATTCAATTACAATGTCTCCTACGATTCCTGTATTTAAAGAAAGACATTGATAAATCAGATTTTTTTGACCGTTGCCATTATTTTTGCATTTGACTTGATACTTTGCATGATATTGTAAAGTATCATGTTCTGTATGTGTTGGCATTGGTTAACCCTTAGAATGCTGGATAATTTTGTTTAAAATAGATTCTTGTGTCATCTGCTTTCCAAAGCCTTAAATATCTGCTTGATTTTGATGAGGTATGATACTCAGAGTAACAAACAGGTTAGATCACAGGCCAGCCACCGATTTACTTGGCAGCTGGCCTGGATCTAACCTGTTTGCATAAGCATGAAGTCTGTTCTAGCACTACAAGAGTAGTGTAGTGATGTAGTGAATCAAAAGATTGACTAATGGGGAGGGGTATGGGATTCATTTTGTTCAGTCAAATAGATGATAATATGACTGAATGTAAATCTTGTCTCAAACAATAGCTATAAACATGGCTTCATTATGATGTATGTTTCAATAAGATGAAAACCTGATTGTATGTTGATTTTGTCTCAAACAACTGCAGATAGGACTTTCTATAGCCTTGCATTAAACTTTCTCACTGTTTTATCACATCATTGCAATAGCCAATAAGTTACACCATACTGCGATAAGTTATCAATCTGGTTTTGAATTCTACAGAAATAAAACCAAAATTGAGCTACAGTTCAATATTAATCAATTTATATACATTTCCGTCCAATTTATCTATATTACCTGTATTTCCGTCCATTGACTTTTATTTTTCATCATCTAAAAAATTGATTGAAATTGATAGAATTAGTCTAAGTGGTGACATATACTTAACTGTAGAAGCCCTGTTGTTGCGTTTATTGATGTCTATTTAAACCATTGTTCTTTTTTACTTTCTTTTATTGTTGGTATACACAGTATAATCTGTTATTGTTTAGACACCACAATATAGATGAATGTTGTATACAACTGATGTTAGTCCATAGAAAATCCGTCCATTGATTTACATGCTTAATTTTGTTTGCACTGTAAGGCTTTAAGACTTTTAGAAAGATTTGAAGATGTTATCTTTTTGCAACATTTTGACAAAATAGTTAATTTATTTAAGTTAAAGCATCTTTTCTTTTCATAACAGTGATAGACTTTTTTTGATATGTATCAGAGTAATCTTAAACGCTCCTAATTATTTACATGTGCTGCATCAACCTAGAACAAACTTTTATTAAACCTATCAAATTTTGAAAAAACCTTTTAAAGATCTCAAAACAGACACTCTCAAAGAACCCCAAATGGGCAATGAATGTTGTTATGCCACATGTTAATAATTTTGATCTTGGCCTATGTTGTTGATATTCATTACAATCATTGAAAACGGATGATTGTTATGGGTATCCAGCCTCATAGAATTAAGTGAGGAATGATGTATTAGGGGTTTATCCCTTTCCCAAACAACAATTTTTCCACTGTCCCAAATTGAAAGAGTCTGCAGACGACGTTTCAAAATGTGATGAAATTGGAAAATAATGTTCCTATTGGTCAGAAAACAGTGTGGTTAAAGGAGAAATTGCTCATTACGAGCAATTTCTCCTTTTCCCACCATGTTTTCTAAAGTCGTCTGCAACAAAGTGGTCAAATGTCGTGATTGTTTGGGAAAGGGTTATACAAGGTAGAGATTTAATTGGAAAGCTTCCTGAATAGCACAATCTCTAGAGCATTAGTACAGTAAGCAGAGGCCATGGGTTTAGTCCAGGGGTCTGTCTTACAAATGTTTGTAGGTTGAAGACTTCTTAAATGTAAAAATATAAATAAGAAAATGAATACCCCTAGGAATGACTTAACCATTTCCCAAACAATAACGACATTTGACCACTTTGTTGCAGACGACTTTAGAAAACATTGAGGGAAAAGGAGAAATTGCTTGTGACAAATTCCTTTTTCCTCAATGTTTCCTGGCCTATCAGAAGATTATTTTCCAATTTCATCACATTTTGAAATGTCGTCTGCAAACTCTTTCAATTTGGGACCGTCAAAAATGTGTTGTTTGGGAAAGGGTGAACTAAGATGTGAACAAAAGACGAGTCCTATCTGTTAAATTGTTATCATACTTTTAAACATGTGTCTATTCTTCATTCACAAAAACAAAGTATCCTTGAAGATTCAAGGTTAACAACAATTTTGTAGACATAGATGTAAAGTAAAAAAGTTACATATCATTGCGAGACAGGCTCCTGGTTGTCAAATAGCTAGATATGTTTTGTCATGGATACTTTTGTGGTTCTCATACAATAGAACTGAATGGCCTATGCTTCAAGTCGCATGACAAAGGGATAGCTATTTATGTGTACATGCATGTTTACATATATATGTATGTTTGTTATTTATATTATATCTAAGAGTGTCAATTTGACAAAATCTTTTATTTATGCAATATTTATGTTTATCTATGGTAGAGACAACGGTATGAGTAACTGGTTCGACGATTGATGTATTATGAATTGCATGGTTATAAAAATAGTAGTCAATAGCTGATATGCAAGATCAATTGATTTATTGGTTGATAAGAATATTATTTGTCAATTAATTACTGGTGTAATAGTCGACCTGTCTAAATGTTAGACTTGTGGATTGATTGATTGATTGATTGATTGATTGATTGATTGATTGGTTGATTGATGATTGACGATTTATTGATTGAATGTACAATGTATTTCGAATTGATTGATTATTAAGATAGTTTGAGTGCAAGAATAAAAAGATTTGAGGTGAAAAAAATGTATGCTGCTAGTGTGCAAATTACTTGTTATAAGAAAAAGCTTACCCTTAGAATGCTGAGTAATTTTCTAAAAATGGATTTTTGTGCCGTCTGCTTTCCAAAATCTTAAATATCTGTCTAATTTTGATGTGGAAAGATACTCAGAGTAGCAAACAGGTTAGATCACAAGCCAGTCGCCAATTTACTTGGCGGCTGGCAAGGATCTTACCTATTTGCATAAGCATGGAGAAGGGTGCGGCACTATAAGGATTAATTCTCTTCCCTATATGGGATTTTGTAACTGATCCAAATTGAAAGCAATAGTAGAAGATTTTTATTAATTAAAACATTGACGTTTATTGTATGGTATCAAGTAGAAATCACAGTGACAAAAGGAGCAGTTCAAACCCTTTGTCACTGTGGCTTCTTAGTCTTTTCCATCAGTTGTGGAAGAGAGATACATTATGGGGGTTAAGTAGTTTGTCATAGTATGACTGTATTATTATATATATGTTGTGAAACCTTTTGTTTTGTAGCTTTTGTCTACCATAGGCCAAACTTTGAATGTTTTGTTTACTTGTCTATACTTTTTTATTAAATATTCCAATTACGCAGTACCTTGACAGTTGTGAAATGTTCAAATTAGAAAGATGCTGGATGTTGAAACTGTGAGAAAAGCATTAAACTGATTTCCAAAGGGTCTGATAAGCAATGTTCGGCCACAGCACCTTAATTTCAAAATTAGCAATATCTCTCCCCATTCCTATGTTTTCAAGAAAATTACCCAGCATTCTAAGGGTTGAGGTGGTGTAGAACTGATGACATAGGGACCGTGGGTACCTTTTTACTAAACAGTGTACGCTTAAGATTTGCGTAAGTCTTAAACAAAAATTCCGCTTTTATCCATATTGGGCAAAGCAATATTGCAAAGTAACACATCATTGGAATCGTCTCTCCGAGACATTTCCAATGACGTGTCACATTACAATAGTGTTCTTTCATTGAAGATACTATCCATGTTTATCAATTATGACTTACGCAAATATTTTCCGTAACTTGTTTGGTATAACGGACACCAGGATTCAATCGTCACCAGAGCCCTGCAGAGTGGTGAAATCCAGGAAACTGAAGAACGCCATAGAATAATTGAAATACTGTCGACATAGTTTTAACCCTAAGAATACTTGATCATTTTTTTTAACAAAGATTTTAGTGTGGTCTACTTTCCAAAACCTTAAATATCTGCTTAATTTTGATAAAAAAAGATACAAAGATTCTCAGAGAAGCCAACAGGTTAGATCCGGGCAAGATGCCAATGAATGTGGCGGCTGGCCTTGATCCAACCTGTTTGCATAAGCTTGAAGTGGGTTCCAGCACTATAAGGGTTAAACCCCATATAAACAAACATAGATATGTAAAAGGTATTGGTTGAGAAAGTATCATGGTTAAAAGGTTATTTGCTCATCATGGACAAGTCCCTCTTTAACAGCAATGTTTTCTATATATTGTCTACATCAGTGTGCCAAGAAAGGCCTGTCTTAAAAGATGAGTAACATACAGCTGCAATGTCCATCTGTTAAGTTATGGGTAAAAGTCCTGATAGAGGGCTGGAATGTTTCAAACATATCTTCAAATTGCTTGTTATTTATAGCTGTTCTTTTTCTAGCAATACTTTGTCATCTTCTTCACATTCCAATGTGTTCTCAATACTTTGGTGATTGAATTGAATATAAACTTGTGATTTGATCAATTTCAATGTCAAAATGATGTGATAGTTAATTATTGTTTAGATGTGGCAGTTTAATAGAAAATGTCTCAATGAAATTTTGTTACATGGAAATAAATACACAGTCTGTATATCAAAAAGGTTTTTTGTTATCATTTAAAATTTTCCAGAATATCAATGTGAACCCTTATTATTAATTATCAAAATAAATCTTAAAGGTGCTTGTTTATAGATGAGAAGAAATTTGGATGTCAAAATTTGACTTCTTTAAAAACAATACCAAAGCTGAACTGATGTAAAACAAGCACTGGACAAAACCCATTGGATGCAAAATAGTTAGTATTTTTCCGTATTTGGAACCTGTATACAGGGAAAAGATGTACATGTATATCAAAATATAAAGGTCTATTTTAACATTCATCACATCCATCTGGCAATCAAAATGGACTGATGATGTTTTTGATAAAATGCGTTCAATTAAGCCTACCCTCGGAAAATGGTACCCTTTTTACAGGTCCGTACGAAGAGAAGAAGTTACAATTGCACGAATCCGAATTTGGTCACTCACACATAACACACTTCTTGCTCTTGGCTATGGAACATGCACCAGAATGCATTCCACACAATGCATCCTTAACCATCGAACATATATTACACGATTGCATTATTTTACAAAGAATTAATGCAAAATATTTCAATGTCAACACTTGATCTTCAAGAGCTTTATGAGACTCAGAAATGAATTCATTCTTTCCTTTCTCAAAGAAATTGAAATTTACAAAAATTTGTGATTCCTTATACATTTTGAATATACATTTATCAATACCCTTTCCTCATTACAAAATATTTATTTGATATCACACTCATAACAAGTAATTTATCTACAAACACAAACATTGATTTTTTACAAATTTTCTATCATTCATTCATTACAAATTCTTATTTATTTGGGCTTACAATCAACTGGTATGTCCCTGCTAGTGTTTAAATCCCACACTGGTGTACTTGGGTTTTCCTGCTTCCTGCTGATTTTTTTTTTATATGGGTTTTACATCACATCAACATTATTTCAGTTATGTAGCGATGCCCGACTCTTAATGATGGAGGAAGACCCCATACTCAACTGCCCATAGGGGCTGGACAAGGTGGGTAGAACCATCGGCATTCCGTAAGTCAGTTGGGAGACTGCCTCTCATGAAAATCCATATCCCTCTCAGGATTCGAACCCACGCGGAGAGAGGCCTTGTGATTTCAAGTTCTATACTCTAACCACTAGGCCACGGAGGCCCCTCCTGCTGATCTGGATAGCTTTGTAACTTATGGCTCAAAGGTTGAGAGTCTCTCCATCACTTAAGGAAAAGAAGATATCCTTTCAAGAATCATTTTTAATGAAAGTCAAAAAGCCTCTTAGTGGTCTTGAATCAATATAAATGATGCAGGTTCCTGGGTTTTCCTTGACACCAAACTTACAAAGTAAACCCCCAGGGTCCTGGCTATGACACCTAAAAGATTGCATTCAGAATACCATATAAGGGGTCAAAAGACCATACATTGTAGGATCAAGCAAGGGAAAACCCTGATGTTCTTTTTATTTCCCGGCCTTTTTCATCCTAGTCCGAACTGGGCCGGGATTTCTCTACCACCAACCTAAAGAAACAACAACAACAATGGCTGCGACCGTAAACCGTGTGACCTTTTCAAAATTACTTTCTTGTCACCGCCTGACAGGTTTGTATGATTTGAATTAAAAATAAAACCAAACGAAATCACTAAAACGTGTCTTTTTCCTCGAAAAACGATATTAAGAGAGTTAGATAGTCCATTTTAAAGCGCGATCTTCAACGGTTGTAAAACCTGTGCCATATTCGAAGCACACTAGTAGTCGGATAAGAAGCATGTCTGTCGTTTGTGTGTCTGTAACAGTTCCGAAGCAGAATTTAATGTTGTCAGTAACATTGAAATCTCGACGTTAGATTGCCCCAACAGACAATAAAAAGGAATCTTAACGTCGAATTAATTATTTGGTCGTGTGCCATGAATGGGGAAAATCGATAATTCACAATACACAGAGAGAAAAACATTATTCTAACTCTTTTTATAATCGACATATATGTTCTTTTTCAAAATTCAACATATCCTTGCTTTTTCTCTTTTCTTGAATGAGGTATTGATTAAAATTGAATACATACTTCCAAGAGTGAAATTGTATCAAATATGTTGGGGAAAATATGGGGCCGAATAATATATCATTAAATAAAAATTCTACTCTACTTGCAGGCCTTGTGTGCAGCAGATGGTATAAAAGTATGAAGAATGAAAATTCAGACATGAAACCTCACCAGGTTGAGAGACAAAATCCAGAAACGATAGAAAAAGAGCCTGGAATGTGGAAGAAATACACCGATCTTCACTTCTGGAAGGCGGACCGACTGAAGCGTAATTATGGAGAGGGATTCAATGAGAACCTTGTTGATGAAATGTTGGCCAAGATGGACATTACTAATAACTCAGAGGATGATATGGTTGGTATATATCAAGGCTTCAGGACAGTGGTCAAGAGTTAGAGCGTCGGCCTCTGGACACGAGGGTCGTGGGTTCGAATCCCGTGAAAAGTGGAATCTGCCTTGCGAACTTTCATTAATCCACATTTGGCGCGATTACTGGTGTCGTATCCAGGAAGCAGAATCGAGAGTGATTAATCTAAGTTGTAAGAACTTGTTTCACAATGTAAAATGAATAAGTTTAACCAAAACTAAGGCTTCAGATTTGATGTGGGCCCACAATATTAACCTTCTACAACTTCAATATATGGTGCACTACACAGCTTTCTTCAGAATTTTAAGCGCAAATTGCCTGGTCATATTTAATTCAGGATAGTACTTATAAATGGTATATGTTTGGTTCCATATTTCTGAAAATATCCCACCCTTTTGTTGCACCATTGGTCAATTTGGCCCGACTTTTCTGAAAAGATTCTGAAACTCTGGTATACATATGCATGAAGTTAATTGGCGGCTAGCCTGTGATATAACTTGTTTGCTACTATGAGTGTCTTTCCTCTTCAAAATTAAGCAGATATTTTGAAAGGTTTAGACAAGCAGACAACACACAAATCTATTTTTAGAAAATTACCCAGTATTCTAAGGGATGAATTTTTGATATTAGGTGCGACAAGTGTGATGCAAAAATTGCATTATTGAATATCCTTTTTGTCACATATTTGTGCTTTTTACAAGTGTATATTATTAGCTGATTTGAGTCTGACAAATTAGTAATCTCTATGTGAAAGAAAAAGGTAATACTACACCTATACAGTTTTTGTTAATGTTATCTGAAAAATGTTCTTTTGAATGATGATAAGATTTATCTTACAATTGGTACATTTTGTAGGCTGACCTCAATCTATAGAAAGTTTGTTGTTTTTCTTTCAGCCGGTGAAAATGGCCGACCCTTATCAGAAGCCTTATAAAAAATGTCTCATATGTTATCATAATATAGAGCTGGACTATAAGGTAAATATTATGGCACTTAACTACTAAACTTGAGTCTAGGTGACAGAATTTACTGATGTTTAACCCATTCTTTCAAATTGAATTCTATAACAATTGTGGTGTATAAAGTATGCAAATTAATCTCTTTATTTTGATATGGTATAGAAAGTTTATAGAAAGTGATGCAACACAAGTTGAAGTTAGTCCTTATTGAGAATTTCTTTTTTGTTATAGTTGTTTCGTATTGCTTGCTACACATGGTTTTGAATGTAAACTGGGTGTATACTTAAAGGATATGGTTTGAGGGAGGCTATTTATTTTATTGCTTTAATGTTGTTTGATTTGAAATTTATGTAATTTAATTCTTCCTAGACATATGTTAGTTGGACGAAAATTCCTCTTTTGACATAAATAACAAACAATTCTTCTCTTTATTTGATCATGAAAGATTTTATGGCTTAATCAATGTGGGTTATTTCATTACTAAACATCAAATTTACAACTTCCTTTGTTTACAGATGTTTTCAGACAACCTTTGAATTGAAGGAGAATCAAAATAAAATTTCTGTAAGGATACCTATTAATGTTGGAAACAGGAAATATTGCCCACTGAATATTTCGTTCTTTTGTTACAATAACAGTAACTACAAACTTTCTCCAACTGACAGATATTTCTGAATATTGTTTGACAGAGTTGAAATGTCAAGACCTGTACGCTATTATTCCTGCTGTGTTAATGTGTGTAGGATATTTAGTTTTCACTGGGTTCTCTGTTTACAGAATGTACAACTACTGAGCCAGTTTGTATCTCCATATACTGGAAGAATCTACGGCCGTCACATCACAGGGCTTTGTATACCTATGCAGAGAAGGATATCGCAGCTTATACATAAAGCTGAAAAAACATGTAAGTGATTTTAATGATTCAGCCCTTTGTTCAAATGTTAAAATTGTCAAATATTCAAATCTGCATACTGAAGCCTGCATTGCCTAGTAGTTTGAATACAGTTTTTGAAATGATGAAGCACCTCTCTACAAGGGTTTAAATCATGGTGACAGTATTTGGTATATTCATGATAGGTCGTCTCTCAACTGACTTACAAATGCAGGTAGACAACCTTTTTTTTAATTTTGATATCATTTAAACCAGCATTTAGGCTATTCAAAATATTAGGATTTCACCAGGAAAATATATTTTTTCTTAATTGATCGTTGGTCCCATGGTTTTGCTTAATATCAATTTTCATTTCAGAGTGTTTGGGTAACGTGTTTTTGTCTAAATTGCACGTTCTTTGATAGTCGCTATTGGTTGTTATTTTTTTATGTCTATTTTCAGATTTGATGCCCAAATTAAGGAAGACTCCAGAGTACCTTACAGACCCGAAATTGTTTACATTAACAACAAAAACCTATCCCTATGGGGAATAGAGCGTTTAAATTGGGTCGTTGTTGTTTAATTGTCTTTATTTTGTATTATATCACTATGGCTTTCATTCAATAAAAACTTAACATGTAATATTTTGTTTGTGTTTTTGAATCTTTTGTCCCATTCAAAAAACGATATAACACAGCACATGTATTAAAAACATGACCACTTTAAAGGCACTATCTCACAGATTGATATTGTTTTTTCTTTATAAAATTTAGTCTACTGACAAAATAACATTACCCATTTATAGAGTTACATAACAGAAAAATATTGATATGTCTCTCAACCTTGTTCATATCTGTTTGCTAGGTGTATAGCACACAATATAGTAAATTTAACGGTTCATTTTTTAAACAATTACATACTATTTCCATTACACAATCAAATTTTGAAATGGGTCAACACTGGTCTCTAATGCTAGCAAGGTGCATTAGTGTACAAACACTTAGTTGTTAATTAGACTAAATTGTTCAATCAAAGCACTGAAAAGCGTGAATGCTTGTTTCACAATTTGTTATAGAAATCTCATATGTTTAGCAAATAAAATATAAACAAATTGCAAATGGTCATCTTTTAAGTGATGTGGATTGTCTCAATAGCCTATTTTACATTTATTACTCGCAACATATCTTGAGAAATAGTCCCTTTTTACATTAAAAGAATATAAAAGAGGGAAATGGCTCTGAAAAGAAGTTATTCTCTGTGTCGTCAGTGGATTTCACATCCTGTTGCACTTTAATGTAGTATTTGAAAGTCTATGAAGCAAAGAGTGAGACATGTTGATGTTCTTTAACATTTCTCAATCAGAATATTCAGCTATTTTTCTACATAAAAACAAGGCATGCTGTGGGAAATTAATCATTTTATATTTCTTTTTGGATTCGTCAGAACGAATGTTAAGCCAAGTTAAGATTACAAGTCCATGTAGACACTAAGTCTCCATTAATCCAAAATAATCTGAACAGGTATCAGGAAGTAAGAAGATGGATAACTCATACAGAACACTCTTAAGTTCACCATAAATTACCTCCCTTGTATCTTTTGATAACATGATTATTCTGGTTAACTTCTATCGAATGCTTGGACGTCCTTGTTTGAAACTGAACAAACATTTAAAAGATGCATCTTCCCCTCGGGATTTTTAGTTAAAAGACTGGCAAAACAAAGGATTTTAACTTTTGTGATTAGTGATGCCAACCTTGTTGCATAAACACAACCCATGAGAATAGCTAAATATTTCTACTTATTTCTACATCTAATTATTAATGTACAGCGCCCACTCTTAACCATTATATTACAAGTTCCCTTGACGACCTACCAGTTATAGGCTAGGAAATGTGTCTTTTCAAAGGACGCACCATGGTGAAATATAAATCCCATTATGGAGGATTGAACCCGGGTTAGTCGGTCTCTATTCCCCGACACTAACCATCACACCACAATTTTATGGTAAATTAGGTTGTATGATCCAGACGTAGATATTTCGGTTTGTAATGCAATTACAGCTTTGATAAGGACAAAACATAAGTTTATTTGACAAGTACAATATACAAAGCGATTTTATCGTCAGAGTGATGCTTCAAAACATTACTTTAGCAAGTCCTCCACTTTTGTGAAGTAGTTGCTATAGTCTCAAATTTTAACCATCAATTTGGTATTACATAGAAACTTGGGTACCGTTTTACTAAACGACTTAAAGAAAATATTTGCGTAAGTCATAACTGATAAACATGGCTAGTATCTTCATTGAAGGTACAATACTGCAATGTGACACATCATTGGAAGCGGCTCGGAGAGACGATTTTAATGATGTGTTACTTTGCAATGTTGCTCAGCCAATTATGGAAAATAAGAGGAATTGTTGTTTTACACTTACGCAAATCTTAAGCGTAAACTGTTTAGTAAAACGGTACCCAGAGATCTCTACACATGGTATTTGGTCAGTCTTTATGAGAGCCGCTACTACCATGCTGTACACCGTTAGATCGTTAATCTTTGTGACTAAAGTTGAAAGCAATATCAGTCAACACTTGTGTGTATTTAAATGTTATAATAAAAAGAGAGTTTGCATTTTATTAGTTTGCATGATAGAGATGAAAATATAACTTTTAATAACAAGTATATCGATATAATGATTGCTTCATGTAATTGATTCTTTTTTTTTTTTTTTTTTTTCTCCATTTATAACAAGTTGACTTCTATTTTCATTTCTCATTGTTACCAAAGTACAGGGTAAAGTTTACCATATAACGTACATTATGGTGTTGAATATAAGAAAGGCGTCTTCGAGGAAGCGAATTTCAGATAGTAACAGGTTTCATTGTTTCAATAGATCATACTGATATGATGGGTGCATTACTTGTTCAAGTATAGCCTGGGGTCCTGGCCCATGCTAACCTAGTTCGCGGTATACGAACGGGCCAGGCTCCACCAGGCTAGTTCAAGTATTGCGATTTCTAATCTAGAAAGTTTGGAGTTCGGTACACGCATTTGGTTATATTCACTGAGTTGATAAGGACAATGGTATAACCAAGATCTAAAGGTCAATGTTGTTGAGTGTTTGTTCCCGCGATAGTGTGGTTAATGGGATTAATTAACACTAAGGACAGCTAGAATCGGGTCAGACATAGAAATGAGACTTGTTCGTCATCCAAGCAAAATCGCGTATAACTACAACATTTCAAACGACATTTAAAACTTTGAAATATCGTCTAGATAAAGTCTAACGTGTCTCGTACTTTGTCTATAGGTTTTACATTGCGTCACTATTATTTTAGCTATTTTGAGACGTTCGGTTCATTATAACGGAAGAAGACCCAAAACATGGCTACCCATAAGGGCTGGTCAAGCTAAGTAAATCCATCAGTATAACATTTTGTGAGCCAAGGGGAAAACCCCACTCATCAAAATCCAAATGCTTTTCTATTAACCAAATGATTAATTAAAGCAATGTTTACTATCTTTCTTCGTTTCGTCACAATGTAAATTCAAATCATCTCCAGTAATAATGGGTTTGTCATAACTGATCGTGCGGCACCAACCGTAATTACTCGGGTATTTCCGTGACATGAGAAGTACACATCGTACAAAAGTGTCGGGTTACAATTTTGTGTTATTTGCCCCCGGCTAATCACAGGTGTCATGTGGGAGTCCACGTTGAGTAGCTAAATGTATATGGAAGCGTTGAACACCATTTTAAGTCATTATATTTGGTCGGTAACTCATACATAATAGTGAAATTATAAGTTGCGATAGACATCCGTTTCCTTATTCAATTAAATGACTGTATAGATGTTACATTTAAGATCTATATATTAAAAAGGAAAGAACAATAAAAAAAAGTCTCGCATGAAGCAATATGGCGGCATCCTTTTTATGTCAGGGGTGTTTTTATTGGATAGTACTACACCAGGGTACCGTTTTACTGAACGACTTAAGGAAAATATTTGCGTAAGTCATAACTGATGAACATGGATAGTATCTTCATTGAAAGTACAATACTGCAATGTGACACGTCATTGGAAGCGTCTCGGAGAGAAGATTCCAATGATGTGGTACTTTGCAATAATGCTCAGCCCATTATGGAAGTAAGAGGAATTGTTGTTTTACACTAACGCAAATCTTGGGCGTAAACTGTTTAGTAAAACTGTACCCCGATGAGTTCAGAGTGGTGCGACACGGCTCGTCATTCGTACAGCCATCGATCAAGCACTGGTTATTCGGCCATTAATATTCGCCTTCTGGGATTACCGAAGACTTATTCCATGTCAGACTCCACTCTTGTATAATGAGCGTAAATAATTCGGGAGCCGCTTTTATATAACATGAATATATCATTATTGTCTTTGGGAGATCGATTCTTGAGAGAGAAAAAAGGAGACTATTTATAGCATGTTTTTTTTTCAATGCTATTTCAGTCATATCTAAGACACAGCGGTCATTGCTCCTATTCATACAATCACTGCATGGTATATATGGTATCAAAGTAAGTTGCTATTTTATTCTATGGACAATATATATCAGAAGTAGGACATATTTAAAGTATTTCATATTGTCTTCGTTTAACACGGTCTCCAACATAGGCTGAGCCAAGGTTTTACTATCGGAACCATTGTGTGCAAGATCAGTAATGCTACAAACAGTGCTTTTTACGATTGACTTAAGAAATGAACTCCAAATGTTTCTTTTTGTCGAAGTTAACCAACATCTTTCGTTCGTCCTCAAGAACAGGTCGTTAGAATATAATCATCAAAACAAACACACCCAACAAATATATAAGAATAGTCAATAGGGCATCCCCAGTTACATTGCAACATTCGAAATTTCCAAGAACTGTCTCGCATGGTTCAACGACCTCCGTAAGTAGTTAAACAATGGTGTCACACCACTCCAAACTCCTCGCCGCTGTGGAGACAAATTCATCACAGTGATCTCCCTTTATGGGATTGATGCTGCGTAGTAAGGGGAGATTACTGTAAGGCGTTTGCTGTTGATAGGGAAACTACTACACAGCAAAAAGAGCCATTTTACAGTTGCCACGTCGCCTATCTATTTGAAGAATAGCGTGTTATAGGAAACCGCTGCAGCGTTGATCGTTTATTGGCCAATTAATTATACTTGGGTGCATATTGCTTAAATGGACAGTATGACGGCCTCCGTGAAAGACTTTCTTATAGACAAGTGCGTAGATATTAATGTGCCGACCTAGATCAACCTGTGTAAATAACACAGCATGATGTGTGACGGCATTTTTAGTATTTACTGTTAAACCAGCTTGTTCACAGATGTAAGTTGATTTGAAAAGTATAACATAATTTCGTTAAGACTGTACAATAACTGCATTGTTGCAGGATACGTACCGACCGAATCATAGCTCTTGAACGTAGAACTAGTTAGAATTAATTTAAAGCCTGTAATAGTGAATTTATACGTATTCAAATTTAATTTTATTCAAATTATTTGTGATCTTGGACATATAAACTGTCCATACATGCACTTAGATAGGTTGACATTTCTAAAGGTATCAACGTTTATTTTGGTTTTCAAGTTGTCATATGAGAACAAGCAACGTTTATTTTGTCTTTTTAACTTTTAAACAAACAGCTCGAAAAACGTCGCTTCCTGTACTCTAAATGCGTTCCGAGAACATAGTCCGAACGCGCTGATTTATGCCGACAACAAAGGGCTATTTTCGCACGACGGATTGCATTTATGGTCCCAATTATCGTTCGTTAGATGAATCAGGCTTATAAATCGAACTATCGTGCCGTGTAAAAAGATGAACTGATCCTTCAACAGAATGTGAAGGACTTGCTAAAACTACAGAAATAGTTTCCTATGTTCTTACGTGTATCATTAACTCTTATAGTGCTGGAACCGACTTTGTGATTATGCAAACAGGTTAGATCCAGACCAGACGCCAATTAACGCGTCTGGCCTGAGATCTTACCTGTTTGCTACTCTGAGTATCTTCCCTCAACATAATTAAGCAGATATTTAATGTTTTGGAAAGCAGACGACAGAAAAATCTATTTTCAGAAAATCACCCAGCATTCTAAGGGTTAAACGTCCAAAACCAATGAACCTACCGACTCTTTGAAGATCATTGTCTGAGCGGCGCATTTACAAATACCAGAGCCATAGACAAACATGTTATCTATGTCTCTGCAAATACCAAAACGCTCGGAAAAGCATCCCCGCCTGCAAGACAAGGTGATCCAGAAGAATACTTCAAACACCCACAAAGTGGAAAGAGCTACTTGCTGGGTGTCGATTACCCTATTAAGTTTCAGTTTCACTGTATCGGATTAAGATCAATAAGCTTTTATAATCACCGGTGGTATTCTGGTTGCTGGACCACCCATGTAATTTCAGGGATTTGCACTTTGATTCACATCTTACACATACACTAGGTGTTTAATTATTATAGTTAACAATGCGATTAAAAAATGAATCGGAGGAAGATCAAAGATACTCGAGGAACATATTTTCAGTTGTAGTCGAATACCGAAAGATGGTTGAATTTAACAAGGAATTATCCTTATCGTTTACTTTGCCGAATATCACTTGATGGCAATAACGCACAAATTATACACAAACTGAATTTTTTATATTGAGAAGAGAATAAAGGTGGTAATTTTCAAGAAATTTTAAAACGCAGCAGCCTGTTTGTATATATTGATACGAAACTTAAAGGCTCATGAAAGAATACTAATGCCATATAAAACCATATTGTTGGGTAAACTGTTGGTCAGATTCAAATAGTTATCACAAATCATAAGCAAAAAACAATCACTACAACTTGAACTTGAAAGCCAACGAGAAGTAACCCAGATCAGCTAATTTAGTAATTCAGATTGCCTGATTCTTCACCTCTGACCTGGTCATGTGATACAACACAAATTGAATTGACGAATCAGAATTCGTTATTTTAGATATGTAAACAAACTGATTGTTAATTTACATGATTGATTTGGAGACAACTAAATTTTAAGTACAAACTAACTTATGTTAAAGGAGTTTATTAAAGAGGGTATAGCAGCATTCATAAATTTTCATGCCTTTTATGAACATTATAAAAAAGACTCCGTATATTCTTACAGTAATTTATTTGTACTCGTATCCTTTCATGTGCCTTTAATACGAAGCCAGCATATCTCATTAAAAAGCCAACACCATCTTCTCACACGACAAAAGAAACGAATCAGACGACCAAACAAACGTAATGAAATGTCTAATAATGACGTGATATACGGCGAACCTCTGATACTATCCCCATGCGTTATCCCATTATGGCGCCATTGGGAATTGTTCCCCGTGAAACGACGCCTCCGACAACACGACAAGTATGTTAGTGTAAAATTAGTTTCGAATTAGTTTTTTTTTCCTTTTTCTTTTTCTACTCCCCTCTCAACTTGAGGACGGGAGTACTGAAATCTAATTCAAAATAACTGACACAGTTTGGTTTGTATTTTGTCTGCATTTTCTTCGAATAGCATCAATCGATCTAAATGTACGGTTATGGAAGCGAGACGTTGGTTAAGACTAAATGAAAACGTTCACACATTTGGAGGAATCAGTAAAGTATTGCATTTAACCATAGAATAGAAAGGAAAGCTCTCAAACTTACAAGAGATATTAGACACCCAAACAATAAAGAGGACACCAAAACGCCCAGGCGTCTGAAGACGCACGTACATCAATGTAGGTGCATACACATGCACTCTTATATGAACATCGTCTCCCGTTACACTTGGATTTTGATGCAAGAATAGAATAAACATCAGTCAAAGCAACACAAAACTATCGGCACCAACATGAGTAGAACCCAGAAAATGGGTAAATAATGTGTTATAATTGAGTCAGCGTTTAAACTTCATATAATTTGGATGTTATTTGCAGTTGTAACGATCTTTTCAAAAAAAGATCAATACATTAAATTACCGCAATGTGATAATCCGAAAAAGACATGGGGTCCCTTCGACTTCCAATATACGGGATCGGCTGCATTCCATTTTCCACGCAATGCCATTTTGGATCATCCGAGTTAGGCCACACCAAGGTCTCTAGAGGCGGCTTTCTTCCATAGCTATAGTGTGGGTGAGAAAGTCGTGTTGACTGAAATGCTTGTAACTATTTAAACAAGGACAGCTCTGATTGGGCTCCAAGTAACGCAACGACTTAACTGGAAAACCATCGAAGCATTAAAACGCAAAACGAACATACAGAATGGTCTGAACCAAAATGATTCGTTAAGCGCCTCGTTAAGATTCTCGTCAGTTCTCGTTTTATCTCGCTCTGGCCGATTACATCCGACATTTCCACGTAATTTTCCTTTTTGTATGTTTACGTAACTGGTGCGTTGGGCTTGTGTATCGCAAAACCGGTGCATGGCATACCTGTCGATAATCTATGTTGCATCGATTCGACAAGACTCTTAATACACGCAAATTAGGTATAACTAACAATTAGCAAGACTATTTTTCTAATAAACGAAGATAACTCTTTTGCTTTCATACACGTATAAACACGAAAGCCCTATCACACTTTACGAAAACGCGACGCGGACTTACACAAAAGAGTGACAGTGTTTTTTTGTCTCTATACCTTCCATGAAATCATAAGAGTCCAAATTCATTTCCTATATTGTTATACGGTTACACGTATATAACTAATTTAACTGACGACTCGCTTTACACTTGATGATTATACCATTCTCAAGTGTCCAATGATTCGAACAATTGACGTCTTCAATTTTTTAACAAGATAATAATGTTTAAGTTTAACAGCCTCGCCATGCTTTATTATAAAATCGATGTTTTTCAGACCCTTTTATGCTGACATCGTGTGCTTTCCTCACTTTGTATGCAGAAGAAAACAGCTGTTAATACCATAATCTTCCCGCCAGTTTTATGGGTCGCCATACAGGGTTTTCCCTTCATGAATAATGACAAATAAGCTTAAGACCACCGCTGCAAAACATGAAGAAGTGCAACTCAGCATTCTTTTGTTGTTCATCGCGAGTATAAGCTATCTACAAGACTCTCATTCTTTATTAAAGCAGTGTCACAATGAGGCGGTCGTCGAAAGCAGGATTTATCATAAGACGCTTGTTCTAGTATGTAGAAATAGCTCGTAACAAGAAGAATTGTACTGTCATTCCCCACTTATATTTGCATTAATAAATCAGTTGTAAACGTTTTCCGGATACATTTCTCGTATTAATAAGACTGGGAAAATACCTGTTGTTTCATTAACGTGAAAATTTTATAAAAAAATTTAGAAGCTCAATTTAGATAGTCCCCTTTAAACCTTTAAATGATTTCACCTTCTGTTCAGTTTGCACCAATACTTGATCATTTGTTTTGAATAGCTTTGAAACATGTTTTCCCTATGAAGGAAAACGCTGTCTCAATGAAAATGCACTATTTTAATGATAATTTGTTGTTGCTCTCTTTCCGAGTTCGGTCGATCTATCACAAAGTCCTATAACGGATGTTCAATTCAAAAGGGGTTTTCGTGTGGTTTAAGCATTTTATAAATTACTCTTCACTTAATTAGCCTTCAGTTAATAACTCGTGACCAATATTGCGTTGCGTTAATTAAAGGTGCGTGCAGCTGTTCATACATGAAGGATATATATGTATCATTATCGGTCCGATAGTTATAAATACATTGGATGGACATCCGGTCCACTTCCCATGTCGTGATACACTCTCCAAGCTGCTGATTTATTTCCCTCGACCATCCTCCAGTACTACTGAAGGTTCCGTGATTGCATGTGATAAATCACACACATGGTCCCCGTTTGGTCAAAGTGAATGTAAATTTCTGTTTAATAAAGGCATTCAATTAGCTTGGACGATATGGTTATATTTGGTTTTGATTCTCTGAGGGGAATTTTCAAAAAGAGTCTCTTATTTGAATTTTACGCCGTTTTTGTCTCCGCCTAAGTTGTATCATAGCGGTCATTGAATCCCTTCTTTGGCTCTCAGCTGGCAGTACCGTATAATTTGTATGAGCTGATAAGAGATTCTTTCGTTTTTATTGTCCGAATAAAAGAATTGTTTTTCTGTACATTCAGTCATACGCAATTTGATTCTTCTTAGTGTGTTAGTAATACATTCGTAACGTTTTTAAAACAAGAAACCGACGAATGAATAAGTTCTTTTGCAAACACCTTGTTATGTCTCGTTAATTTTCACATATAAAAACTATCAGTATCGGCAGAAAAAAAAATCATCGGACTATCTTGCCTCATCATTTATAATTCAAAGATACTTTAATGCTATTAGGTAGTAAGAACAGCTGATTAGTAACACAGCAACTGGAAAGCAGATTCTTACTGTTCTAATAAGAGTTCATATTTAGGCCATCTTGTGTCCCTTTCTATCATTTCTGATTTCGTTTTCGATCACTCTCTGACTCTCTGTGCAATTTACCGATGGCAAATAAATGAATTAAAGGGTTACATGTAAATATTGCTGAACATTTTGTTGGCAAATCCGGGCAAAGATATACAATTTGCAATACATACAATGCGATCTTTACGATCGATCCTTAGTTGGACCTTTTTAAAAAGTGGTCCTAGATGCAACCTTAAATATATGGTTCCAACACTGACAATTACACAACCGATACCTAGTAGTTGTTAAAGCTCTGGTCAGTTTGCATTGCGACTTTGAGTATTATCATTGTAATGGTCTTTCAGCGTTTTGGACGTGTAAATGTTCACAAATCGTGTAGGGGTATCCAAATGATACTCGAATATACCTCTTGTACCTCTTCACACTTTGTGCACAAGTGATCTTCACGTTTCTTTTGGTACCCGTACATGCGTAAAAGTAATACTAGTACCATAGTAATAAATAGCTTGATTCATTGATGTGTGAACTCGAAATCATCGGTTCCTAGAAAGTGAACATCCAAAGACAGTTACATGCTGAACTTTTAGAATGTTTGGTAATTTTCTAAAAATGTATTTTTGTTTCGTCTGCTTTCCAAAACCGTAATTATCTGCTTTTTTTTTAATGAGGAAAGATACTCAGAGTAGCAAACAGGTTAGGACACAGGCTAGCCGCCAATTTAGTTGGCTGCTGGCCTGAATCTAACGTGTTTGCATTAGCATAAAGTGTGTTCCAGCACTATAAAGGTTTATATCATGTGGGGCTGTTCATGTCCGGAATCAGAATACCATATGCAGACGTCCCTTCCTTGGTTACAGAGAATCGATTTGTCATTGGTCACTCCGACCCAGACAGGATAGGGGTCACCATGGTAGCAGGGTCACTCTAGTTACGTATTCATTAGATAAAATGCATTGGTACAGTCAGTAACCACTGTAACGAAACAAATAAATCATCAATTCATTTCGCCACCACACTTGTGGTGGAAATAGGCAACCCCATAAAGGGAGATCATTGTGAGGAGTTTGCAGTTTCTTATTACTCACCATGAAGAGAGTAGATCATACCTTCGTTACGATAAAAGTCAATAATCTCCGAGTTATTCGTACCGCATCATTGATTATTATTCAATAGCCATTGTAAATGGCAAAAGGTAGTCAGTGGCATGGAAACAATAATGTGCATGGTTCATATTATAACTTGTAAGGTATAACCAAGGGGGTAAACATCAATGGACCGATTCTTACGTAACTTAATCAGGTTTCATTCAAACTCAATATTAAACACATGCTTGTCGTAGAAAATGCACAATATCCCCGATTCATTGATTCGAAATAGGAACAGTATGTTCTTAGATGTCGTCCCAAATTGTACTTGGAAAATCGCCTCTATTAAACTATTAAAGGAGAAGAAGTTTTTCCTGGCTTTGGTTGCTAGTGGTATGAATTTATTTCCAACGATATTCCATTTTCAGTTTAACGCTAATCCCATTGTTCCGAATAGGAGGAGCCCTTTTTCGACTCGGAACAATATATCAAGTCGCTGCGTACACTTCCGGTATACTGGGAATATCAGGGTGGTTAAGCCATGCCGACTTGGGGTGTTGGTATTTTTTACCCATTACCAAACAATTACGACATTTGACCAGTTTGTTGAAGATGCCCTTGGAAAACACTGTGGGAAAGGGATAAATTGCTCCTAATGAGCAATTTCTCCTTTTCCTACAATGTTTTTTTACCCTATCAGAAGACACTTTTCCAATTTCATCAAATTTTGAAATGTCGTGTGCAAACTTTTTCAAATTGGGACAGTCGACATTTGTCGTTTGGTAAAGGGTTAAGTAGATAAACAAAATAAAAATGAAAATCTAAAAAGAAAATAAAGAAATAAAAGCACCTGAAATGAACAGAGACAAAATACCTTTGTATAATGGTTTTGATCCAGTGACTATGGTTGCGCCCGCACCCAAGGCTTGTATTTTACAGACATCGGCTGGTTTGGCCGGGACTAATGCAAGAAAGCGAAGACATAAACAACGAAAGCAGTGGTTACTAACCCACGCAAAACTGTCCTTGTAGTACTGTCTGATTCTAGAAGACACATCCCTAAGAGACAGTGACAGCAAGATCAATGAGTCTATGGTTGGTAATAAATAAAGGCTAATTGAAAACTTAGTTATCGGCTCAAGGTGAATTCAAAGGGAGAAGTTTATGCTTTTACACAGACAATTTGCGTAATTTTCTCACATGGAATTTAGTTTCGGGTCCGTATTGAAACCAGACGACCCTTCATGCAATGATAATGATAACGTGTAATTGGATTTACGTTATTTAGAAAGCATTGTGATAAAACAAGACACCTTTCTTTTGAGCATGTTCTCCTTTTTACTTAGAGATATGCCAGCCACAGAACACGGCAGGAATTCTACTTTGTCACAATGGATTGGATGCTTTCTATCACAGATACAGTAAAGTGGGATAATTTGGAGAAGGGGTTAAAGCAAGAATATTCGAAAAGCCTTCACACAAGTGAATGGTATTCGAAAAAAATGCATTCACACAAGTAAGCGATATTCGAAAATGCCTTCACACAAGTGCGTGATATTCGAAAATGCATTCACACAAGTGCGTGATATTCGAAAATGCCTTCCCACAAGTGCGTGATTTCACACCTTTAGCCCTGAATTTACATTGCATGTATACTTATTTGACGTGAGTATTAAATGAAGCTGGTCACCGAACTCTTTTATCTAAAGCACATTTCTTTAACCGATAATTCTCGAGTACGAGTACCAACAATTAAGTTTTCTCAGGTCAGGAAAAAGAAGGCTGATGTGAGAAATGTTCCTCTTGTATTAAATCTGTAAAACGGTATGCGTTTTTTGAAGGTCGATCGAAAAATATGCTTTCATATATTTTTGTAAATGTTTCGGCTGAAAGAGACTTATATTCTGTATTGTTTATGATATCATTTTCATTCTTTTGTTAACCTAAAAAGTATGTAAGCATAAGAGACGTTTGGTTAGAACTACGCAGATGTGGGCATTAACCCTTTAAGTGCTGGAACGGACATCATGCGTATGCAAACAGATTAGATCCAGTCAAGCCGCCAAGTAAATTGGCGATTAGCATGTGATCTAACCTGTTTGCTACACTGAGTATCTTTCTTCATCAAAATTAAGCAGAATTTTAAGGTTTTGGAGAGGAGACGACACAAAAATCTACTTTTGGGGGAAATTACCAAGCATTCTTAGGGTCAATGAAACCTCTGATCATGCGAGTATGATATTGTCTCAATAGAGAATGCATTTTCCCTGAACTGTGGTTATTTTCAAAGAAGTCGGATCTTATGTATTTTGTTTTTTCAACGGAAGAGCGTTTTACCGTGTAAAGGTTGCGTGCGAGTTCCAGAGGGATAATTGAAAGTGATTAAAATTGGTTTGAAGTCTACTGTTGCGACATTGATTAGATTAGACGCGGTCCTAATGAAATAATTAGCCGCAAAATATATATTGACGCAATTAGTGGACTTGCTTGATATCAAAGGCTTATTGTTTATACAGGAAGGTCGGGAATTGGAGATAATCATAGTTGTACCATACTTCTATAAGATATTATACAGAAAGGGTAACTCCCAGATGCATGTTGCTTTACTGCTCGAAAACACATCAGGAAGGGTAGGTTTTTTGCAAACGTAAATTCTTCCTTATCCTTTAACCCTTTACCAAACGCCAAGTTTTCGACTGTCGCAAATTGAAAGAGTTTGCAGACGACATTTCAAAATATGAAATTGGAAAATAATTTTCTGGTAAGCCAGAAAACATTGTGGGAAAAGGAAAGACTGCTCGTCACGAATATGTAGGGTCTACTAATTCTTTGTGCCTTTAGTGATGTAGCCCTTCACTGATTAGTAAAAGCCACTCGGTATATTTAACAATTTTCCCGTTTGGAAATTTTTGACATATTCTTTTATGCTTCATAAATTCGGGTATTTGTTGAATTTTGTTACATTTTGTTGCTTTCCGATATCAAAATACGTCGATTAAAGTTTTGCGGTTTGATAGGCCTACCTCTAACAAGTATATGCTAATACGTTTTTAGAAAGCTTTGACTGCTCTATTTGTGTCCATTTATGTTGCGATGCCAAAGAAAAAACTCAAAAACGTAAAGGACGAAATAGCTTGGAAGAATCATCTGAGTAGCGTTTTACTAAACGCATTAATCTCAAAATATGCGTAGCTTCAAAGCAATATTCTCTCTTGTTTCAATGCTGAGAAAAGCAATATTACAACGTAATACATCATTTGAATCTCTTCGAGACACTTTCAATGACATGTCACATTGCAATGTTGTACCTTCGTTTAAGATACACCTTACTAAATCAGGAAATCGGTTTTGACTTCGGCAAATATGCTCCATAACCTGTTAAGTAAAACTTTACTAGTCTGAGAAGAAAGATCTTCCTTTCGTGCAGGCACTCAATGCACAAGAGGTTGGGTTTCATTCGGCTCACTAATCGAGTGTATTCCACAGGGCCTACTCGGTTTGGGAAATGTCGATATCTTGAGAGCGAGTGGATTAAGAGTCACTCTTCACCCATTAGTTCTTCATTGATTTTGTGGAGTGCCTTTAATAGAAAGCATCAACAGGCGGCTTTTATGAATTAAGATAAAAGCTCATTTAAAAAATGTTGGTATGAAAAGGAATTAAACCGTCAAGGTAAAAGCTCATTTACAAACATTGGTATGAAAAGGAATACAGTTATTTAGATAAGAAGATGTATTGTGGCTTTTGAAGTTAGTTTTTCGAGCTTTTGTTATCAACTTCAGTATAATACGGTTCATTGTGAATTAAATGTAATCGCAGTTGATGACGTTAACGCAAAACAAGTTATCTCCATAGAAATAATTAATCATGAGCATTGTCTCGATAGATAAGATTCCGATCAAGATACATTGTATTTGTCAGTATGATTCATTATTGTACTTGACATAGTTATCATCTTTCAAAATTACAATTTTTTTTCAACTTCAAAATAGGTTCGTTATGATTTAAATGTAAACGCAGTTGATTACACCAACGCACAAGATGTATATCTAATCTAAAAGAAATACTTTTATCATTCTCTCGATTCCGATCCAATTGCATTGTATTTTCTTAACTATGATTCATAATTACAATATTGTCTCAGCATTTAGTTTGGATCTGCCATGTATTCGTATCGGCTGAACGGCCAAGTCACGTACAGTGCATGTGTCAAACTGGATATTGCTGTACAAGGGTTCGATGCAAGACTATAGTAAGTGCTTCATGTTTATGAAGCACTAACTATGGTATTGCATAGAACCCTCAATATCATCGATGAAGTTGAATTGGTTTTTATAGAGGATTTATGAAGCACTTACTATGGTATTGCATAGAACCCTCAATACTATTGATGAAATTGAATTGGTTTTTATAGAGGATTTATGAAGCACTTACTATGGTATTGCATAGAACCCTCAATACTATTGATGAAATTGAATTGGTTTTATAGAGGATTTATGAAGCACTTACTATGGTATTGCATAGAACCCTCAATACTATTGATGAAATTGAATTGGTTTTTATAGAGGATTTATGAAGCACTTACTATGGTATTGCATAGAACCCTCAATACTATTGATGAAATTGAATTGGTTTTTATAGTGGATTTATGAAGCACTTACTATGGTATTGCATAAAACCCTCAATATTATTGATGAAATTGACTTGGTTTTTATAGAGGATTTATGAAGCACTTACTATGGTATTGCATAAAACCCTTAATATTATTGATGAAATTGAATTGGTTTTTATAGATTATCGATGAAGTTGAATTGATTTTAATAGATGGTTCCATGCAAGACTATAGTAAGTGCTTCGTGTTTATGAAGCACTTACTATGGTATTGCATAGAACCCTCAATGTTATCGATGAAGTTGAATTGGTTTTAATAGATGGTTCCATGCAAGACTATAGTAAGTGCTTCGTGTCTATGAAGCACTTACTATGGTATTGCATAGAACCCTTAATATTAACGATGAAGTTGAATTGGTTTTTATAGAGGATTTATGAAGCACTTACTATGGTATTGCATAGAACCCTAAATATTATTGATAAAATTGAATTGGTTTTTATAGAGGATTTATGAAGCACTTACTATGGTATTGCATAGAACCCTCAATATTATTGATGAAATTGAATTGGTTTTTATAGAGGATTTATGAAGCACTTACTATGGTATTGCATAAAACCCTCAATATTATCGATGAAGTTGAATTGGTTTTTATAGAGGGTTCCATGCAAGACTATAGTAAGTGCTTCGTGTTTATGAAGCACTTACTATGGTATTGCATAGAACCCTTAATATTATCGATGAAGTTGAATTTGTTTTTATAGAGGATTTATGAAGCACTTACTATGGTATTGCATAGAACCCTAAATATTATTGATGAAATTGAATTGGTTTTTATAGAGGATTTATGAAGCACTTACTATGGTATTGCATAGAACCCTCAATATTATTGATGAAACTGAATTGGTTTTTATAGAGGATTTATGAAGCACTTACTATGGTATTGCATAAAACCCTCAATATTATTGATGAAATTGAATTGGTTTTTATAGAGGATTTATGAAGCACTTACTATGGTATTGCATAGAACCCTCAGTATTATCGATGAAGTTGAATTGGTTTTTATAGAGGGTTCACTGCAAGCCTATAGTAAGTGCTTCATGTTTATGAAGCACTTACTATGGTATTGCATAGAACCCTCAATATCATCGATGAAGTTGAATTGGTTTTGATAGAGGGTTCAATGCAAGACTATAGTAAGTGCTCCGTGTTTATGAAGCACTTACTATGATATTGCATAGAACCCTCGATATCATCGATGAAGTTGAATTGGTTTTAATAGAGGGTTCAATGCAATACTATAGTAAGTGCTTCATGTTTATGAAGCACGTACTATTGTCTTACATGGAACCCTCGATATCATCGATGAAGTTGAATTGGTTTTTATAGAGGGTTCAATGCAATACTATAGTATGTGCTTCATGTTTATGAAGCACTTACTATTGTCTTACATGGAACCCTCAATATTATCAATGAAGTTGAATTGGTTTTTATAGAGGGTTCAGTACAAGACTATAGTAAGTGCTTCATATTTATGAAGCACTTTCTATCGTCTTACATTGAACCCTCGTGAAGTTGATGAATGGAGGAATGGAGTATTGGCTAACGTGCTTGTAGAAAGCCCAGTGAGTTAATGTGTTCTAGTTTTTCTTTGAAAAATCGACTTAGGGGGAATATTTTTGGAGATATGATATGCAGACCGGATTCTTAAGTGTTGTGTGCGTAATCACTTGCCTTATCGCTTTTTTTCCATGATACATCAGTTTGTTCGAAGATGCCGCATGCTATCCTAAAAATCACTGTGACGGAGGGATTTATTCTTCCTATTAAACAGTTTATCATTTTGGCACAGTTGTTACATCTGGTATCGTAAAGAGAAGCTATTTGAATCCTGATACTTTTTGTCGTCTGGCATTTCTTTCAATTCTGGTCAGTCGTAATTCTAATGTGTTGGAGTGGGCTCCGGCTAATAAACGCGACCAAAGTCTAGATCTCTGCTGCAGGCGACTTTAAAAGACAATTCAATAAAACGGTTTTGTCGTTGGATATTGCTCTCATATTGGACCAGATACAAATTTCAAGATGATGTTAGGGACAAAACTAAACTAAACGATCTAAAGGTCTAGGTTTCGGTTGCAGGCGACTTTTAAAGATGCAAAAATAAAACGACATGAACGGTAAGGAAATTTGGTCGGTAGATTTACCTAATGTGCACGTTCTTCAACTCGCCTTCATAAACCCAGTTGAAATAGATGTGTAGTGTCAATTTTGCTCATAATGCTAGTTTTGGTTTTAGTTCTCATTTCTACCTTTTAAACAATGAGTTCTTATTGAATATGTTGGTGTATACTATTCATTGAGAATTTGGTCTACATTGAAGTTGGCAACCAATATGAATCCTACGTTGGTGCAAGGACTACTTCCGTTAATGAAAGATAACGAACGTTAATGAGTGTTCCACGCGCCAAGTGTCAGGGATAATTTGACCATCACAAAACGCTCGTTTCGTGCCCAAACAAACGTTTAAGAAAGTGACAAGCAATAGCTATGTTTTCTAACAGTTTATCCATGATTCTTTTATTTTGCTTTAAGTAAATAAAAGGTCTGGCGGCTTATTATAGGTAATCGCCTTCTAAATAAGACCGTTGATGTGATAGTCAATAATAAACTATTGCAAATTAGACATTTAACCCTTATAGTCCTGGAACCGACTTTATGCTTATGCAAACTGGTTAGATCAAGGCCAAGGGCCAAATAAATTGGCGGCTGGCCTGTAATCTAACTTGTTTACTACTCTGAGAATCCTTCGTCAACAAAATTAAGCAGATATTTAAAGTTTTGGAAAGCAGACGCCACGAAAATACATTTCAAGAAAATTACCCAGCATTCTAAGGGTTAAGAAGGGAACTGACGAGTTCCCCCCAAACAATATAGAAACATCAGACGAATTGAGCATTTACCGCGATTGTTTATTTGTCCTGTCAGTCCCGAAAATAGAGTTTGGCAAAGAAAGATATAATTATTGTTCGGTTAAGGCGAGTCCGTTTCAATATTCCGTCATATCTGGACAGTCGTGTCTATTTATTTCACTCTGGACGGTTCTTTCTTTCGTCTCAATATTTTGTATTTAAATTCCTTCCAAAAAACGTAATTTCTGCTTGTAAAAAAATAGAGGAACGATCGTAAAACTTTATCGAATATGAATGAGAAGATAGGTGAGACAATAAATTGACAAACAACATTGATAGAATCAATAAACGAAAGCGAATCAGCAAAATAAATGAATGAAAAAGTACTTTGCTTACATGATCTGTTTTAATGGTTAACTAAAATACAAGATATTTCACTTAATGGGCGAGCTTAATTAAAACGAAGGTAACTAAAAGTCTAATTTATCAATTAATCAAGACTTCATTCAAATCAATTAAATTCTCACTAGTTGAGTTTGATTCTTCATTAAACGATGGAATCAATGTTACAAAAAACCCCATTCGTTCATACATAGAGAGTAGTATCCATTTTGGTATGTACAGTCAAACTTGTGTTAAGAGACCAGCCTATGGGACAGAGTAAATTGGCTGTTTAAGACAGGTTGGCTGCTAAACACAAATTGATGTACACTATAAATCTAACAATGGGACTTTCTGTAGTGGCTGTTTAAGGCAGGTTGGCTGCTTAAAAGGGTGGCTGCTTAACACAAGTTAGACTGTACTTGATGTATGTACATGACTATCTTCCTCTTCTTTTCAACATACAACTATACTGTCGACGGCACATTTAATATCTGTGACAAAAGTAGAAATGGTTCAAAACATCTTCTTCTAAATGTCACAAACAAAACGTTTACCATACGTACTTGATAACACAATTGTCGTATGCGTTTACTTTAAGAATGCACAAGTGACACAAATTTATAAAAGGGTTTATAAAAGGGAATGTATAAAGCACTTTGTCTAAAATCCACTTTTATAAATGTTTGTTTACGACATTTTTCCATCGGGAAGTGTTTCACACTAGTAGATGACGATCCCTTTAAAGCTGCCTGTTCATAGAAGTGAGGGAACATAGAAATTTGAATTTCACTGATTTAACCCTTATAGTGCAGGAACCGACTTCTTGCTTATGCAAACAGGTAACATCACACGCCAGTCACCAATTAAATTGGTGGCTTGCCTGAGATCAAACATGTTTGCTGCTATGTGTGTCTTTTTCTGCATCAAAATTGAGCACATATTTGAGGTTTTGGAAAGCGGATGACTCAAAAATCTATTTTTAGAAAGTTGCCCAGCATTCTAAGGGTAAAAACTTTAAAGTAGCTGTACTGTTATAAAAGACACTGCAGAATAAGGGTAAGTTAGTTCGTGCCTAAGTATGTACATCCGAAAGACAGTTGATACGAATGCATCCATTTCCAAAGGCGTTGCAATGGTTTTGAACTCCATCGCAGACTGCCTGTACATACTTAGATATATATTGGTACATCCTGAATTAAAATTGAATTAAGTATTATTGTCCATTTAAACAGTATACTAGAATAAACAAAATGTTATTGTTTCAACGACATTTCATTTTGACTTGAAAAACTGTCCCATATGTGAACACGCAGCTTTAAGCCCGTCTTGGCGAATACAATTTCTGTAAGTGGAATTGACAGGAAGTGTTGGTAATTACGTGTTATGGATATTGGAGGGGCTATTGGAGGCCGGCTATTCTCGACTCCAATTGAAATTACCGTACACGTAATGTGCATGCTGTTTTCTCGATTAACAATTCATTTTCGCCGGAGGTATATGGACATCTGACTAGGCCAAGAAATGTCTCAACAAACTAAACATTAACTCGGACTGGCGCAAATTCTGGATAAGTGGTTTATTCTTGGCTAAGACGAGACAAAGAAATCTCTTAACTAACTCAATTTTAACTCGGACTATAGTAAATTCTATACAAGTGTTTTTTTTCTTGGCTTTCCATTTTTTTTCTGTTTTAGTCGAGTAAGCCTTGATTTACGTTTGCCCACAAGATACATGGGTCCTTTGTATATTGACCAATCAGAAGTAAGAAGTATTGAGACCGCATCATGAATGTATCATGGCGCATTGACTCTAATGATAATGTGTTACCCAAATCAACATGTGCACTGAATACAGTGAAGCCTCGTTTATCCGGACCCCGATTATCCGGTGGTCTCGCAATGCGAACGAAATTATAAGGGAACGGAATTATTTGACCAGTTTGTTGCAGACATTTTTTGAAAACATTGTGGGAAAAGGAGAAATTGCTCGTAACGAGCAATTTCTCCTTTTCCCACAATGTTTTCTGCCATATCAGAAGATTATTTTTGGGACGGTCGACAATTTGGCGTTTGCTAAAGTGTTATAAGTATACACGTGCATACAGACCGTTTATGTCTTAATGTGTACAAGAACATGCGCTACTTCATTAGTCCGGATGAATCGGTAATCCGGACATTTTGTCGGGAATTGGCGTGTTCGGATTAACGAGAACTCACTGTACACGACGATGTGAATCTTTTATCTTGAGTTTGTCGGCATTATGAACGGTCTTCTATTTAAGGTTGTTGTGTGTGTTTATCTAGATGATGGTTAACGTCGCATCAACAATTTTTCAGTTATTATAAGGCTTTCCTGAATCCATCAGTAAGAGGGTAAGGTGGCTCTGAAGTGTGGTCCCAAAGTACTCTTACGGATGACACCAAAGGTAACTTGAACCTCTGGTCCTAGCTCGGGCTCCAAGTTGTAAGACCGCTTCCTTCACAAGTGGGCCTCGCATGACTCTTATTTAGGCTTTATAAGACATATACAAGTACGCACGTCCTAAAGAGTCTACTTTCACCCTTTTTTATGAGTGCTGGAATCGCCTTCATGCTCGTGCAAACAGGTAAGATCCAGGCCAGCCGCCAGGTAAATTGGCGGCAGGCCCTTGATCTAACTTGATGCTACTTTGAGTGTCCTTTCTTGTCAAAATCGAGCAGATATTTAAGGTTTGGGAAAGCAGACGACACAAAAAGAATCTATTTTTAGAAAATTACCCAGTATTCTTGGGGTAAAATACATATATTTTCCTTGCTTTTTATTATCAACTTGTCTTTTATATGTGTTTCGGTTTCCAAGGACCTACCGATGGTCAATCCCTTAGCCCTTTGAAAAATGAGAAGTTCGTGATAAAAAGGAAAACTACACATTCTAACACAACATATGGTCATGCACTTGTTTTTCCCGTCTGCAGACTTTTCTGACTGGGGGAAAACAAATAATTACAGTTATAGGGCGGCTTTATGAGAATTTCATCGAACGAGGGAGACAGTCAGCCCGCTTTGAGGGAAAACCTTTTAATGTTATTTCACAAAAATTGTATAATTAGCCTCATGGATGGTATATTGGGTTTTTTTTGCGTTTGTGCAAAAAGTGTATGTTCGTTTGATATGATAATGAGCTACGTTGTTACTGTATGTATCTGATGTTAAGTCGGTATAAAGACGAACGAAACTGTGTGGATCGTGATTTTCGTGCATGAGCATTGTGCTATTTTTTTCTTTTAACAAACTCGTGTGCCTTTAGGAGTGTATGATCTATATTGATGTTGATTCCAGGGATGTGAGGAACAGTGTTTGTTGGCGTGTTTGTACAGTTTAGGACGTAACTTCATAACATGTGTAATGAAGTGTAGAGTTTGATACCAAAACGATGTAAAAAGTGAAATTATGTTTAATATATGAATAGCCGTATGAATTTTAAGTATGAATATGTAACTCAAAGTGTAATTCGTGTCATTTGTACCAATAAGTGTGGATTTTATATGTTTTTGATTCACCATTTTCTATAAGTTTTCGTAACCAAAGTGATATTTTTCGGATAGAAGCATGGCGGACAAGGATAAATATGGATATAACAAATGGACAGCAGTAAGGTAGGTTAGGTTAATTATCTTATATATAGAGTTATAGATATTCTATTTCTGTTTTAGTTTGTTACATAAAAAGCATCGCATTATATTTAGAAACGCGTGCAGTATACGTTAATGAAAACATACTATGGTTTTATTCAAAAACATGGTGCTCGAAAGCATTACCGTCAGAGAAGTTATTAAATATTTTTTTTAATATCATAATTACTTTTGCATTCTCTTCTGAAGTAATGTTAAGACCAACCGTGCAAAAAGTCCTTGCAAATAGTCCTTGCGATATTCCAACTTTCGCAAATTGAAAAGGATTAATATGAGAAAACATTAGAGCAAAACGATAGGACAATACAGCAGTGATCATTTTTGGCTCAAAAAATCTCATGAAATTTCCCAAAAACTCATTACTTCCATTCATTTTCATCATGTTACTATATAAAAACCCATTGATTTTTAATTTTTGGTAAAAAAAAGCCCATTGATTTAATTTAGAAAAAAATCACTGCAACAGAATGATTCCTAGTAAGGTTGCGGCTGTAGAATGTACATTCTTTTCAGATAATGTCCAATCCGATATTGTAAGTTCTCATTAGAATCGTCGAAAGGATTCTAATGACAACTTTTGACAAAGGGTTAAAAGAATTAATAATGAAGTAAGAAATGACGTATTTAGTCTTCTGATCTTAGCGCCTTATAGTTGCACGGTTTACGCTCTAAGTTTTAAGTGTACACACAACGCATATTTGGAGCAGTTTTGCCTTTTATCAAAATGGTTTCTGAACTTCTCTGGCTGACATACGTTAAATTAAGCTTTCGCGGAGTAACAGTATACAATGTATGTGGCAGTCAACTTTAAGAAAAGGTAATTGTTCGCGACATTGCCTTTCTGAAATCAACATGTCAAAACATTAATATTATTCCCAAAGGTAACGTTATTTGCCCTCACGAACCGCGCAACCTGTCTGGATGCATTATATTGTTCAACTATTTCGTTCACCGTGACAATAAACATATGTACATTGAGGAAAGCAATTGCTGGCACTCTTTGTTTCGTTATTAGTTAAATTGTCAGTGGTATGAGCATGTGCATACTCGAACCTATAACCCTCCTAACCAACTAACCACACTCTTTATACTTGTCTTCGGCCTCCGAGGGTAGCGTTTTATCAAATAACATAAGGAAGCGAATTTCATAAGTGGACACCTATATACAATGTATAATGAAACTATTCTAGATAACAATACAATATTGTAATGTGACACGTCATTGGAGGCGTCTCGGAGAGACGATTCCAATTACGTGTAACATTGGAATATTGCATATCTCAATATTGAAATAAGAAGATATGCTATTTTAGAGATGATGAAAATCCTAAGCATATTAAATTTAGTAGAACAATTTTTTTTTTCATATGGGTTTTACATCACATCAACATTATTTCAGTTATGTAGCGATGCCCGACTCTTAATGATGGAGGAAGACCCCATACTCAACTGCCCGCAAGGGCTGGTCAAGGTGGGTAGAACCATCGGCATTCCGTAAGTCAGTCGGGAGACTGCCTCTCATGAAAATCCATATCCCTCTCAGGATTTGAACCCACGCGGTAGTAGAACACTACCCTGAACTTTACAAAGCCCCTGTCTGTGTGGCTTCAACCAATGATGGTGGTATATTTCATTTGACACGAGAGGTAGTCTCCCGGCTGATTACTGGTTGGATACCGATGGTTGTACCTGTCTTAAATGTGCTTTTTTTTACAAAGAAGAACATTCGAAAGTCGAAATCGTTGACAATACAGTTTTGTTTGTATTGCTGTTTGATATATAAATAAAGAAAGCTATTGAAAGCGTGATATATTCATGAAGCGTCGATCCATCAAAGTATGTACACTTTACATGTAAATGCGGTAGATCTCAAAAGCGATGTCACGCTTTTGGAATAAATACATGTTCAATTGCTATATAAACATGTTTAAGAATTAAAACGATCTGATTTTGCTTCTAATGCATATTCTTCAGTATGTATCATATAACAAAACAGCTTTTGTGCATTCTTATAAGAAATAAATATTGATTTCCAAATTTCCTTCCATCTGTGAACAAGCACCTTTAAACACCCCTTGTATAACTACCATTATTGCTATGAAACAGGTTTATGTTCATCTTTCCTCACCCGTTACCTGTTAACGTGTTCGTTCTCGCTACAAATCTCTTTCACACATCTGTAATAGATTTCGGTAAAGACCTTCCAAAAAAGAAATATGGTAACAACTACAAGCTACAACCCCTCTGTAACAGCACGCAAAACACTAATAACGAAAGACGTATCTGTCAGGGTTGTTATTATATTAACGACATCTATTTTACAGAGTTCTAATTGTGTTTATGACTCGTGACGTGGTGTAACAACTGTGAAACGATCCGTCGCGTACATTTTTACCTTGGTGGTTCTCTGGTACAACTTACACATCAAGATATACATAAGGTCACCAACGGTAACTTGCTTGAATTTCTTACAGTCAATAAAGACTTTTAAATGGATAGTTGGTTGTTGGCATACTTTAGTCGCTTCGACTATAGCTAAGTACCTTTATAGAGAGAGCAGGGGAGCATCGACATCTGTGGTTGTGAAGGCCAAACTGTGATCTGCATACCCTACTGCAGTTCTACTTTTACAGTCTCCTAAACCCCTGTACGATGAGCTCATGTACATGTCATAGAATGTACAGTGAGTTCTCGTTAATCCGAACACGTCTGTTTCCGACAAAATGTCCGGATTACCGATTCATCCGGACTAATGAAGTAGCGCATGTTCTTGTACACATTAAGACATAAACGGTCTGTATGCACGTGTATACTTATAACACTTTAGCAAACGCCAAATTGTCGACCGTCCCAAAAATAATCTTCTGATATGGCAGAAAACATTGTGGGAAAAGGAGAAATTGCTCGTCACGAGCAATTTCTCCTTTTCCC
Source organism: Cerastoderma edule (assembly GCA_947846245.1). Classification (NCBI taxonomy): domain Eukaryota; kingdom Metazoa; phylum Mollusca; class Bivalvia; order Cardiida; family Cardiidae; genus Cerastoderma; species Cerastoderma edule. Next base: position 21,688,485 of record OX401415.1, on the reverse strand, counting down.
ACAATGTTTTCAAAAGTTGTCTGCAACAAACTGGTCAAATAATTTCGTTCCCTTATATATTCGTTCGGATTGCGAGACCACCGGATAATCCGGGTCCCGATAAACGAGGCTTCACTGTATATTATATGTGTATAAGAATGTGCATATGATGAGACTTTAATAAACAATGAACTGAACTGAATTTGCTGGTGATGTGTGTGATGTAGATAAATAACATTGGCTGACTTTTGTTATTGTATATCTATCGTAAGGCAAGTTCGCCCCACATTCCCGTTTTAATGTAAATATCAGGACATCTAAATACAGAACAGAAGTCACTCAGAGAGCTCCAGACTTCTGTCTGTATTTAGTCGTTAATTGTCTTAAACACCACAATTCTGTCTTCTACAGCCGCCTTAAAGAAATTAATTTGACTGTTCATGTATATGAATGACATGTTCGCTCATTGGAGGTTCGGTTAAGTTCGGTTCTTTCAGTGTCAGCACTGTTACTAGAACAAATTAGAAGCGTTGTTGATAGAGTTATAGTGATAATGAAATGACGAACTTCTCGCAATGCTCGTATAAGACATTTCCTCGCTAATTGATTTTCAGTGTGGCGTGGCGGCATTGTAAGCAGGTATAAATATATGTACAACCACGTTGTGGCCGCCTTATTGATGCGTCGACAATTTGTTTTGAGATCAGTTTCGAATTTCCCAAACACACACGTCATGTAATATTATTGCTTTCATTTTTTCTGCTTTGAATGAGTACATTTTATATATTCCACAATACTTACGTTGTAGCATCTGGACCAAACATTTAGATTTATTCTTTCGTTCTGTTTAACATAAAATATCAATGTTAAAACATATGGAAGTAACATATGGAAACCAATTACTTTTTTTATTGGTGTATGTGTTTCGTAACTTACTAAGTCGTATTCTAAGAAAGAAAACTCAGCTACAGGTGAACAATTCAGAACTCAAACTTTAAACCGCTTACAACATATATATGTTTTAGTTTCCAGACCGCTTACATCATATATATGTTTTAGTTTCCAGGCCGCTTACACCATAAGTTGTTTTTGTTTCCAGACCGCTTACAGCATATACATAATTTAGTTTCCTGACCGCTTACAACATACAATGTTTTAGTTTACAGACCAAACAAGCATCATAAGCAATCATAACACAAAAGTAATGTCATATTCATTTTATGTTATTTTCATTTTATTTCTTTTCATAGACAACCTTTCTCAAGTTCACCACAATAATTTGTTCTATGTTGTTGTTTTGTTTAAGGTAATTATGCATACATCAATGCATTATATTGGTAAATGTTTTTGACAAATGTTTTGTTATTAAACATCACCTGCGTTAGACCTCAGAAGCATGTGTTGAGATCTTCCACTTCAAAAATGAATTTAGTTTCTCCTCAAAATGTAAACCCAACTTAATGCTGTAGCAAATACCTAATAAACAGGTATTTGGCTGTAGTTTCATATGTAACGCGATTAGATACATAAATAGAGTTATTCTGCTCATTAGAAAAAATATTCCCCTTTTACCGCGCAATTTTTCGAAATGCCATCTTCTTCAGCAACACTCCGTTGAAACGTAGAGAACAATTTGATACTCTCGATTTTACACAGGTAGGCCGTTAAACAGCTTCTGTTTACCAGGAAAATATTTTAATTTCCTGAAAATTAAGGGCGTTGCGTGGAAACCGCATACACACCTCTGACATGACGTCTCTAAGTATCACATTAACACATTTAAACGCACCTGCAAAGAAATGCCTCGGAAATCATTGTAAACAAAAAACAAGGTAGAGCTTCGATTTTGCCACAAGGCTTCTTCTCTCAAATCAATATGACGAATTGGGCGCTTTTTGGCATACTTAAATATTGATGATTTCGTTGATTTTTATTTCGTATATCGGAATAAAAAGTAGCTTGATTGATTTATTGGAATGCTTTCGCAACATTCGAAAATCATGTTGGAACGTTTCCAAATGCACCTGCACTTCATTAGTATAAATGCACCACAGTAATTACGTTTTCTTTTATTGGGATAAAACGATACAGACAGAGGACGGTATTCGCTTATTGGTCACACCTATCTGTTTCCGTTTTTAATAACGGTTTGGGGCTTCTTTCATTACAATCGAGAATGGTATTAGTTTCGTGCAGCCCTTTTTATGTTTCACGTTTCTTTTTTATTCTTCCCTTTTCCTTTAGGTGTGGGGTATATTCTTTAAACAGTAAACGGTGTTCGAGCCTACAGGGGCTTGAATCAATGCATACCTCCCAAATCCCTCTATATATACTATATAAGATACTCTTTATTATAGTATATACATAAGGTACGCATTGATTCAGGCCCCTGTGTTTGAGCCTACTATAATGGTAAAGTAATAGACGCTTAATTGATTTACTACAGCGTCTTGTACTGTGTGAACGTGTAAAAAAATGCTTGTACATTGTACTAGAATAGTAATCCCCAAAACTGGAATCAGCTAATAAGCCCAATATAGCACACTATTAAGAAAAACACGTTATGTTTATTTGATTTGATTTTAAAACAATAATGTGAGAAATGTAATGAATGTTCGGAAATAGTAGTAATTACAACACTTTACACTAAACCCCATTTAGTTCAGTAACTCTGTTTCATCATTGAGGATTTTCCGCTGCCAAGAATAAAAGTTGCCAAACTCGTTGCTCAGGGTTCGGGGTTCGATCACCTACAGACGCGCTAGTTTCGTGGGTCTGTCCTTTGGTAGGATACTTTGGAATGCCAGAATATTACTAGACATGTACTTGTGAATCCACGAAAGCCGATATATAACTGAACAATATTGACGTGGCTTTATACCCCAACAATTAACTAGAATCAAAGAAACAATGAATTGAAAAATTGAATAATCGAATATCATTTCCTTAAATGGGAATTGTGTTCAGCTATGTTTATTAGTGAGTCATATTTCAATTCGTACAGATGAGCTTTCTATCGGTTGCCGGACAATCTCATAATACCCATTTGAGAAATCATTTATCATTTTAAGGATGTGGTTTTCCCAGATCGTGTTGGACATATCAGGTCACTAACAATCCAACATGACTAATATGGAAGCATTGTGTTGAGTAATTCATTTTCATATGCCAATTTTGTAATGATCGTACCAAAATGATATCAAATATTGGACAATAGGTACTATGAAAAATTGTTTAAAGTCATTGACATGATGAGAAATTGTACAAAGTTAAAGCAAATAAAGAAGCTTGTGTTCTAATGCGGACAGAAAGGAACGCCTGTCTATGCTGAGAAGGGTTTAATCACGCACCATTCATTCTATGAATGCCTTGTTTGAATTAAACACCTGATGCCCTATAAGGGCGGTCGTTTTCCTCTCCATGGTAACTACATGCAGTTAAATTGTTCCCATATCGGTATTTGTGACTGGTCGAACATTGCTATCGAAAGCAGACAGCGATCAAATAAATTGCGAAATGAAATATCATATATCATATTGTACAGTTATGAAATAATGATAATGAGCGATAGTCTCGCAGAGGAAGAGCGTCGACCCCTGGTGCCAAAGATCCCGGGTTCGATCCATTTTAGCGGCGAGGTGGAAATGCGGGGACCGGCCCACAAGTCGACGCGAGTACTGGTCATCTATCAAGGAAGCAGTCATCGACATTAAGCTTGATAAACGCCAAACTTCCAAACTTCTGTCATAAACGATAAAAGATAGATACGTTTATTATATTAGGAATGATAGGTAACTCATTAATGGTTTGAACAACCTTCTAATGCAGACACACCAACGTGGTGTTTTATGAAGTAAGAGATTAATCCGTATTCTGGTTAAAGATAACGCGAATGATTGCGTGTGGAATATTAAGTTACTGAGATATTACTGGAAATCCGTTCGCCCCCCCAAACACCGCACGTTATTAAACGAAAAAACAAACTAGAACTACTGTGGTAGTACAATATACAATTATTGCTCTGACAGTATTTTTTATGACTTTATATCTTTTCAAAACACTTGAGCCGATTAAACTGTCGCAAGAAGTTTAAAACCAGAACAGTTATATTCACTATTAAAGAACCCATTCTTTGGTCACATATCTTTTTAAACTTAGAAAAAACAGTAGCCACGATTTAGGAATTTGGGACAAACGATTTCTAAATTTGATATCATCGTGTTACACATATGTCAATTGCAAATGGTGCAAGAACCTTATGCTGGGCTAAGCGAAGAGGTCAAAAACCATAGTCTCGAATATAAACACATGATATACAGCGATCCATATTCACGGACAACTAGAATTTTTCCCAAACCAGACAATAAACAAGGCAAGTAAAATGGCCTCCCAGGAGACCGCGTAAATGAAAATTCTACTCCGAATTCCTCGCCTGCCAATTTCGATAGACGGTGTCGTGGTAAAATGTTCCTCGTTAAGATGATTGATTAAAGCGGTAACCCGGATGCACGAATCCATCATGGGTGTCATAAATGTCCGCGGGAAAACACCTGATGCCTCCATCGGTCACGTTTAGCTAGCTACATTGATGGAACACCGGAAGTTATCACTAGTTCCGGTTCCTGTTGACACATTTCCGGTTGTTTTTGTTTAAAACTAGGAAAGAATAAAGTATGGGTTTCGGATCCTTTAATCGATGAAAACTTTAGAAAAAAGAATCACTGAGTTGCGTAAATGGACTGAAATGAACACAATGTAGAATGCGTTATTGATCAAATGCTCTATGTTGTAGAAAAAAAGATATTCTAGACTTTGTCGACACCGAATTACAAAGTGTGTAAACAAAATTTATCGCATTTTATCTGATTTTGTTTGTTTTCATCTTTGTATTATCGGGATTGAAATAGATGAGAGAAGCATTTATTCAACATCCAATTTGTCATTTTTGCATTACCTTCGTTCACTGCTTCTTCCCGGACAAATCTTGCAGACCCTCGCTTCACCAGGCAGTCTGACTTTGATTCCAAGCATCCCGTTTTGAAACTCAGCCAAGTGACTATTCCAAGTAACGATGAGGTCATTACGACCCAAGCAACTTACTTACATACTTACATTACTATTAAGAAATGGCGTTTTTTTGGGGAAGCAGTCAGTAGCTTGAACATTTTGGTTGTTTTTTTTATGTTTATACAAGGATAATGAAAGTGACCACTGGTTGCCCCGATCAAAACATATTCTTTTGAAAGTTGTGTATTCCCAATTCAAAATCAGACAACAATTAACGGCATCCTATTAAGTAAAAAGATCCTTAACAAGGAGTATCAACGAAGAGAATGCTATCACTGTATTAACCAAATAAAAAAATACATTGATGAGCTTGCATCTTCCCCTCCCCCTCTTGAAAAAGTGAATCTTGAACGAATGCGTTAGACGTGTGGATAAAAGGGATTCTATCTTAGATCGGCTTTGAGAGCATAGCGTCAGAGTATAGCTAAATATAGGTAGACACAATGTTCGTGTTTTATTATAAGTTAGATATGCCAGACAAAATATAAATCCCATGATAATCGAATGACAGAGCATTTTGAAACTATAGCTGGAACTTTTTAATCATAATTTTGTTTGTACGATTAATCAAGACAAAATAAGGCACTGAAGCAAATTTCGAAAAGATCATATACACATTGTCAATTTCCGCAGTTCATTTCACAACAAGGGTGATAACTCTGTTTACCCAACCGGGGCTCCCGAGTCGGTTCGTCTGTAATAGTAGAGGGGCGGGTAGTTTCCCTCGCCGATCGTGTAGAAGCCACTCCCATTCGCATCGAAACAGACCGCCTCCCCTTGTCGTTCACCAACGTACGGCTCCGTAACTGGATGGTGGGTAAGGCTCCCGTAGTAATTGCCATCGGGCACGTCCCAATGGTAAATATGGCCGTATGTCTTTATGAGAACCTACATGTACAAACAGTTAATAAAAGACGTATTCAAAGATTCTGATAACGGAATCTTTCATCAATGATAGAAAGTATCGATACGTTATTTCAATAACTTTTTTGAATTTTGCATCGTGTCCTCACAATTGTTCAGTGATGTTGCGATGCCCGGCTTATAGTCATAAAGGAAGATCCCCACCCACCCAAAACTTGACTGTTCATAACGGCTTGTCAAATTGGTGGGGCCATCGGTATTTACTAAGCCAACTGGAAGTCGTCCTCTACAAAACATCGAGTATCGTCACCGGGATTTAAATCCATGCGAAAAGTGGCCATGTGATTTCAAGTTTTGTACTTCTACCGCTAAGCTACGTAGGTTTCTGCAATATCGTTTTCCGATGAAAAACATATCTGTACCGAAACCCCCTTTTGAAATTCGCGCCATGACTTTAGAAAAAAACATTGTTTAGTTGATGATGCATTTTTGAAACAACTGCAAGGATTTATTTTCTAAGTCCATGTGATAAAGTATTTATCAATATATTGTGTCCTACCGTAAACCGTTCACTGAAATAAAGTGTTTGTAGCTGTACGGGACTATAACCATTGATGCACATTTCAGAAAACGTCGATAATTATCAAGGGACATTTGGTAGGTATGTAGACAATTGGTGCATCAAACAACGCATTTTAAAAAACAAGTTTAACCTCTCTTCCATCGGGAGAGATATCCCCGCCGACGGGTCCATGCGAGCTGGAGGTGATGGGTAGATAGATTCCCCCGGACAGGTAGACTCGGTTGCCCGTCCCCCAGGCACTGGACGGGAGTTTGACCACCTTCCCATGGTGACCGGCGGATACCTTGGAGACGACGTAAACCTCACCCTGGGGGTCCACCATTATCGTCTCACAGTCATGTTGATCCCAGCTAGAAATAATGGCGGGAGAGTTAATGAGAAAGGGAGTAAGACGGAAATATTGGCGGGAGTTTGTGAGAAACAGAGTTAGTAGGAAATTCGGCGAGTGATTGGGGGTGTGGATATGTGTGCGAGTGTAAATATATCCACATGTATGTTTTCGTTCGTGAGTCAATTCACCGTGAAAGCGTTATGTCGGGCACAACCTTTATTCAAGATTGAAAGAAGAGCCCTACACTAAGGTTGTTGAGACAACTTGAGTACAGTTCCTCAGAAATAGATCCCTCCCTCAATTTCCCATATCGAGCCGTTGGTTACTTCATTTAATTAATCAACATGCTTGTTTTGTTTCGACGAGAACAAGGCTATCCAAGAGCATTAGTTACATACAGATTGATGGGAATGAAGAAGATATCAGCCACTACGCGTATTGGAAACATTCAAAACCTGATTGATGTCTAGTCCGAACTAACGACAGACAGTACCGACGATTGTTTCATTCGTTTTAATGAAGGTCTTTATTCTGCTCTAACTTACGTTGACCCATGTTTTTTCAACGGACAATAAGCCATAATAGTATAGATACACCATCTTTGACCACAGAACAGTTGCTAAGAACTGCCACGTTGAGAAGTTCTAAGTACTGTATATGGAATTGTTGACCATACATTAAAACCATCATTTTGATAGTGAAATATTGAGTTGTGATAAATTTGTGTTGCCTCAACCAATTAAAATTACTGTTTTAATAATGCATTTTACCATTTTATTTGAAAACGAAAGTACAACGAAAGTAGTCTTGCAAGCAGCAATATGGCGGCTTCTATATTATGTCTAAGGTGTTTTCATTGGTTTAACCTGCTGATGAGTTTAGCTTGATAATATGTCAGAGTAGTTTTCATTAGATGAACGTGCTGATGTGTTCAGATTGATATTATGTCACATTTGTTTTCATTGGATGAACGTGCTGATGAGTTCAGATTGATATTATGTCAGAGTATTTTTCATTGGTTTAACCTGCTGATGAGTTCAGATTGATATTATGTCAGAGTATTTTTCATTGGTTTAACCTGCTGATGAGTTTAGCTTGATAATATGTCAGAGTAGTTTTCATTAGATGAACGTGCTGATGTGTTCAGATTGATATTATGTCACATTTGTTTTCATTGGATGAACGTGCTGATGAGTTCAGATTGATATTATGTCAGAGTATTTTTCATTGGTTTAACCTGCTGATGAGTTCAGATTGATATTATGTCAGAGTATTTTTCATTGGTTTAACCTGCTGATGAGTTCAGATTTATATTATGTGAGAGGCATTTTCATTGGATGAACACAATGTGTTCAAATTTCCATCTTACCTGAATTTGAGGGAGGAGTCGAGGGCCACATGTCTGTCGTACAGGTGGTTGGGCTCATGTATCCGGTATATCACGTCTTCCTGACCCCCGGCGTTCCCTCCCGTGTCCCCTACGTAGATACAGTGCCCACTGCCCCCTTGACAGGGTCCACAGGCGATATCCTCCCAATCCCGGGAGTGAGCGCCATCTATCGTAATCGTCGCCAGACGTTGGCCGCTGGTGGCGCTGGAAGAGAGTGACGTCACGTGTCAAGATCAAGGTCGTTTGAATTGATTATTTAACCTGGGGTCCTGGCCCGTGCGTAAGACACGCACTAGTGCGGGGTAAAGGCATGGACCGGGTACCGTTTTACTAAACATTTTTTGCTTTAAATTTGCGTAAGTCCAAACACCAATTCCTCTTATTTCAATATTGAGCTAAGCAATATTGAAAAGTAATACATCATTAGAATCGTCTCTCCGAGATTTGAGTTCCCGTTCATACCATTACATAATCTAAGAGAGTATGGTAGGGAACCAGACTATGACTTTATCATATGCAATTCAATTCGGTTTGAATTGTCATATAATGCATTGTTTTCGTCGAGTACTGCATGAAATATCGAATCTCATTCTCGTCTTATGGTTTGCCAAATTCCGCACGTTTTCTTTGACGAGCAATGAATATCAAAATCGAAATACAACTTAAATATAAAGGCTTAATGCTAAAACATGTTTTTCTTGTGCTGTCGTAAAGTATGGCCTATGTGTAGATTGAAGTTGGGCTTCAACTCTTGGGAACTATTGAACGATATCTTTGTAATGGTTATCGTCATATAGCCGCAAAATACAGCACCTTATCAACGGGTCATTTGCGGTATGGAAATATGACAATGGCGGTACAAATGTTGAACTACGTGGGAACTCAACACATGCCCATGCTTGTATATAATTATAGTGGGCATACGCTTCATCGCTGCCAAAATGATTTATCGCATAAAGTGAAGCATTGTGTCGTGGTTCTTTGTTCATACGAGCTTGGTAGGTTAGATAGAATTATAGTTTACTAGTATAGTTCATATGGGTGTCCAACGTCGTAGGTTAGAAAGAATTACAGTTTGTAGTTCATATGGGTGTTTAACGTCGTATCAACACATTTACAGTTATACTATGGCTTTCCTGGATTCACCAGCGAAAGGCTAAGGCCTATTTTGCCAAATTACATGTCCCACGAAACCAGAGGTAGCGGTGGAGATTCAGCCCATGATCAGCTTATTCTGAGACCGCAAACCTAACTCCTGGGTCACGCAAGACCATTTTTCTTTGACTACGTCAAATCGAGTGGTAACGAATTACAATGTTAAAAGCTAACCTGAAGGCAAATATCCTGTGCGTATCCCCCGAGTCATTGTGCGTGTAGAGTACATCCTTGTGAATCCTGCTCGCACAAACTCCAGAGGCCTCGTTGATAGAGTGACTCGTCACTGTTGTGACCTTCACACCGTTTCCGTAGACTATAAATAGATCAGGAAATATTGTCACACGGTGATCCCTTTTTTTAGGATTGAGCTTTACCAATGAAACATTGAAAAGTTTTCACCAGTTTCCTCACGATACTTGAGCCACAACATTCTTGTTATCTATTTTCAGTAGGATAAACAAATTTTGTAAAGGATGGTAGAGAAACCTTAGAATGATGAAGGGCGTGCTATTGACATTGCAGGATTAATTACTAAAAGTCAGCTTTACACTTAAGCCTTCCCTATTCTATCCTCAATCTATAATGTTGCTGTCCATTTCGACAAAATTTGATATCTTCACAATTTCCAAATTTGGGAATGAGTGAACGTTATTTTTTGGCTATTGGAAAAATGTTATTGCAGATAGAGTTTAATATTCTTTCCTGAATTCACAAATACTTTGTCGTAGCTCGGTGGGATGGCATCTTATGCTGTTTCAGAGAACAACTAACAGTGGCCTCCATAGTTTTTCGTATAATTTTGTACTATTGATACCGTCACATTTCACTTGGACTGCAGTTCTAAAAGGGGTTCAGAATGTAGTGTATAAGACCACTAACGGCTTAATACAAGACGCAATTCATACAGAAAGGTCCGATAGGAGCTTTCTAAATGGCTTATGTCCTTTCCTAAGATTGCCTAGGACTAAATAGCTTTCATTCACTGTTTGGGAACGGTCGCTTAAAACAAGGTGTACCATATATATGCTTTGTCAACCATGAGCTGTATAGGCTTCAGTTGAAACTAACTGTTCTCCTACATTACGAACGGAAGTTGTAGGAGATCTAAACAATGATAGAACGCTTATGACTTCCAACTACTGCTTTCAATTTTTCACTTCTCACTAAATACCATAAAAGCGAAAAGCCCATTAAAGAATAATTATAAAAAGTAAATAAAAAAAACCGTGAACTTACCAGCACGTTTGTCGAGCGCCGCTCCAAGGGCGCAGGTCGCTAAAGCGAGTATATTCACGAGAGTCCAGACCATGGTTCTATCGCACCGCATGCTAACTGATGGCCTGGTTTGAGGTTGTTCGCCTTATCTACAGGGGTCACGTGTAACTGTCGCAAACCCCCTGGGCGGACTTTACTTAACGTGGTGGCAGATGGTTGATAAAACATTGTGAGAAAAGGAGTAATTGAACTGTTCCCTTTACTTGTTGGTGAGTGATATATTCTAAATACCTCGAGGGTTTAATGCAATACTATAGTCAGTGCTTCATGTTTGTGAAGCACTTACTATAGTATTTCATTGAACACTCGACCTGGTGTGGCAGCAGATGGTTGCTAAAACATTGTGAAAAAGGAGTAACTGAACTCTTCCCTTTACTTGTTGGTGAGTGATCAAGAAAATGCCCATAGGCTCTCAATACATGGTGAGAGAGCTGATGATTGCTAAAACATTGTGAGAAACGGAATAATTGAGTCAGTTGATCTGTTTACTTGTTGGTGAATGTTATACTCCAAAAAAGTGTCACTGGGTTGGCAAAACATTTCGTGGTAGCAAATGGTTGATAAAACATTGTGAGGAAAAGGAGTATTTGCGTTAGTTGTTTCGTTTATTTGTTGATGAATTGTGTCCCCCAAGAAAGTCTTTTGCACCATTTCCTTTTTATAGTGTTGTCACTCATCGTTTTCAACGATATTTCATTCGTTTGGTCGGTTAAAATCAAACAGTCTACGTGATTTTCTGCAGCTCTACGTTTGATTAGTGCTTTATTGTGTCTAAATTATATCCCTATTACTCGGTATACCATGCAGGGAATCCATTATTATCACACCCCTCTCTGCATGATACCATTTCTTGCATTTAATGAAACTAATACGACATGGTTCTTGTGTCCCTCTCACCATCGATAACAACGCTCATTTTTCGCAAGCATTCTGTAGTTTCAAACAAAAACGGGCAGTGCTTGGGGTGAAATACTATGAACACGGATAGCTGTGCTTACAATAAGGAGCGATTGTTGCCCAATGGTTAGGGTATTGGTCAATCTGAACACATCGGGTTTATCAAATGAAAACACCTCTGAAATAATAGGGATGACGCCATATTGGTTCCCAGCGGAATGACGTCACTTCACTTTCGTGTTTAAAAATAGATATTATATGTGAAATCTAAAAAGTCGTTAAATTTGATTGAGGAAACAACTTTACATGTCACAACAACAATTTTGCCATTTGGTATGAGTTACTGATTAAAGATTATTTAAAAGAATGTCCAACACTTCCATACACATTGAACTACTTAACTTGCACGCTTAGAAAATGTGTTAATTGGCGGATGCCGATTTACCCGAAAAATTGTAACCCTACACTTATATCCGAGGTGTATTCCACAGCTCACGGAAATACCCGAGTAGTTCCGATTGGGTATTGGTATTAGAATTCAGAAATTCCGGTACATCTGGCTTCGTGGGTATGTTCTTCCGTTAGATACTTCAGAGCCCAGGCCTAGTACTGTTGAATTGTTTGAACATGTTTACACTGCTTTACATCATATAAATAAACAAAGATGTTACAATTGAACTACAGCATGCAGAATTCTTTGATTGAATCACACGCCTTTACTATCCAAGGAAAAAAAACATATCGTCAGTTTTCCCCATGCGAGGTCCATTGCGTTGGTGTCAACCTGTTTACCTCTTAGGGGATTTTGTGAAAAGGTCCAAATTGAAAGCAACAGCAGACAACAATTATAGGGTTTAGAAAGTGCTTTTCTTCATGTGATATTGGAGAAAACGAAAGGAATCCATGGTGATAAAAGGAGAAATTATTCATAACGATCGGTCAAAAGTTTGGAACATGTCGGTAATCCCCCTTGGGATATATCAGCCCATATCTAACTCTGCCACAACTAAAGACGACAGCAGAAGACTAAAAACTAATGTGACAAAGGGATAAATTGCTATTTTGAGCAACTTATCATTTTGTCACATTGGTTCCTACATAATATGATAAATAGATAGATACAGAGTTTCTCTATTTCACTAATCTTAGGTTACATACGGTTTAGACCAGTGAGAAATACCCATGTAAGGGGGAATGGGTCAAAAAGAATATTTGTGACGAAAAAATCCTCTGAAAGTTGAACGGTTTATTATCATAAAAAAGAAAAGAAACACAAACACAGCGTTTAATTCCGCTACGTTATATAGTGAAACGTGACATTGACCAGCGAGTAGGAGTTAAGCACAAAAATAAGTTGTCAAATTATGCTAATTTACGATGTTTGTTACGTTGTTGTCCAATGCCGTAGGACTTTTTGTGGTGTGATTAGAATTGTCCTTATTCTGGGACAACATTTATCTACTGGAATATGAATGATTGCACCAATGACGTTATTATTGTGTTTTTGTTAAAATTATTATTATTATTATATCATTATTATTATTATTATTATTATTATTATTATTATTATTATTATTATTATTATTTGTTTTTGCTTTAAACATATTGAATTGTCAAAATTCTTACAGTGAATTACAAATATTACACATACAAAATATACAAGTTATGGCAAAATAGTCTGGCCACTGTCTCACATCATTAGATTTGGCCATTCCCTTTTTGAAGACTTACTGAAGAATATGTCTTCATTTGTACATCAGATGATATGTTATAATAGTTTAACAAAGGAAGGGAATATGTGATTCAAAATATTTTGGTCCAACTTTTTGAAGGTAATGCATTTATAAGAAGATCAGTTGGCAAGATATGTAAGTTGAGTGGGAGAAGAAGATTGGAAGATACATAAGTAGGTTTAAAAAAAAAACTAAGAATAAAAAATAAATAAAACAAAGATAAGGAATGGGAGTTTCATTCAAATAGACAAGATTAGTATACATGTATTAGCCGAATATAGGATCTGTATTTATCCGCTGATAGAAGAACAGTGTTGAGTCTGTCCCCTCCCCTAGAGTGTAGTATCCGTTAGCGTGAAGGTTCCATGCTATAGCCTCCCCCTGACGTTCCCGTGTGTAGGGTAACTGTACTGGGCGATTCGTCATGTGTCTGAGGTAGTCCCCGTCCGGGATATAGTAATAGTTGACGTGCTTGATCGTTTTTATGAGCACCTGCAAATGATATAGTAAACCAATCGGAACTACTCGGGGTACTTCCGTGATCAGAGAAATACGCTTCGGGTATAAGTGAAGTGTTCTAATATTTGGGGTGAATCCCGGTCCCTGGCATTTTCTATAAACGTCCACGTTAAGGAGTCCAATGCATATGGAATTGTTAAACATCATTTTAAATCATTAATATTATATCATATTATATTATAAACACCCAAACATAATATATCACCTCAAATCCCGTAGGTGAAATATCCCCGCCCACGGGATCATTCCTGGTGCTCTCCAGGTCTAGGTGTATCCCGTGGTCCACGGGTACGCGGTGGTGCGAACCCCAGGCCGACTTGGGCAGCTTGATCATTTTCCCGTTCCCTCCGTCCACCTTGGATACGACATACACGTTCCCGATCGGATCCACCATCACTGTCTCCGCATTGTGCTCGTCCCAGCTGGAAACGAAATTGGTTTAAAAAAGACAATCATTTTTGTGGTCACATTGGTCAAATTGGTCAAATAGATATATGTATTCTACGATAAATAATGATGCTACGTTGATAATCATGATGTAAGTTACAATGAAAGTGTCAACCAGGGCCCAGTTGTTCATACGGTTGTTAAATCTAATCATCTGTTAAACTAACGGATGATTAAAATCCCTAACAGTCTGTCACTTAACAGCCAGTTAATTAAGCGTTGCTCAAACCAATTTAACACCTTTGTTAACTGACGGCTTGTTAAGATTTTAACAAGCCTGTCAAGTCTTCTGTGAGTTGATAAATTGTGCAAGTGTCATGGCCGCCGATCCCAAACAGTTAAGGTTTTGGAGTCAAAAACTGCAATTTATTGAGTTAGAGCTGTTGCCAGGGTATTTCGGAGATTTTGAAGCGGTGAAATGTTTTAATGAATCGATCGGTCGAGTTAAGATGTCAAAGGAAAGGGCTCATTGATGAATAACGGGATGTTGTCTAAGGAGAAGGAGGGTCTCAACATGATTAAGACATAAAGGTATGCAATCGGAACTCTTCGGGTATTTCCGTGAGCTGTGAAATACACCTCGGATATAAGTGTAGGGTTACAATTTTTCGGGTAAATCGGCATCCGCCGATGAACACCTTTCCTAAGCGTGCATGTTAAGTAGTTCAATGTGTATGGAAGTGTTGGACATCCTTTTTAATCACTTTTGATCAGTAACTCATACCAAATGGCGAACTTGTTGTTGTGACATGTATACTTGTTTCCCTTATCAAATTTAACGACTTTTTTGATTTTACAGTCAAGATCTATTTTTAGAAACGAAAGAAAGTGACGTCATTCTCGCGGGAAACAATATGGCGTCATCCCTATTATTTCAGAGGTGTTTTCTATTGGATAAACCCGATGTGCTCAGATTGAAAGGTATGTTTACAATGATGTGATGTCTATGAAAAATGGCATTTACAAAACATTTTCAAGAAATAAAAAATTCCATCTTCTTTTGTTATTATTAGTCGTTCGTAACCATGCAGTTATGTCCCTTGATTGGTCTTTGATAATGCGGTGTGTAAAGTCGAAAAATGACAGTTGTGTTGTGAACACATTATTTGTCTCAAATGTCGATCTAACTATGAAGTTTGGTATGTTAAACTTTCCTTAGTTGTTTCGATTTATTTTTTGATCAAATGAATGAAGGCAACTACGTTTATCTACATGAATGTGGTTGGCAATTGATAAAACTTGATTCGAACCCAGGCATGTACGTACCTATATAAAATGTCAAAAGTTTGTATACTTAAGGCTGGCGAAGAAAGGATTGGTAATTTTTCACTTTAAAACTTCTATTTACTAGCCATAAATTTCATTCGCTTTGAAGCAAGTTTGGATTGACCTTAATATGGATGTTAATGCTATGAAAACTGTGTTATCATGTAGACTTAAAGACAAAATGACATGCCGGATTATGATATTGCATTAGTATTCTTTTTTTTCAGACGAGTGGCCAATTAGTTTGATGAATTCAAGTAGATATGGTTTGGAGTTTAAACATAACAGTGTTGTACCAACAGTAAAACACATCAGGTCTAGTATCTTTTAATTGATAACAATGTTCCTTTACCTTTCATGAATTAAGCAATGCTGAAAAACAACATTTTGACAGTTGTGTTTAAATGACCATCCTGTCATATACTTATCATACAGGGACCACTAACAAAGTTTTCAACCATTTATGATATAAGCAATGAAGACTATTGTTTTAATACATGTGTTTCATAATCCAACATAAATGTTTATATCTTATGTCACCACTGATCAAGCTAAAGAAATATTTTTGTTAAAGAAACTGGCATATGAACTGAGTGTGAAGTTTTACTAACATACCAATCTTGGTAGTATTTAAAAGATTAAAAGAAGAAGAAATTGTCTTCAATAACTTATAGATATACTTCTAAGAATATTTTCTTTGTATAAATAGATATCTACATCAAAATACTATGATGATTTCTTTGTTTCTGGCATTGGTAGCACATGTAGGTAATTCTTTAAATCAGTTTGTCTCAAAGATAATTTGCCCATAATGAGCATAATTTCAATTTATTACAAGTGTTTAATGTATACATTATTGATGCTTGACTAAGAGATATCATTTGTCTCTTTTATAGAGGTCATAATCCTGTTTGTTTGCTACATGTCACTGGAAAATAGCTGCAGTACTAGCTTGATGTCATGATAATACTTGAATAAGCTTTCAATTTTTTATATTCTAGATATTTTCATCAAAATGGACAGAGGACTACTATTAGAGAACAGAGAGAGTATTACACCAAATCAAAGATGCAGAATGAAGGGGAAAGTCTATTATTTGTGTTGATATATTGATGGTTTGACTTAATTTTAAGAAATTCAAATCAATTATACTATCAATTAATTGATCTTAGATATATGCAATGAATAGCAACTTGCAGATGTTAATAACGAAATGATGAACTTGCTTAGTATTTCAAACATTAAACATTTTGTCACAGGGATATGCTTATTCCATCCCCTTTTAGGAGTTCTTAAATTGGTTTAAATTGAAATGGTGCATTTTGTCACAGATTGTCTATTCAGCATTTTATAGCAGATATACTGATGTAAGTCATTATGCAGTATCCCTGTTCGGGGTTTATTCAGTATCCAATAGATTTACATATATTTTTTTCTAAAGTTTCACTAACACTGTAACACATATCTCTCCTTTTGTCTAAATTGGCTTTTCCCTCAATGTTATCATGCATTGTTAGATTCTTTTCATAAAAAAACACTTTTGCAAGTTGATACTTTTGAATTTGGCCATTTACAAAACGTGAAATCAAAAGGAAATAAGGCTTGAATACCTCCAAGTTGCAAGACTTTCAAAACAAAGGATTGTTTAAGCTCAATCTTTTCTTGATATACTTGTCACTTGTACTCAATTGCAGCTTTGTAGTATATGAGATATTTTGCAATGTGGATCTTGCCAAAAATACATTTGCTCATTCACAATAATAAAGCTCTTTTTAGAATGCATGTATTGTGCTATGTACACATTTTTCTTATTACATGTTATTGTTACAACATGTATTTCGTCTTTCACCCATTGTAAAAAGAAAATGTGCAAGTCATATGCAAGGCCATAAATCAGAATCAAAGGTATATATTTTGGTATACTCAGCATAAAGGGAATGTAAGTATACATATGATAAAACAGATTATTTTATTTGATGTGTTAGTCATCTCTTTCTTTTTTTATCTCAATGTTCTTGCTAAAGACATGTAGTTCATGATTTTGTTATATAATCAAAGCTAATTAAACATCAACAACAACATGCCCCAGTATTATATGTTCAAGAAGCTACTTTAATTTTCTGTATTGGCGAACAACAAAAGCCTGTTGGAGGAGGTGTCTTCTATGAGTAGACCTTGTTGTATCTTCAAAACCCTAAGTCCTCATTCATATAGTGTTCATCCTCTGTGTGAAGGTTTTATATTCGAATCCAGACTAGACCATTTCCAAGGTCAAAAGATGTCTAAGTATTGGGATAACGTTAAGACCGGACAGATAGCTCAAGGTAGAAAAGACATGGGCTTATTGGGATCCATGGAGTATGGAAATGAGAAGTGTTGAGAAATTACAGAAAACGCCATTCAAACAATGTTTTGTCAACTTGTCCTTGCATCATCTGTGAATTTGATTTATACTAGTCACATTTTTAGAACCACACAGTTCCATTCGAAGAGAAATTTTAGACAGACACATATCGTGGGTTCAGTCCAATGCTATAGTAAGTACTTCATGTTTATGAAGCACTTACTATCTTGCGATTTTCATAAAACAGCCGCGTAACTATCTTTTGACTTATCGGATGCGGTTGGTGTGTTGTACTGTGTCACGGCGCATTGACAGGCCTAGTTATGTGTAAGATATCGGGCTATATTAACCAAATTATCCAAACTTGTTCGTAAGTAGAGTGCTGCGATGCATTTTAACGGCATTTTCGAGTTTCCATAATGTGGCCCCTCGGCGATTGATGTTGATGATAATCCAATTGAATCTTGAACCGAAAAATTGAAAAAGGGCCAATTTAGTCTGACTTTCTTATAGCATTGTTGTCAGTCATTTCACTCGTTAAATGAACATTTTGGCGTAAAGGATGAGGACTTGGGTATTCGGACAATGCATTGCTATAGTATTGCGATGTAAAATGTCAACAAAAATCGTTAAAGCCGTATTGAAAAATAGCCACAATGCCGACGTTTAAGTAGTCAGTTGGAACTATCAATACGATGCTCTTAACTTCAAAGAAATAGGAATATTCAACATTTCCTTAAGTTCCTATCGAAGTTACTCTTTTTGGTTTTTCTCTGGGATGTAGTTAAACAATGTATTAATAAACGCGTGCTCGATTATCATTCGTTTTTGATAAAAATGTATATCTATAAGAAGCATAATTGATATCAATTTTCTTTCTTTCCCTTTTCAATTGTAAATGAAAACCCCAACAATACTCGAAAAAAGGACTTTATGACCAACAATGCGCCCATATTGGATTCCTATGTTAAATTTTAATTGACCTCTAGACCTCGATTAAAGTTAACAGGCAGTTCCTATGTCAAACGTCTGTTAAATCCGGTTGTTAAGTTCGAACAACAAGATTCAATCCACTTGTTAAATATAACCGCTTGTCAGGGTATTTAACAAACTGTTAACTTTAACAAGCGTTTGAACAACTGGGCCCAAGTTGTTTGTTTTGATTATCTGTTAAAATACAAATGCATAAGTTTTGTTTACATACAAACGAAACAGTTCGTCGTCATATACAAATATATATCGATAATTCAAATTACCAAGCATCATGGTGATATGTATACATAATTTAAACTCTAAAACGGCGGTGTGTGCACATATGTCGATGTCTGCTTCTTGTATTTCTTCGCAAGCATTGTACTGCTGTTACCTCATTTAACGACAGTTAATTAAAAAAGAGTCCATGTACATATGATTAAGAATAAAACACTTCTTTGAAATACAACTACAAAGACAAATGCCCGCTCGTACACATTCAATGATTGTTTAACGCAATAAATCATTTCAAAAATAATGAAAAATGTTATGATGCAAAAACAATGTGTTAGAACTTCTGCGTGGCACTTTGAATAGATCTGATATTACTTATTCAAAAAACATGATTCTCACCTGAATTGTAGTTGAGAGTCGACCTTTACATGCATGTCGCCATGGAAACTATCCGGTTCTACGATTCTATAAATAGTATTGGCGCTGTGACCTTGAAAGAAAATTAAATGTAAGTAGCAATAAGGACTCTATTTTTGTCTATTTTTTTTTCCACGACCGATTGTAATAAAAGAACGGATTTGCTATTTACTGTTAGGCCTGAATGATCAGTTTAATGTTTGTGGTTCGCTCTTAGTTGATGCGAGTAAAGTTTTCGATGTTCCAAGAGGAAGGGTCGCTGCGTCACGGCGCAAGCGTACCGTTATTGACAACTAATCATGACAACTTAATGATGGTTCAAAGCATTGCCAACATTGTTTACTTGCGATAAACAAGAGTACCATGTTACACTTAACCGAATAGTAATGGTTTCAACGCATAGCAAAAATTGTTTGTGAGAGTGCCCTTTGCAAGTAACTTGATAGTCCTAGCCTAGTAATGGTTGATCCAGGAATTACATTATTGAAAAATTGTTGATACAGCGTTAAACACCACGCAAATGAATGGATGCAAAACAATGTTTGGATGATGGAAACAAATAAATCATGTGTTTCCTTATTGAAAGCAGGACAGAGATCTTACCGACATTTCCGCCGATATCCGCAATATAAACGCACTTTTTGCCGTCGTTATCTGAACACGGCCCACACGCGACGTCTTCCCAGTCATGACTTCCTGTACCGTCTATCGTCAGCGTAGAGAGACGTCGTCCGTTAGTCGCATCGATGACGTAGACGTGACTTCCGTCGCCGGAGTCGTTGTGCGTGTACAGAACGTTCTGATGCACTCGGCTGTGACA
Source organism: Cerastoderma edule (assembly GCA_947846245.1). Lineage (NCBI taxonomy): Eukaryota > Metazoa > Mollusca > Bivalvia > Cardiida > Cardiidae > Cerastoderma > Cerastoderma edule. The sequence goes on along the minus strand of OX401415.1, from coordinate 21,668,189 downwards.
CAGTCCAGACGCTTCCCGGATGTGACTGTCACCGACCGTTGCCACTTTGACGCCGTCTGTGAAGTGGGGCACTATATAGAGATGAAACAGTGTGTGTTTTATTTCATTTGAATTTGAATATATTTTTTCTATAATTTCTTATAGTTATCTCCCCTTGTTACGCTGCATCGATCACTGTGACCACAAGTTTTTCATCCAGATTTGGATGAAATTTAAATGAAATTTTGTTTGTTGTTGTTGTTTTGTCTTTGTTTTCCCCAAATCTTTACTGTTATAGTACATGTAGTTAATAAGTAATGAGGTATTCTTGTATTGGTATCTGACCAGTTTAATTGAAAAGAAAGATTTCGTTTCTTTACAAATAAAGCACAAATTGATGATTTTATTAGGTATCGCCGCCATCTTTAAACACCATATTCATTTCTAATCAGATAGTCATGTTGCATTTTATTTGTGGTGGCAGTGATCAATACCATGAAGGGAGATCACTGTGAGGAGTTTTATCCAATGAAAGGAGCAATCGGAACTACTCGGATATTTCCGTGAGCTGTGAAATATTTTCATTGGATAAACCCGATGTGTTCAGATTGTGAAAGGAGATAACTTTTTCTATCGGCGAACTAGAATCAAAATACACACATCGTACATGGTACTCAATGATTTAAAGACTCAGTTTATCATAAGAGTATGATAAAAAAAAAGGGTTAAGAAGTGTATCAATAATCTTGTTTTATGTAACTCTATAAATATGTAACGACATTTTATTCGTAGCTGACATTATTTTAAAATTAAGATTAAGAAAGTCCTTTTAAAGTCGAACTAGTCAAAAATAATATACCATGCATACCATATCGCCGAGAAATCCCAGCGTTCGTTCGTATGAAAACTAAGAAAATAATACTCAACGTGAAGAGTGAAATCCACATATTGTCAAATAATATTCATGTACATCAGTGTAGAACTGTGTCCTGCTTAGATAATAGAGACCGCATCCTGGGAAAAGGGGGTTCCGGGAATGCGAGAGAGTTCCTGAGTGACTTAAGATAACTTCAAACCGAATACTGAACCTAAAAAATACATTTTAGTAGATCACAAGACAAATGCTAATTTACTTGTTTTACTAGATTACGAAAAAGCAAGCAATGCTCATAGATAACGTTATTGTCCATATTTTTCAGATTAAGATTATTTTTAGTCGATGAGTAGATATGGGGTATTTTCGGCGGATTCGATTATATCTAGTACATCAACAATAGCTAGTTGAGCCCTTTGTTGTTGGAATTCTAGTCAACACCACTCATGAAAGGGGTTTCAGAATGTTGGTTTTGCAAACTACTCTGTAAGCTGCAATGGCATATTCGCGAGTGTCCCTTATTTTAGATTTGAATTTTGACTTTGCACTCTATAATTCCAAGCCTGCGTCAAACGTCGTAAGAGACCAACGTAACCTATAGGAAATTGCTTGAGACAAGCCATATTTGCTTTATTGCTGTGGCTTCGACGCAGTTTCGTTAACTTATTTCGTACATACGCCTTTTTTTGTTTTTAGTTTTGTCGCTTGATTTCCCATTGCTATCGTAAACGACTGGTCATGTTTTACTTCTGGCACTCTGACAAGCAACTTCTCCTTTTGCCACAATGCTTTCTTAAAGTCATCTAATGAAAGACGAAAAAAAGTGGCGTTAGTTGGTTGTGTGTTATAGACTTATTCTGATACTTCCTAAGATATTCGCTAGAAATGGGTCAAACTGCGACCAAATAGAATAAATAAGGCCAAACAACCTTCTTATCGACTCTCATCCAAAACTATGAATAAGGGACAGATAAGAGTTCTTTACGCATTAAGTAGTTTATAACATGTAATGGCGACCCTGTAGCGTATGTACTCTTCAGAACCGTCTCCTCGAACTAATGTTAATGATTAACAGCGTTAGAGGCTGCATGGTTATATGCAGAAACTTTCAACGGTAGTTCGATCCTCGCAAACCAAGCACACTCTTTCCCCTCTCCCCAATCTCTCCCTCTCCTTTTCTCCTTTATCTGCTTTACATACACCAGCAAAAGTGTATGTAGAATATGGATATACAAGTCTTCTCAATGCTTGAAACACCGTTATAGAAATGATCAATCAGGTAAGAGTATTGTAATATGTAATGTGGATTTCTGTTACTTATAAAACCGATAATGTATAAACCATTTATGACTACTGTAAAACACGGTTGGCCAGGGGTAAACCGTCGGCTTCTGTACATACAGGTCATGGGTTTTAATGCTCTGATCAATGGAGTCCATTTTAAGACTTTTCATTAATCCACACGCTCGTCGAATACGAGATATTTATCAACAAAGCAAAATCGAAAAGATTCAACATATATATATATATATACTCTACGAAATCGCTTAATCGATGTGGATAAAAGGGACGCTACTTTTGATAAACGTTTGCAATACTGTGTATAAGTTGGCTCCCTTACCTGCAGGAAAATCGTTGTGGTTACATATGTTTATCGGGATCTATCGCTGGCTTTTAATGCAAAAAAACACCATTTGTATTGAAACTATTTGCTACGATATTTCTATTAACATAAATCTGTCTTGACATCTAAACATTTCCTGCTCAAAGCTAAACATTACAATTTATTATTTATTACAAAGGATATATACCCTTGATACTTGAAAAAAGACCATAGTCGATAAATGTTTAAGGAAGAACTCAGATTCGCTTAATTCTGTTTTTGAATAAAACCATAGGCATAAGATGTAACAGTATACATCAATGATATGTAAAATAACACTTTATTCGTGTTTTTCTTGAGAGAACTTTTTGAAAAATCGAATGAATGTTGTCTCGGGCATTTTCGCCTTTTAGTCCGTGAGATGTCTTGTGAAACATGTGGCTAAAAAGATTGCATACGAAGTAGATATTCAGAAACACATAAATAATAAATGATCATATAAATTGAAAACAAAGTTTTCACTGTATTCCTAATCGATAGGATACGTATACTAGATGAATTATATGTGCCAGTTATGGAACTTTCAAATGCCTTTCTCTCATCCCCGACTATAAAACGATGTCTTCCTAAGCTATAGTACGTTTATTTTCCCTTTTCCATGCAATTTCTGACAGACATCAAAATGATCTAAACTCACTATGTACTTACCGAAATCATTAATGAATATACGTCATTGTTAAAACAAAAATAGTGTGAAAAACAGAGAACTTGCTCAAATGGACAAATTCGTCAATCATTACTTAATAGCAATTCGTCGTCTATCATAAAGAGCCGTTTCTTTGGTTAAATGTGTGTGGATGGGGTAGTCAAAATTGACCACCTTTCCAACGCTGCAATGCTTTCCAACGCTTAAAATGCTGGGTAATTATCTAAAAACAGATAATTGTGTCTATGTCTTCCAAAACCTTAGATATCTGCTTAATTTTGAAGAGGAAAATTAGCAAACAGGTTAGATCACAGGTCAGCCGCCAATTGAATTCGCGGCTGGCCTGGATCTAACCTGTTAACATAAACATGAAGTCGCTTTCAGCACTATGAGGGTTAATACCATTATAATGTGCACATAAAATCAACCATCATTAAAGAGGCAAAATGACAATTCAAAACATGTTGTGCAATTCGCTTCCGGCGAATCAACTTGTTGACATGATATTAATTCGCTTTTATTTGGCCAGGCGATGCAGGCGTATAAAAGCTAGAATGCCTACAGGTTCAAATGTCACCTATTAAAGTATGTGTGTGGGTCTGTTCTCCCTTCTTTTTACGAACATATACGTAGTTTTCCATGTAGTTTCACGTAGCTTTCCTACTCGCACTGGAGCCGATAGTTAGTGTGACGTTAAGGTAGAATACACATAATCAGCCATTTGAAACCCATTCTTTCGTCGGATTAATTCGTTCGTTCTCGGTATACATCGGTCGGGGCCGGAACTAAACGAATAGTTCCAGTCCAGACCAATATACATGTATAACAAGAACGACCGAGGTAATCCAAATAAAAAATGAGTTTCAAAATAGCGGACTATGGGTATTCTACCTTTAAGTGAATATCAGACAGATTTATTTTTTAATTTATTTCTTGACTTAAATGTCTACTACCGATGAATTGACAAGAATGATATATATAAGATTAAATAAAACTGGACTATGTATTTGCTTCTAAACCTGCTTATATTGGTTTGATAAAGATAAAGCACACTAACATGTATCGTATGGGTATAATAAAGTGCTTGAGCAGTTTATTTTGTAAACTGTGAGAAATCATCCAAATGGGGCAGAGCCAAATAGCTGTTTGGTGTTTGAGGAATTCTTAGTTAAGCATCAAACTTTGCCGAATGTGATGTGAATACCGTCCTTAAAATGTTGTCTGCCTTTACACTTCAAATGTCGTCTGCAATAAAACTTAAATTGTCGTTCGCGGGTCATTAAAGGAAAATTTCATTTGAAATGACGAATATAGGAAGTTTCCTTCAGAAAGGTTTATATCGGGCTTTATTCACCCGGTACGAGACATGTATGATAAAAACTTATATTTTTAATATACTAAAGGCAAGCTTAATGCTGTACAAATAATCACTTTTGCCACAATGGTTTTAATGCTTCGTAAACGTTTTGGGTGGGATTGAATAATCCACTTTGTTTCTGACTAAGAATATGGAGATATCTAAACCAGATACCCATTTAGACGGCAATAGTATTAAAAGAGTCTGACGCTTACTATAAAAATCTGCCTGCACTCGCTATCAAATAAAATCTTTCGCAGATTTTCAGAGATAATTGTTAAAAAGATGTGTTTAAAATTACTTTTTCACAGTCGTCGTGAAATTTGGAAGTTGAAACTTGATTTTTTTAAAACTAATCAACAGCTGTACAGTTGTATAGTACGCGCTGGAGATTAGCAATTGGACGCAAGAAGAGCAATTTGAGAGCAATTTCTCCTTTTCCCACAATGTTTTCCAGAGTCGTCTGCAACAAACTGGTCAAATGTCGTTATTGTTTGGTAATGAATTAAAACAGGGGGTGGGTTATCGGGTGAAAATCCTTATGAAAGGGCGCATTAGCACAAGCAGACCAGAATAACTTTACATCACGGTCCCTCATATTACGTTCATTGGAAGAAAGGGGTTGTTTGCAATTAACTCCATACATCCCCTTGTGGCCCTTAAACCATTGTGGCGAAGACGGAGATTGCTCACTATGATCTCACCTGTTTGCTTTTCTGGGTATCTTTCCTAATCAAAGTTATATAGATACTTAAGGTTTTGGAAAGCAAACGACACACAAATCTATTTTTAAATAATTAAACCCTGCGTTCTAAGGGTTAAACATTGCACTTTTTGTGATATTGGTATTGACAAACGACAACATTTCTCACAATGAGAACGTTTTTCCGTATCGCGGTTGTTCCTTAAGCCTCGTGGTGTAGTTTCGCAAAAAAACTTGCTCGATACAAACTCGCCTTAAGGCACATGAAAAATATTTTATTTAACCGCTGTGCTTAATGAGCAATTTAAGTTTATGTCGCGATAGATATTGACCCAAACATCATACATAACAAACGCGTATACAATCATATATTGTTTCTATCGTGTGCTTAACCCTTTCCCAAACAATAAATCTTCGACTGTCCCAAATTGAAAGAGTTTGCAGACAACATTTTGAAATGTGATGAAATTGAAAAATAATCTTCTGATAGGGCAGAAAACATTGATGGAAAAGGAAAAATTGCTCGTTACGAGCAATTTCTCCTTTTCCCACAATGTTTTCTGAAGTCGTCTGCAACAAAGTGGTCAAATGTCGTTATTGTTTGGGAAAGGGTTAAACTTTCAATTTGGGCCATTCATAACGGAGACTGCTTTTTAACGCATGCGCATGGAGGAAGCTGTTTAATGCCCATGGATGGATGCATGTACAGGACACAATTACAAGTAATAAAATAATGTTCATCAAACGGAATACAATGTCAATTAACGTTCCTATGTCATAAAACTGCCTTTGTTCTGCATTCAGTCCGCTAATTGGCGAATAAATACTTCAGGGTAACAGAAGTTGCAGAAATGAGCCGTTCGCACACTGCTGCTAATACAACAGAGCTTACAAACAACTAGTAAATGCCAGATTCTATGGTAGAGCTTAGGCCTTGGGAGCGAATGTAGTTTGTTCGAATCCCATAAAAATGTGTTTATTTCTTAGGTAATGGGTATTTTTTTAAAAAAGAAAAAAAAGATGTTTGTGTGGTCTGCTTTCCAAAAACCCTAAATATCTGCTTAATTTTGATGAAGAAAGATACTCATGTAGCAAACATGTTAGTTTACATGCCAGCCGCCAATTCACTTGGCGGCTAGCCTGAAACTAACCTGTTTGCATAAGGATGAAGTCGGTCCTACAATGTGTTTTTACATTATCCTCCTTCGGTGAGAGGAATTGTTTTGAATCCAGGTTACAGAATCAAAGATTGGTCAGTATGACTTGTAGAAACTTGTTTTACAACCGATGTTTTTTTTCTGCGTTTTACATCGCGTCAACATTATTTCAGGCATGTTTCGATGCCCGACTCATAATGGCAAAGGCAGGACCAAATACTGATCTACCTCAAAGGTCTGGTCAACACGGATAAAACCTCCGGCATTATTTAAGTTACCTGGGAGACTGCCTTTTATAAAATTCCAAATGACGTCACCGGGATTTGAACCCACATGGAGAGGGACCATGTTATCTAAAGCATAGTTCTGTATTAGATAAGAGAGAGATGAAATGTTCTACCAGAAAGGAAAGTTTCTAATTCAGATCAACTTCTACTTTTGTTATTATGATTTCCTTAATTGGGTGCATCTAATAACTTATTTAAGACAAGTGATTTTGTTCGTGAGCTATGGATTAAACTGGGGGCCTCCGTGGCCTAGTGGTTAGAGTACAGAACTTGAAATCACATGGCCCCTCTCCGCGTGGGTTCAAATCCTGAGAGGGATATGGATTTTCATGAGAGGCAGTCTCCCGACTGACTTACGGAATGCCGATGGTTCTACCCTCCTTGACCAGCCCCTATGGGCAGTTGAGTATGGGGTCTTCCTCCATCATTAAGAGTCGGGCATCGCTACATAACTGAAATAATGTTGATGTGATGTAAAACCCATATAAAAAAAAATGGATTAAACTGGATTTGTTTAATACGCCTTGCGGGAAAACTGTATGTGTCATATCACGAAATAGGAACAGAATGAAAATCAATAAACTACTCGAAATTGATTAGAGATCGATAATCTGCCTGGATTTGTTCTTTACTTAGATAGATATGCCCCTTTGCTCCAACTTGCCGAGCGTTTAACCTTACTTAAATAACATTTTCTTCTTACTACCACAATGGTTTCGAAACAATGGTGTATAACCTTTCAGATGTTATTTCTTTATATGGGTTTTACATTGCGTTAACATTATTACAGTGATTACCTATTCAGTTATGTTGCGATGCCGTCTCTTAATGATAGAGAAATACACAATACTTAATTACCTTAAAGGGCTGGACTAGCCACGCAGAAACATCGACCTTTCGTGAGTCAGTCGGAAAACAAGAAGAACTTCCCTTTGACAAGCAAGCATACGCAAAGTTACAAAGTGTAGAAACTAGAAACGCTTCTTACCAAGTGATGACTTAGGGATTGTTTCAAGTGCGATAAGAGTAATTTGTTTATTACCGACTATACTTGGTGACGCCTTAAGAATAACGATTACTCACTTGGTTTGTGTCGTCACAGTCGTTTGTGTCCTACATTCTACGTTGCATGTTGATAATTCAATTCTTGATGTTCTGTATGTATTGTATTAGAATGTAAATATGTTTTCAAACTTTATGTTTGAACAGGAAATGTGTGCTTGTTTGTTATTGTTGTTTTTATTTGCAATGAAATCTGATTAAACAAAACATTCTACAAGTTTGTTGAAAGGAAAAACCAAAACGCACGAAGAATCGATCCATTCTTTTATGAAATGTTGTATAGGCGCACTTTTAAAGATGGTGTCGACAAAAGAAACAATGAGAAAATCACCTTGCAGCAATTGTTTGTTTTCTTCTGGATTTCTACCACTATATCTGCAATTTCGAGACAGGTTACCATAGAAATTATTTCAGTTGTCATGTTGACTGCAACAGGTTTCCTCAAAGATGTTAAATCATTAGTATGAAATAAAACAGTTTGCAGAGGATCTTGTTTTGAAACAAAGCATTGTGGAATAAGTTTGATTTGCTCATGGTATATTCTAGACGGGAACGTGTATTAGTTAACAGTTTGCAGACCAATTTTAAAAAAAAAAACATTGTGTTATACTTTTCTTTAGCATATCGTATTCGAAGACTTCAACGTATATCATTAAAATATGTAGTTCCGATAAGTTTGACAAAATACCAGAAGTGTTGCATATATCTGATTTTTTTTTTGTCAAATTTGCCATTGACTTAAACATCATGAATAGTTTTGAAATATACCAATCAGTACACAAACAAAAGGTGACTTCGGTAAAGTTACTTGTACTATTCACAGAAGAGTAAACACAAAAAAAGAACACATAGAAAACATGATATCCACTGAAAAGACAGAGAAATCTTAAAATAAACGTTTTGCAAAAGGGTTGATGTATAAGAATAACATATCTGTGTTTTTAATGATAAAATGTTGTTGAATGTATTTACTGTAGGAAAAGATGTAACTTTTAAACTGTTTTGTCGTAAATCCCCGAGTAATTCCGATTGAGGAAGAGAGTGCGTTTAAGAAAACGATTAATAACGTAAGGGTTAAGATTGCGTCAAAGAAAACGGCTATGAAGTCATGGGGTACGTTGTCAAGCTCGCGTTAGAGGACCTGTCGATATTATCCAACCTATCTCCAACACCCAAGTTACATTGCTGTCTCAGTGTATTTACCTGCGTACAGGTAACGCTGATTGTATATGGAGATTTCTCTCTGTTTTAAAACACGATCATACGTGTACTTATTTAGATAAGGATAACGTTTCGACTGATTCAACCCTTTACGAAACATCGTATATTTTCATCGTCCTGAATATTAACAGTTAGCAGACGACAATCGAAACTATAACATCTATATGAAATTAATAATCTATTTGTGCAGCAAGATTAAACATACCGCTGGAAAAGGAGAAATGAATATGTTCATTTGAGCAACCTTTTCTAGATTCCAATATGATTTGTAAAAACACTTCTTTATCAGATGCGAGAAATCAGTGAAGGGTTAAAACATAGACGTATAGGTTCGTAGTTTGTTTATTTACGTGTGTTATAGTGGTGTCATTTCGAGTGGAGTTATTACATAGTCAACCTCCGTATGTATCATACATGATTAACTTAACGTGAGAACGATCATTCATCGTGTCAAACATTCCATAATGGATAATAACTCAAGGAAAAGATAAATTGTGTATAGATGTGAGAATAAAACGGATTTTTGGATATCAGAGGAAAGTCAGTGTGACCGCGAACACCTCTTTGACTACTGCAGTTGGAAAAGAATCGGATTAAGAAGATGGCTGCTTTAAATCTGTAAGTAATTTAAGGATACTGGGTAATTTTCTAAAAAATAGATTTTTGTGTCGTCTGCTTTCCAAAACATTAAAAATCTGCTATTTTTTATGAGGAAGGATACTCAAAGTAGCAAACAGGTTAGATCACAGACCAGCCGCCAATATAATTGGCGGCTGGCCTGGATCCAACCTGTTTGCATAATTATTTAGTCGGTACCAGCACTGTAATTTCAATGGTTTGTTCTATTTGTTTCTATTATTGTTTCATTGTGCAGATTCATGTTTCTTATTAAGTGTTTGTATACAACTACACATGAGAACAATACGTTATTCAGAGCATTTACTTCGAGCAGAGTTGAGTACCAACATGTAGACGAAACAGTCGATCACACGTTCTTTTTTCCACATGGTATCAAATGTAGTAAACATGTAGTAAACACTTCCTAAAACGGCTTGCTGTTAAGGATTTCCATAAGAAATCACCATTACACTAACACATTTATACATCAAAGCGAAAGTAACTTGACAAAATCAGAAATCACTCGCCATGAGTGATTTCTGCTTTCTCAAAACCATCCTTTACCAATTTCTTTATGAAACATGTCTATTTACATTTTGAATCATCTTCTGCATATACATTCAAGTTGGACCAGTCACAAAGTCAATTTTCTAATTTAGGTCAAAGGCCGAGAATAATTTAGACCTATAACTCAGTAAGTCGCAGTAACGCACCAAGGCAAAAGGTCAAAGGTCAGGGATCGCCAAGTCTTTGAAGTTTTCAAATAACGAAGTGAAATTAATCGAACAAGATTTACGACTTGTAACTGCAAAATGATTTGTTGCCGAAAGGTAAAACCGAATTTCTCAACTCAGACAAATGAAGTGAAAGGAAGGTTTGGGTCCAGATCATTAGGCTCGTGTACTAGTAATATATGTTCGCCGCTGGCTTGCTTATAATATGCGTATAGGGTTGTTAAAATAGGTCCAATATGCACATGTGAGGCAAATTGACCACAACATAAAGGGACATCGATGGTCAATAAACACACTATAATAAAGTTACTTAACCCACTTCCCTAAGTTGACATTTTTGTCACTGGCCTTAACGTTATGCACCACCAGACGACAACAAAAAGAATAGCATTATATACATTTCTTTGTTAAATTTATCATTAGTCCCTGTGTAAAAAGACTTATTGCTTATTATGAGCAATTTATCCTTATGTCGTTGTGACTTCCGAAGGCATCTCCAGCATAAGCTTCAGAGTGATGTATGACCATCAGAATGCTGGGTAATTTCCAAAGAAATATATTTTTGTGTCGTCTGCTTTCCAAAACGTTTAATATCTGCTTAATCTGCTGATGAGGAAAGATACTCAGAGTAGCAAACATGTTAGATCACAGGCCAGCCGCCAATTTACTTGGCGGCTGGCCTGGATCTAAACTGTTTGCATAAGCATGAAGTCGGTTCCAGCACTATACGGGTTAATGTAGTAACGGGCTGTACTTTACCCTATAGTCAGAGTGACACAAACATTTATGAGGCTGAATAGCTGTTGTTATATACATAATACAGCTATAAATCTATGAAAATGTACGTCAACGCCTATTGGGGGTGCAATGTAAGACTTTATAGTAAGAGATTCACAAACATGAAGCACTTACTACAGTATTGCGCTGAACCCGAGGGGTTTTCTTCTTCGAATTCAGAAAAGGCACAAGCCTGTTGAATTGTGGAAGTTTTATCACTGGCATTGCTGGATTGGGAAACCAAAAAGCTCGTATGGCTTTGAACATTTTTGGAAAACTGCCTGATTATTAAGAAATTTGAATTTAGAAGGTGCCTTGTAGATCTATGTATCCCCGTTACAAAAATGAATACAAAAAACACCCTTGATGATGCACATCTGTCTTGATAGCGTCAGTAGAAAAGATACTTTGATTCCCTCTTTTGGATGTAGTTTTTGGATGAAGTACCATGCAGTGTCAACAATTGTTCACGTTTATTACGGATTTTCTTGGATTCACCACTACTAGTATAGGGTGTAGATACTTCAGAACCCTGGCCTAGTACTGGTGAATCCAAGGGATGCTTAAGTATGACTGCGTTGTTTATCCTTTAACTTGCCTCCTTTGCCTTGTATCATCTGGATATCGTTGAAAAGTCATAAAACTCGAATTGACACCTCATCATTCAACAACCGTCGCTTAAGAATGGGATTTTGACAAGACACTTGATCCTTTCTATCGCATAAAACCCCTTAGTCACACAGAAATGTTACTAGGTTAATATAAACCCTTTTAATGTAGCTGTGTTCTCATCAAGTTATTTCTTTGATTAACAGCATAAAGACTAAACATCAGGTCACCAATTACAAATATTTTAATTGGAACTGCACAATTGGTGATGAATACACAAGATGTCAACAAAGCCTGATATTAGCACGATGTTCAAACTCCCCCTTTCAGGATTTTCTTTACATATCACCTGCTTGAAAGTAGTTTGATGTTCTCTGAATTAGGGGAAAGAGTATATATATCCTAGGCTTTGTTGATCACAGTGATTAAGCTGTTAGATATAAGACCCGAAAGAGACTTTTTGGTGATATATCAGGCTTATTTTACAAACTGTTGACATTAACCCTTATAGTGCTGGAATCGATTTCATGCTTATGCAAACAGGTTAGATCCAGGCCAACCGCCAAGTAAAGTGGCGGCTGGCCTGTGATCCAACCTGTTTGCTACTCTGAGAATCTATCCTCATTAAAATTAAGCAGATATTAAGGGTTTTGGAAATCATACAACACAAACATCTATTTTTGAAAAATTACCCAGGATTCTAAGGGTTAACCCTTTGGGTTTATTATGATTTCTTCCATACATTTTCGATACGTTATTTATTGTGGTCGTATAAATACGTAATGAGTTATATCGACCATTAATAAAGTTACTGTTTGCAGATAATAACCAAACGATAATTTGATTAGTGACACGTCAATAATTCTGCGTTAGACAGACATTACTTAACCCAGTTTCTTCCCAGCTTATTTATATAGTAAATGACCCCAAATTCCTGGATATGACCCATTAAAACCACTCTTTTTTATTCACAATTCCATATGTAAGGGGTCAAATATCAACATATAAGCATAGAGCAAAGAGTGTAGGGAAAACCATGGATGGTGAAATCTGATTTTCATTCTTTCCCGTAAAGGCCAAGTATTTGGCTGCACTTGTCCGTATACTGATTTTAAAGCAAATTAAAACATCCATTCGTCCGTTCAGGCTTACGAATAAGCTGGGCAATGCGGACAATTGATTTTACCATTCCTGCTTACAGACATTTTTTCTACATTCTTCATACAATACTCAGTCGTGTTCAACCATTCGAAACATCGAATAAGTTCCGAAGCGTCGTCCGTCTCGGTTAGAATTAGGATTTTTAGCATATTTTAAGACAGACTGCTGTTATCCCTTATGGTGCTGGGACCGACTTCATGCTAATGGAAACAGGCTAGATTCAGGCCAGCCGCCAAGTAAACTGGCGGTTGGCTTGTGATTTAACCTGTTTGCTTCTCTGAGTATCTTTCCTTAACAAGGTTAAGCAGATATTTAAGATTTTGAAACACAGGCGACACAAACAACTTTCTTAGACAACTACCCAGCATTCTAAGGTTTAATAAGCGAATTAATATAATTGCTTCCATGTTGACCTTTAACCCATTTCAAAACAATAACGGTATTTGACGAGTTTGTTGCAGACGACTCTTGAAAACATTGTAGGAATAGGAGAAATTAACGGGCAATTTCTCCTTTTTCCACAATGTTGTCGTCTGCCCTATCAGAAGATTATTTTTCCATTTTCATTCAATTTGGGACAGTCGAAGATTTGGTGTTTTTTAAAGAGCTAAGACATTCTATAAAACACTAAACTCAGGCAAAGATCGCCAGACATTGGGTTTGCAACCATGCACTCATTATTTATACCTCCACACCTGACTCATTCACCAAACACAGCGCTCACATGTTTATCAATAGCACGTAGACCGCCCATAGATAAGAACCATTTATCTTTATCAAAAGGCTTTAAACAAAATACATTGTATCATGTTCCGTTTTGTTGGACTCGTCCAATATAAAAGCTATACACGACGACACCGATTATTCCCATTGATGATCTATTACATTAATGTTTCAAAATACTACTATGAGAACTGGATAAGGAGTTATTGACTGACGCTACATTCGTGTTAGCTATGTGTTTTACATGTACCATGTACACCTGTGGTGTGTTAAGATAAGGATAGAATGTATGTTATGACATAAAATATCTCGTTTTATATCCTTAAAAATGTCATCGATTCAAAGTGTTACAAGGAATACCACTCTTATATGGTTATACAGAAAATTTAACATTTATTACCTCCCCTAGAAGAAGTTCTGCTTCATTCAAAGACATGTGTACAACCAAACTCCTCACAGTAATATCCCCTTGCTACGCTGCATCGATCACTGCCACCACAAGAGTTTTCATCCAGATATGGATGAAATTCAAATGATGCTGTTTTGTTAAGAAATTACCGGATATCTTAGTTAACTTAGTAACAATACCTTGTTGTATTGATTTCTGACCAGTTAAGTTGAAAACAAAATTGGTTTTGTTTATAAATAAAGCACTAATGGATTACAATTTTTTAGTTTCGCCGCCATCTTCTAATGCCAATTTCGTTTCTAAGTAGGTGGTCATGTGACATTTGTGATGGCAGTGATCATCCCCATAAAGGGAGATCACTGTGAGGAATTTGGTGTACAATGAATTTGGTGAGACGATTATAAAGAGTTACCACAAATTAAGAATTAACGAACAATTTTGTACTCACCATTCTGAAACAACAATTTCATAAACTACAAAATGATTTCCTTAAATATAAACTTGTTCTACAAGGATATTGTGTGCTACATTGTAAACCAAACTCCTCTCCTCACAGTGATCTCCCTTTATCGGATTGATCACTGCTAACACAAACGCCACATGACCATCTGCATAGAAACGAAAATGACGTTTAAGATTAGCAATATCACCCAAAATAATCATCAATTTGTGCTCATTTGTAAAGAAAAAGAACTTTTTTTTTTAAATTGTACCGTTCAGCAATCATCACAAAAAGACACTATTACTTTTATCAACTACAACCCTTTGTTTAGATTTATCCCAACCGGATGAAAATATTGTGGTGGCAGCGATCGGTGCAGCGTAGCAAGGGGAGATTACCGTGAGAAATATTTTTGGCAATGTTGATGCTCTAATGTCCCATTGGGATCTGCGTGTGTACATGTAGGAACGTTCAGTTATCGTCTAATCCATGAACCTACACATATAATATCGAATTGTTACAACTTAAGATACGATCAATTATTGCTTTTTGGCCAATAGGGAGAGCATCTGTTATGCGCCCGGAACATTTATGAAAACTAATTACCTCTGGTTTCGTGGGAGTGAAATTTGGCAAGTCACTTCAGATCCCTAGCTTAGTACTGGTGGTTCCATGAAAGCCGTAACATAACTGAAAAAAATGTTGATACGGCGTTAAACACCAAACAGACCAGAAAAAGTGGCCAAAGTCTTGCATAGTGCATAGGGTAATTTGCTGAAACGATTGGCCAAGACCGATAAAGAAGTTTATTGTTTATCAAAAAGGCCAACCCACAGGCTCATCTTTGTAAAAAGCAATGCACCATACTTTAAAGTGTTAGGTCAATGGTACGGGCCATCAGTAAAAATTATGAAGCCCTGTCAAACGGCGTAATTTTCAATCAAATTCAATGAACAATTTCATTTTGGTTTTGTATCGTGTTATCACGTTGGAAGCAACTCCTATGCTGGACGAAGTATCGTCAGTTTAAACGTATGAAGTGCAATTAACAGCTTAGCAGAATCATGTAACACTACATCATCGCATCGTTGTCTTGCTCCTGGCCGATTTGATTTGGGAACCATTTCAGACGTCAACGATTCAATTAATCAATCGTTTCATTCACTTAATGAATTAGCTTGATACCACTGTAATTACGAGATATCTCAGCGAGCTACCGGTCGGCTCTGTTGTTTACCGAAATCAAACACCGGAGAGGTCGGCGTTCACATCCTGCAAAGCTTACGTCTTAACCATCTCCATAAAGCTAGAACAATCAAAGCTGCAACATATAACAGACGTTAAACTTTAAACAAAGAGTCTTGAATATAGGGATAAATATCTTCCGAGAATAATGTTCCTTTATATAAAACAGTAACCGACGGATCACTGTAATGTGATTGCCGCAGAAATGGTCGGGTATTGAGCCCAAACAGTTTGCGACTTATTGACGAGGGACCGATTTTATGTCGTCATCTATCGTACTTGAACATCCGAGAGGTCACGGCTCATTTCCGGTTCTGGGTACCAATTTACTAAACGACCTAAGGAAACTGTGTGCGTAAGTCATAACGATTCCAATGGTTTGTTACTTTGCAATATTTATTCCCCTAAAATTGAAATAAAAGGAATTGTTTCTTTAGATTTACGCAAGTCTTAAGCGTAAACTGTTTAGTATAACGTTACCCTGGATTCTGGCGAGCAAAAAATAGCTGCATTTGAGTTTTGTGAATGTATAAAAGTTTCACTGCTAGGTAATGCGTAGTTAACATAGTCCGATATGAATCTACAATGAATGCTCATTTACTTTAAGGAGGATGTATAAAGGGGTATTCATACAGAAGGTTCTGTTGATATTCTTTTATTCGGTGTTTAATTTACCCCTTACCCAATAATAACGACATTTAACCACTTTGTTGCTGCCCACTATGGAACAAATTGTTGGAAATGGAGAAATTGCTCGTATGGAGCATTCTTTTCCTTTTTCCACAATGTTTTCTGCCATAGCAGAAGGCAATTTCCAAATTTCATCACATTTTGAAACGTTGTCTGTAAACTCTTTCAATATGTAGCATCAAAAAATTTGGCGTTTGGTAAAGGGTTATACTCATTTATTCTGCATCGATTGGTAGACAAGTTAACACATCTTAGCTTGATCACTCTCGATTCTGCTTCCTGGATACATTACAAGTACTCGCAAAGATTGGTTGACAAGTCCTGGCATTTTCAATTCTCCTCTTAAGGGTATCGAGCCTAGGATCCTCTGAACCAGAGGCTAATGGGAATCTGTGTCTTAGCTATCTTGCATTTCAGGACTGAGGGACCACATTTCTCGCATTTCTGGTTTAGCCTGATGAGAAAAAGCTTTTCATCTCAATCCTGATGATTCAAAATATACATTTAACTTGAACGGAAATGTGATTGTTTTTTTCACGAAGGCCTGATAGATTTTCGCTATTACAAATGTATGAAAGTGTGGGAATGTAATGTGAATGCACGCAGTCAGAACCAGAAAAAGGGTTCCCTTGAGGATTGACAACACTTCATGGTGTAAAGGCCCACTCGATTTGAAACCACGCGTGAGTGCAGAATAGAATTTAATCGAACACCAATCAATGAGTAATGCAAGCCATTGAAGTACATACAAACACGTTTTGTTTGGAAAGGGAAATTTATTAGAATGCCTGTTGAAATGACAATCGATTAATATTAATTGAGTCAACGCATTTGAACAGATTACGAAATTGAACGTGCTTTTTCTTCTCTCCCAGTCTTTCGCACAAATTTGTATAGGCCTAATGCAAAATGCGCCGATGAAAATACGAAGCTTTACTTTTCCACCACAAAACTAAATGAATTAAATCATTTCGACTGCCCCTGTTGTTTGCTTTTTCTTATGTTATTCCAATTATAGAAACGTGACTTATTAGCCCATAGGGCTGGGTTTTATGAAGGTTTATTATAGTGTCATCCCTATTGAAAGTTTTGACTTATGAGACACTTTCCACTGAATACACGAAGTACCTCAAAACTTCTATAACTATGACCGACGATATGAATTGATCTATAGTCATTATTAAACTATTTTCTTCCTTGTATATGAATCTTTTCCCTCTATTTTTGGGAGGTTGTATGTTCGAGACCAAAACACAACGAAGGGTAGTAACGCCTTCTTTATATGGCATTCTAGGTGGGTGGGGAAGCAATACAACTGGATAAGGCATTTCAATGTTATGGAATGGCTCTTGGGAATGTCGTCATATTGAACACGAGCTCTTAAAACAGTACAGTTTATACATTTTATTTGACGAGTACCTGGAACAGTAGTCATGTTCACATATAAATATGACCAAGAATGACTGAACAATACAAACCAAGTACACATGTACATGTCGGTGTAACTCTGTGCCGAGCTGAGTCGATATGACGCGTACCTGACTGAGTAGTACAAGCCATTCACAAGTCCGTTTAACCATGCGCCAATCGGAGTCGAACTTGTCCCCTGCTAAATGTGCTCCAAGCGCGTCACTCTCATCCGTACTCACTACCATTCAATCGGCCCTGTATATAAGCAGACATCAGGTCGCCGCTGTATTGACACACGCAATAAACAAACACAATCAAACACTCACTGACTGCTGAATGCCCCTCTAGAATGGTACCACCGCTGACATGGGTTTCCTTTCATCCGGATTTATGGTCTTGATCACTTAGGCGTTTTTTCCATCTTAATTTCAAGCGCCTATGAAGAAAAAATGCAAGAAAAACAAAATTTTGACCTCATTATGATGCTATGATTATTTTTGTCTTAGAGTTTACAATAAAATGTAGATTTCATATGATATATATGGCTTCTGTCTCAAGAATATGAATACTGCTAACATAACGAAACGGTATTCATTAGGAAAATATTTCGAAATGTTAATTTTGGAGGGTATGTGCTTAAAGCATAATGTTTGCATGGTCTGAAAGGTGTCAAGAATTGTAATAAAGTAGAAAGTTTGCTCTCAATGCCTAACCAATGGTAGTTTAGGCATACGTCAATGGAACTCCCAACCTTACATGCTACAATGCCTTATGTATGCTTGGAGGTTAAAATGGAACATTTGCTTTACGTGAAGAGTGTAATGTCATGTATTGCATATTGCATATTGCATTATCAAATAACGCTTATTATGAATAATAGACCCATCCATTGTACTTTTCGTATGTATTTTTGACAATGATCCAATGCGGCAACAGCGGGCAAAATTAAGATTTTAGTGCTGCAATTGACAAAACACTAATACTAGCATAAGTTAAGAAATTTCTCTTTTTTTACAACTATGGTCCTTCACTCCAGAAGAACCTTTTTGCCTGCAAGCTTCTTGAATTTTGGACAGAGATATCAGTTCATCATCAGCTGGAAGCCTATTCCCATGACGCGATCTACGTGACATACATAGGCGTTTTTATTGACGAAAATATCCCTCGAATTGTTTTTGCTTATCAGATTATCTGTGCTTACGATAGCTCAATTTTTCGGATTTCCACGCTTTTTCCACGTTTACCCCATTTTCCCAATGTAGACGACGTCCTTTAGATGAGGCATAATGTTGCTGCTGAAACCGTTAGAAAACTTTGCGACAAAAGGAGAATTCGCGCGTTATTTTGGTTACATTGAATCAAATGTTTGTGAATAAACAATGTTGTTTTTCCATTAGCAATTTTACAATTTGCCTTTTTTTTATATCTAGTTTGACTCTCGCCTTCTGTGAATATCTAGGATCTAGGAAAAAAGGGATAAATCGCTCATATCCTGGTACTACATTTGCGTGAGGCGACTGTTTCACTTAGCACAATTGCACTCTTCGTTGAATGTTAAAATTCGTTTCACTATTTACCAAGGTATGGCTAACATGAATTTCAATTCAGATTTGCTGTTATATCCCTTTAAATGCTATGTTGTCATGATGTCTTTAATAGCACAACACTGTTCTGCTTCATTCCGAATCCTTATTACAATTGTAAGGTTCACATGAAAGAAAGTCTTAATGCAATGTGACACGTTATTGGAAGCGTAAAACGCATAAAACGTTTAATTACACGGTACCCAGACGATTATTCCGTCTTTCCTATGCCTCGAATGCTGCTGGACTAAATCGGATGATCAAAAGCTGTAAGTGTGTGTAGAATAAAATATCTACGTCTGAATCATTCGGACTAAAGTTGGACTCGTTTTGAATACAGTCTACCGCAAAGTGGCTAAAATGCCGATTGTCGGTAAAAACGTTGCGATCGATAATGGGCACTTATTTCCATAAAGAAGATTCAATATGTAAATTTGTTCTGTGATTTGGATCTCAACAGATCTTATCACGATGTTCCTAGTTCATGCCTCGGGGATAGGCAGACAGTCGTTGCCCGCCGAAACAACATCTTCGGAATACATTTTTCTAACTTTCATAGAAAGTCGTAAACGTTATAAGGAAAATGGCTTCCTGTCGTTGAGTTAGATTAAGTTGATATGTAAGATTTTGGGAAACAGACGACACAAAAGAGGATATTTTAAGAAAGCTATCCGCCATTCTAAGGGTTAAACAAAAGATGGCTACCCATTGTATTATTTGATGCATCCGTTCTTGTATACTAAACAATGCGGCATCATGATGAAAGATGAATTTAATCAAATAATGAAGTATTTCTAAACTCGATGTCTTGAAATATTCTAAATAGAAATAATTATGTGCTTGTCGTTTTGCCTTTGTCATTTGTCAATGTTATCAATTCACACAGCTTGAACATAACAGATTTTCCACTGAGTCCCTTCAAACTTAATCTTTAGAATGCTGGGTAATTTTCGAAAAATTGATTTTTGTGTCGTCTGCTTTCCAAAACAATTTACTTGGCGGCTGGCCGGGATCTAACGTGTTTGCATAATCATAAAGTCGGTTCCAGCACTATAAGGGTTAGATATGTAAATTGCTGCACTACCCTCCTCACACTTCCGCCTTGTGTAATTCGTTAATTGTCGTTAATTGATGGAATATCCATCTCCTTGTAATCTGTCTCTTCCGGTAAATCTCTTAACTCCCCGGAGTAATCCCGCTGCGAGGATCCGTCAATCTACCGTTCTTCCGTCGGATGGCCTCACATAAGGTATCTGTCTTCGGATACTCTCCGGAGAGGAGTTTGGATAGGCTTATAATATGTCCAAGTTTCCTAACATCTGTGGACCAGAAGCTTTTCATGACAGGTAGTTTTCAGGGTTGTTTTCAAATGTTGATTTATTTGTTCTTTGTATATCAAACATCATTACGAGAACAATATTTTTTCAACGGCATTTTCAAATATGTAAGCTTTATCAACCTTTTTGATATGCCTTCCAGTTGCATTGTCTTGAAATTAGTGTTGCAATTGAGTAATTGCTCGCACTGCTTAGGTGGTATTCGCTACAAGTCCAATTATTAAAAGGTTGTACATTAAAGAGGCTTCCGTGAATAAGTAATGAGGTACAAAGAATAGATGACACTCAGCCACGGTTTGATTCCCGTATCTTCACGGTGGTATGCCCTCAAACCACCTTCATAAAGAAAATATATACTTATTGATGTTCTGTCGCCTACTTTTGCTACCAAATGGGGTCAGTAGCCAAGTTCTTCGCTGGGAGAGTAATATGGAATCTTTTTTAACGCAAAGCCCATCTTTCCCAAACTCAAACCCTGCAGATAGACTCGTTAGTAATTCATTCTTTTGCCACCATGGTATCTCAGAAAATGTAACCTTGTTGATAAGTTTGTCGACTGCTTTTGCTACCAATTTTGACAAGTAGCAAAAGAAGACGACTGTGAGAGTAATCTGAAATTTGTATAAACCTAAAGCCCATCTTTCCGTGACCCAACGAGCACAGAGAGAAAAAAGCCCGCTAACCGACCAATTTGATAACAAACTC
The DNA here is from genome assembly GCA_947846245.1 of Cerastoderma edule. Taxonomy (NCBI): domain Eukaryota; kingdom Metazoa; phylum Mollusca; class Bivalvia; order Cardiida; family Cardiidae; genus Cerastoderma; species Cerastoderma edule. The sequence continues at coordinate 21,646,797 of OX401415.1, read as the reverse complement.
GTATCACCACAGCGACAGTATTAATAATGCATAGAGCATAACGGTATCCATAATTCAGCGTCTATGAAATATCGAGTACTTGCGAATTACCAATCGCGGGTATAAAACAGGAATGCATAGACAGTCGTAATCCCGTATTCATTACATTTACATAAAACGGACCCCCGGGAAACGTTAATTGCGCTGCATAAGCGGGACTGTTGATGTATTTATGCGTTTTGAATACGGGGGTTTGTAATAAAAGACATATGACCAAATAGAATGGTGTGATGGTTAATGGAGGTCTATGTTAGACGGATTATCCGATACATTTGCTTACAAAATATCATATTTTATTCGAAAATCCTTTCTTTCTTGTTGGTACTCATTAAGATCAAGCCACCGAGAGGATTTTGAAGAGTGCCTGTAAAATTGATTGAGAGGAAACAAAAACATAAGTTAGCCATGGAAATATGCATCTTTTTTTAGTTCTGGATAAATCATCCCACTCTTTAATCCATATTACATTGCACGCACACCACGTCAGCGAATCTGCGACGGAGTTGCATGAGACCACTGGAACAAAAGAATGACATCGGCCATAATAAGCGAGTTTTCCTTTTGTCATTATTTCCATTACCCGAAATCGCAAATGAATTGCATATTTCTCTTCTTTCAATTGAGATCAGTCGAAAATTACCGTATGATTGAAAGGTTTTACCAGTTCTTCGAAAATTACAAACCGGGACATAGGTTTACAATGTCCTCTTTTTTATTTTGTGACTATCCAAAATTGATAGCAACATCTGACGACAAATGCGTACAAAAGACCTACATTTTCTTTACAATATAGAATTAATACCAAAGTGAAACAAAAAAGAAAATGTTCGTAGCTAGAATTCGATGCATTCGAGACAAAATGAAGTCCAAAATAGTATAAGGGAACAGTTTTAAAAATAGATTCGCCCAATGACAGTATTTTCAATGAGATGTCATAAGGAAAGTCGATTCAAGGTAAAATCAGGTTGGAACAGACTGTGGTATCCAAAGTTTGTCTTGATTTATCTTAGATAAATGCTTAAAGCAGTGCTGAGCAACACATAAACGTTAGTTTGTATGTATTACATTTTAGATAGCATTGGTCGATCTACTATCAAGTTAACCGTGCAGACCTAACGAGAATTCTACTAGAACATTGGTTTTCTGAAGACACATTCGATATGTAAAATAAATGTGCTCATTCGACTACCAAGGGAGGGCATTATAAAAGAGAGAATGGTGTTTTATTCATGAGAGTTTCCCTGGATAACAACCTGATTATTCAAATGCGCCAAGAACGTCGGGGGAGGGAAACTTTGAAGAAAGAATGTCGAATGAACAAAGTACATGGAAACACATACAGCAGAATCGATCTGCGGTGGTTGTTAGAAAACATTTTATATGGCATTATGGCATAAGGTCTCGATAAGGAATAGCGCTTTTTAACAAGTATTTTGGGGGCATTGCAATCACAATGTGCATGTCAATTCTTCTGAATTCCAAAAAAAATGAAAAATACCACATTATTTTATAGTGGAAATGATTTTTAGGCGATAAAGACCAAAGGTATTGTGTCAAAAGTGGTATAGAATCGTCATAAACAACTTCCTGTTTTGTCAAAATTTATCAACAATGTATTTATATTGGTTATTTTCTTGATTTACGTATTGCCATTTCAAAACCAGCGTAAAAGATTTTTTTCCGGAACTAGCTTTGAAATTGGGAACAAATGAAATATGTTTCTTTCTTGAACTTGCTTGCTTTTAAACTGGGAACGACTGAAGAACGCTTTTTTTTAAATCGCGATTCTCTGGAATGAGTAGGTACGATTCCAAATACGTAACTATGCATGGAACTAATTCCGAGAAAATTACAGTGTTTCTGGGAAAAATAACAGTCTGTCTGAGTACCCTTTCTCTGCTATATGACGTAATCTCAAAAGTGGAATACTTTGCCTATTACGCAAACTGTCTATTCTTTGTTTATGAGATAAAACACTGTATAAGAAAAGAAGTTAGAACTGTGCTGATGCTTTAAATTAGAACGAAAGGCAAATCTGTTCGTCACTTAAAGCGCTTGTTTCCATGGACTCTGCTCTTATGTAATCCAACACCTAACTCAGTACAAATAATATGCATATTCAGAGTAATGCTCATTAAATGAAAGCTTTACAATAAATCCTATTTGGTGGTACTCATTAGAAATGTCTAAAAGAGACGATACTAATGAGAACCCACAATATAGGCTTTTTATAAAAAGAAATATAGATGTTTTGAAGAAATATAGGTTTTTTGTGAGGAAATAAAGGGAATATTCTAGGAAATAAGCCACATATCTGGACTATTCGCCGATACGAATCAAAAGAGTTCTAACATCAAAGTTTTAAATGAAGAAGTCTAAGACAAATCCTAGGAAATACGCCTCACACTTGTATCTCTGTGACCGATAGACGGTGGGACCAATTCGTCATGAGGGCGAGACGAGATATATAACCAGACAAACCCATTATCACGTTTGCCTCCCCGCTCCCCGGCTCTAAATGCCTAAATACCTCATTCACGTGCTCGTTTTTGTCCTTAGTGGTTAGGGTGTCGGGCAATCAACCGGAAACCATGGTACCTTTTTTCCATATTCACTGTACATGATGACGCGTCCTCAGACAAGACTTAGCATTGTTCTAGTAGGCAGTTGGGGACCCCTTTATAAGCTGAACTTCCGCCATGATTTAAATGGAGAGAAAGAAGGTAAAAAATAGTGGAGAACATCTTCGTTTCAACCTTTGATTTTTTTTATTCAGAACGACAATATGCACATGTCTTTAATATTCCGTAATGTTTATTTGAGCATCTGCACACTGTTTTCACTTAACCCTCTGCTTTTTGGGGTTTTTGAAAGAATGAAAAGAATGAAAGAACGGGTCACTTCATTGACGAATGATGCCTTTGCTTAATGTTATGCGCCTTTCATCCCATTTGAAGTTCCATGGGTATTTTCATGTTTGTAGATATTTCTCTTTTTGTCCCACTGGGTTCTTGGAGCTTTACCAATATGTGTGTTATATTGCTCTTTATGAAACAAGAGATCATATAAGTGACTAGTGGTGCTGTTCAATTTGGTACACACACCACAATCGCTACATTCGATGCTTCACGGGTATCAGCATATTCGTGCAATGCCTTCTTTTGTCACTTTGGATTTTTGAACAATTTTCTGTATATATGATTAAATGCTTTGATATGAAGCTTGCGTTATATAAGTGACCAGCAGCGCTATTAGTCATTGTGATATACACACCACAATCACCACATTTGATGTTCCCCGGTTGTCATCAGATTCATGCGATGCCGCCCCTTGCCATTTCGAATCATTGAACATTTTACTGCATGTGATTTTACATGATTCGATATTCATTCCAGCGGATTTATCCAATCCCTGGTTTTGTCATATCTGCTTACAGAATCCCTTTCTGTAGGTGTTATAAATGCTGTTACATGAAACCAGGGGATTCAATTAATGACGAGTGGTGCTTTTGTACAATATGATACAACCATCTAATTCTCCTCATTCGGTGTCCATGGGCACCATCAATTTCGGACAATCGTTCAGTGCCTTCTTTTTCAATGTTGGAATCACCAAACCTTTACCGCATGTCTGTTAAATAAGATGTTAGTATAACTAACTGGCGGTTGGATACGCAATCCACGACCATCACACTCGGTGTTCTATTGGCATTATCGGATTTGTTTAAATGTCGGCTCGCCCTTTCTATATAGTTGTTTAAACCGCCTCTTTGAGGTAAATCGCTCGACATGCAAACGACGTTTCATCCAAGAGCATGTTCGTTATGTTGTGGACTTATGGAAGCCGTTTATCGCTATTGGAACTATTGGAGAATGGCGACGTAACGTGCGTGGTATTGTTTTTGATGTGTTTAATGGGATTGCTTCTCGCGGCGTAGTTACATGTTTAAAGTTGTGAAAAGGTCGGCGTGTTGTTGTTTTTTAATTGTCGCTTCATACGCGCGTGTGGTTTGAATGTGACAGTTGAAAATATAATCTGATATTTTCGATTGTTTGTTTTTCTGTTAAGATGATTGTTTTCGGGAATCGACATTTCATTAATATTTCTTTTAGGAATCACGTGATTATGAATTATCTTTGATTACAAAAGTGGAGGGTTTTAAGCAATTTGGTAAGAGTACATGTTAACGTTTGTGCATTGTAACATTATCAGATTCCCGAATCACTCATAATACACGCATAATACTCAGTCTGGAAAATAGTCCGAACAAACCATGTGATGCAAAGTTCGACACCTTATCATGGGGATTTACCATACCATGCTTTTCCTATCGTCTGCTTTTGCTTTCAATTTCGACGAGACATAAAGTTCCATTGATAAGTAATAACTAAAACCTGGAGTTGTAAATCACAATGCTGCTCGTGGCAGTTTCAGTTTTACGTTTTGAGCCAGAATGTTCCAAACCAGTTGCATACAGGACGTTTAAAATTCAAATTATGCGATTGGACACTTGAAGAAATATCGCTCGTTGAAATATGCGACAAAGGCTACAAACGTGTGGACAAGAAGAGTGTTCTCGCTTCCAGTAGAACCTTCCTTTATGAAAAACCAGCTTACGGTTTTATTTCGAAAATACATTACCCTGATTGATTCGAATATCAAATGTGTCTGCACTCGGCTAGTGTTATTTGGTCCAAATATTACTATCCAAGCTTTTAAAAGATCTGATTAACGTAGGCAGTAATCGACGTTCTGTTTTTCGACTTAACTTGATACTCAATCCTTCGCTCCATCATGTCTATGTTTGACAAATCTGCATCACACGACTTAAAAATCATTTTTACAAAAGGAAAGATATTGTGACGAAAGGAAAGCTCTTGTGACAAAAGGAAATATATTGTGACAAAGGAAAGATATTGTGACAAAGGAAAGATATTGTGACAACAGGAACAATATTGTGACAAAAGGAAAGATTTGTCGATGATAATCCTAGAGCCAGTATTCCTTTCATGTGTTAATGGTGCTGGTCTGTTAACCTCTAGTTTGTTTAACCCGTTCTCCAATCTTGGCACTTGTGACTCGTGCAATTTGAACACAAAGGTAGCCGACAAAACATTTTAGATCATTTTCCCTTAACATGATGTGTTGACACCATCGTGACAATACTGTTTATTTTGACAATTTGTCCTTTTGTCACATCTGGTTTCTAAAACATGTTCCTGCAGATGCAATAGAGTGAAGAATTTTGATATTAATAGTCAATCTATCTTATGACATAGAAATATTGAGGGTCCTTCCTGTGTTGCCTAGTGGTCAAATTAGCGGTCTCAGAACTCGGGTTTTCCGGGTTCGTGCTCAAGTTGTACATTTGATTTTATTGGAATGTATTTTGACAAGGCATAACAGAGTCAAAGCTATTACTGGTAAATCAAGGAAAGCAGAACTGAGAAATGTATGACCATTTGTTATTTTCTACATCAACAAATAGAAGAATTAACGTTTGGCTTGTAAACTGGGTTGAGATTCATTCCCTCTTGGCTTATAACTCCCATGTGGTTAAACATGTTTACCATTTTTGTCAAAATTCGAGCGAATACCAAGAGCATATCGAGCGACGCGTTTGCTATAGTACTTCTGTGAAGCCTTTTTTCAATTACGCAAACAACCGAACGAAAAAACCGCTTAAATTACTCGTTAGCTAAACGACAGCTGAATTCCTGAATGCCTAACACTTTCGAATAAATTCTGAGTCGGCGCTGACTTTTTCGTTTCTAGGAAGGCATTTAAAGGGACGCGTTTAAATGAAAAATTATTTTGATTTCAAAACGCTCTTGTGAATGGTCAAAAAATCTTATATAATGACAAAGAAAGAAATTTGAAACAAAACACTACAAATGTGCATTTATGTGGACAATGACTATCGCTCTGTAGCGGATAATGGCTGACGAGTTTTAAAAGAAAATGGCGTCCTATGGTACACAGGAAGTGCTTATCGATGTCCCGGATGTGACGTTTGTCGGAACGAAACGACCAATCAGGTACGTCGGTCAAATCTCGTTTTGAATGGTCGTTTCTCTGAGGTTTCTTTTTAACCAAAACTTCACATCTCCTATGTCTTTAGTTAAGGTGAAATTGGTGTTTAATTCTAATAGTGAGAATAAGTCTTTTTTCTTAAGTTAATTGCACGGTAAACTTAAAAACAAACGAAACAGTGAAGTGCATGTTTACCATGACGGATTTCCTGGTTGAAATATTCTATCGATTTTACTAACACGTCAATACGCAATCAACAATATAAAGCCTTAAAACGATAATTCTAAGTCAATCCTTTGCTTCTTCTCACATAGTGTTTTAGCAAACGTTCATATGTAGGCGTGAATAAAATCGTCAAAGAATTGACGGGAAGACATTTTCGTGGTAACTTGGTTAGGGACGCATCTGGTGATAGACAAACCAGTCGCGACACCGTAATGGGGATCCATACTCATGGTCGTATTTAAGGCTGTACCATTGTTATGGTGCTGCAACGTTTAAGGCGTATCACCGCTCAAAAGAAGTCGAGTTAGAATGAGGAAAAAAGTACCGAAGGAACATGGTATCGTGGATGAATATGTGGAATGAGCACAAGGAGAACCGAAATAGCACATCGCCAAGTCACAAAGATTTATTCAGAGATTACGGCCTTTGGCATATAACACATTTACTAGAACAAACAAGATATTTTGCTACGCCCGCGATGCTTTCACATATTATTTATCATAAGATGTTTCGATTTTTTTATAAACTCTAAACAAAACTAGCCTATGAGTATAAATGGCGAACACAAGCATATTCATTATGGGCTTTTAAAAAAAAATGCAATATCTCTTATTGTAACGGAGGCTTCTTAACCTTGATACTGCTATACTCAAATGCATTCTATACCAAGAAGAAGTCAAGAGAGAAAAGCAAACCTGTATTTAATATATTAAATCAATTACCAGACAATGACGAAATTCAACCACTTTGCTGCAGACGACTCTGGAAATCATTGTGAGAAAGGAGAAATTGCTCGTAACGAGCAAATTTTCCTTTCCCACAATGTTGCCTGCGCTATCAGATGATAATTTTCAAATTTCATCACATTTTGGAATGTCGTCTCCAAACTCAATTCTGGGACTGTTGAAAAGTTGGCGTTTGGTAAAGGGTTAAGGGACCTACTTGTTGAACGACGCGGCTCATTTGTCCAAGGGAAGTGCTTTAAGCGCGGCTTAAATTAGGATAACTGGGTAATTTGGTGTCGTCCGCGCGCTCTGATTGGCCTAAATGACAGGAAACTAGGTCTCGAGTGGGGAATTGGAACTCAAGCGTTCATTCGATCATGATTGGGAAATGGGAACTCAAGCGTCCACTCAATCAAGAATGGCAAATAAGTACTCGAGTGGTAATGCTTATCAATCACGTTTTATTAGGAACCGGAACTTAAAGCTTTATTTAGCTTTATTTAGGTGTTTAGTGGATAACAACATAAAATCTCAATTTGGAAATTGGTTCAGGGAAAAGTCTCACACCTGTTCAGAATGTATGTCATTTTATTATAATCGAAGGTGATTCTTAGAGCGGTACGGCTCTGGTGTATTTCTCTAAATGCATTTATTTATCTCGAAATGTAACCTGTAAAAAGTGAATATTCGTATAGTGTTTTCCCTGTTCTGCTTAATTATCATGGATAACAATTCATAATACACTTAAAACAGGCATGCGGCCTTACCTACTTGTTTATTTGCACGTCTTCGTCTTTTAATTCTCTCCTAACAAATCTAGCCAGTCACATTAAACGTAGCCTTAAAAATCAATGAAGAGGGTTCAATTTCAATCAACTTGGAGCCACAGTTAGACTTTTGCAATAAAAATAATGCTTTTGATTAGAAGTTCACTGCTAGTGTTATTGTATTTGAATTCAACACCACTTTTCTAAGTTCTTCAGTTGTTAAGCGACACTGTCGCACAAGTACATGATACCCATTTTCACCTCATCAGTCCTGCATTTTACATGTATTAAGCCTTTCCGTTGGTAACAATACCTTCCATAGAAAAATTATAAAGAAGGTTCTTTCCATATTTAATCATTATTGTTTGCGATTTTCTGTCTTGTTGGAGCAGTCACATAAAAGCATTCAAACTAAATATGAACATTAAAAGGGGTACTCCGTGGTCACAATACAGAACTAGAAATCATGTATCCCGTCTCCGCATGAGTTCAAATCCCGGTGAGGGATATGGATTTTCACGAGACGTAGTCTCCAGACTGACTAACGGAATTTCAATTGTTCTCCCTGGCTTGCTCAATCTTTATGGGCTGTATATATGGGGTCTTCCTCCATTATTAAAAATCGCATTATAACTGAAATACTGTTGACGCGAAATAAAACTCATTTGAACATTAAAATACATAAACAATCACGAATCTTACATTGGAACCGTAAAAGAGGTCTCAGTGCTGATTATCGATTACGCATCTTCGACCATCGTAAGAACAAATCTCGAAAACGTCGTTTTGAATCGAATTTGCGTTCAAATCTGAAATCTCGTGACAATTCCCGCGAGATGAAAAATTGACCTTCAATTAAATTCAACGTGATTCAGTTTTACCGTTTTTGATTTATTTTTCCGTAACCAACCCAGTTGCATAATGTCCCAATAACTTTAAACGAGTTTGTTATCCGTACATTCGTGTCATCAGACGATTTGAAATATTTCTAGTAAGCTGGTATGTCTGGTGTTAATTGCAATGCGTATGTGATGTTTTGCCTAAGTTAAATATAATCATAAACTAGCGAAGAAAAGCAAAAAGCATTTTATAGCCACTACAAAATTAATACATAAGCTTTGACAGCAACAGTTCGACAAGAATTTTCAGATATGTATAAGAATTTACTTAATAGCTATAATAGTTCAAAACTGGTCCTGAATCAAGAAGTTGTGCATCATAAACAAGCAATCACCCAGAACGATTGTTGAAAACGGTTAACAATACCCACCGACGAGTCTTTCTCTAAAAACACACCCTCTCTCCATGAGTATTAAATTCTTGGAAAGTGTTTTAAACCAGGACATATTTCAAACTCCTAGCGATACACGATTACGACTGTTTTAAAACTCTTATATTACGGTCTCATTTCCGATAGAGGAAAGTTATGTGTTTTAAATGCGCCTCCCAATTCTAGTGAAATAATTCAAGGCACGTTACGAGATTCGTTCATTTTATACACCTTCAATGCTTTATTCATTCTCACTTGTCAGGTGTTTACGACTGACAACGTTGAAATTTGATTTACTGATGAAAAAAAAAACTTTTTATATATGTTACTTAACATATTGATACAATACAAATTTGCGAATGTCTACCTTTTGTTCCAGTATCATGTTTTCAACCAAAAGAGGCATACTGAAATGAAACTAATTTCGTCTTATTTTCTGACGTGTTTTAGCTGTTTTACATTTATGATTGAAACATTTCATCCCATATGCTATTGAATGAAAGGGTAACTTAAGTGCATTCCATGACTAACTAACACATAAGTATGTTTTTAAGCCAAACACATATCAATACATGTACATGTAACGTTCATCAAGTTTCCCATGACTTTTCCTTTTATCTTGGTCTCCCTGGTTCGATCCCACCCGGCGCTGCTGGTTTCCTGGGAGTGCCATTCGACAAGACACATTCGGCGTCTTGCCCAAGGACACTCTGATGAGAAATCACGGTGCCGCTAATAAGGATCGAACCAGGGACCCAGGTTTCACACGTTTCACATTAACTAATGAGCCACGCAAGATCACTTAAGATCAAATGTACTCCAATGCTATTGTTCATTGACTGCGTGGGTGTGTAATAAAAGGCATTTTGTCACGACACGTATACTGTTTTTTCCGTCTACACAACACCTCTCTTATTTTGCATCTGCTACAAAAGGCTTTAGAAACCACTGTGACAAATTGATAAATTGCTCATGATGAGCAATTCATCAATTTGTCACAATGGTTTATAACCAAAAAAATATCATATGAACATTTTTATAACCAATGATATGAGAAGACATTCTTCTTTTTCTTTAAGCTTTGTGTGTTATGTTTGTCGTCTGCTTTTGCTTACGATTATTACAGACGATAATTTCCCATGTGAGGGAAAAGGTTAACTAAGCGGATGGTTTCCACATTTGAGTGCTACAATGCATGCAATGGAATGGGCATCAAACTGTTAAAAAACTAAGTAACGACAACATTACTGGAATCACTCGGCTTTGATCTCGTTTCTATGTCTCCAACTATCAAGAGGCAGAAGAACGTTGTAAGACATGCATTTTACATTGTGTTGTTATGTCCTGGATTGTTAAATTATCCAATACAAAACAATACAATATAAAACCTTTTTTTCACTTAATTCCTTTTACAGAAAACATTTGGATAAGATAACGTGAAACATAATGTAAACGATACGCCTGTTTTGTTAGTATCACTGATCACTTTACCCTCTTTCTCTACCTTTTTATAACTCTTTTAAACGCAAATACTTCTATTCTGTATTATGTAAAAGACGACACTAAAAGGTAATGTTATTGTTACAGTCTAACTTGTGTTAAGCAGCCACCCTTTTAAGCAGCCAACCTGCCTTAAACAGCCACTACAAAAAGTCCCATTGTTAGATTTATAGAGTAAATCAATTTGTGTTAAGCAGCCAACCTGTCTTAAACAGCCAATTTTCTCTGTCCCATAGGCTGGCCTCTTAACACAAGTTTGACTGTATTTTGTTTTCATCCCAGACGGATTATTCTTTACGTCGTATCAGACAACGGCATTTAGAGATTGTATAACCATAAAACTGGGAATTATTAATGTCGTCTGTTAAATCTTGACTTTTGTCGTCTGGTGAGATTTAAATTGGAATTGACGAAAGAACGAAGATGGTGTTAATTTGTTAACCTTTTCGCCGGTAATCTTTTTTGTTGATGTCAATTTGTTTCGTTTAATTATCTCTACGTTTGCCTTTTAAATAAACAATGTCAGTTAGAAATATTGTTATGGCTTCCATTTATGTCGTTTTGAGTTACTGAGATTAATATTACGACTAGAATAACACAAATAAAAAGGGGCCTCTTTGGTCTAGAGGTCAGAGTAAAGAAATTAAAGTCAAACTGCGCCGTGTTGAGAACTTGAAATACCGTCACATTGCGTAAAGGACATGAAAATGCATGGCCCCTTTCCATGTTGGGTTGTATATTGGTAATAGTAAATTTGGATTTTCATGAGAGGTTGCCCCCGGATGACTTTCGGAATGTCTATGGTTCCATTTGGCTTGCTGAACTCTTGTCTGCAGTCGAACGGTCTTCATCATTTATAAACTGGACATCACACTACGAATATGACTGAAATTCTGTTGACGCGATTTTGAACCTAAGAATGATGGGTAATTTTCCAAAAACGATTTTTGTGTCGTCTGCTTTCAAAAACTAATATTGGCTTAATTTTGATGAGGCAAGATACTCAGAGTAGCAAAGAGGTTAGATCACAGGCCACTTGGCGGATAGCCTGGATCTAACCTGTTTGCATAAGCATTAATTCCTTTCCAGCACTATAAGGATTATACACAGCAAACAAACTTTCTTCTCGTCTGTTCGTCTGAATCGCTTGTTAACAAAGGCTTGTCTACTAAATAATGCAGACGAGTCAATTAAGGCGACAATGTCGTCGTTTTATCAGCCGAATGCCGTATCTTGTTCCATCATTCCTTTGATCTCCTGTGCATGCGGCGACGTAAAAGTGTGCGACGATGAAATCTTTATTGGTTGTGAATTTCCTTTTCCCTATAATTTGCGATTAACATCTATGGGTGGAAATGAAAAGGAATCAGTCTATGGTAATGCACGATATTATCTATTTACGGAATGACACGAAACTGTTTGCAGACGGAAATTGAAATTAAAACGAGGTGTAGAATATTGTCACCATAGAAATAATGCTTATGTGCGTATCTTCAATTTTCTCCTTTAACCCTTTTAGTGATGGAACCGACTTCATGCTTATGAAAAGAGGTTATATTCAGGCCAGCCGCCAAATAAGTTTGCGGCTGGTCTGTGATCTTACCTGTTTGCTGCTCTGAGTATCTTTCCTCATTAAAGTTAAACAGATATTTAAGTTTTTGGAATGCAGAGGGCACACAAATCTTTTTTTTTTTAGAAAATTACCCAGCATTCTTAGGGTTAATGATATGAAACGCAAAAACCTTGAAGGGCATATCTTCTTTATCATTGCTTTTCATTCTTAAATCTTGATTTTTTGTTTTTTTGTTCGTTTATATATAAGAATAACATCTATTTTAAGAACTAACCAGTCATGCAAATGGATTGACACCGGTATTATTCTTTTTGATAATATCGGCACTTTAAACGTTGTTATTATGAATAATTGTTATTATGAATAAGGTTATTAGTAACAAGAGAGAAGGAAACTAGCTTTTACTTAGGTGTAATGCAGTCGAGAGTTTTAATCTATACAGCTTATAAAGTATTAACCCTTATAGTGCAGGAACCGACTTTATGCTTGTGCAAACACGCTAGACCCAAGCCAACCGCCAAGTAAATTGGCGGCTGGCCTATGATCTAACCTGTTTGCTACTCTGGGTATCTTTTCTAATCAGAATTAAGCAGCTATTTAAGGTCTTGGAAAGCAGACGAAAGAAAAGTTATCTTTAGAAGATAACCCAGTATTCTTAAGGTTAACACGTTGATAACGACATGAGTTCTTATAATGTAGAATGTATTCACTGTTTTTGAGAAACAGATTCGACACGAAAACACGAGACATCTTAATGCATAAGTTGTTCGGTTTTTTTTCTCTATTAATAAACAAGGTTTACAACTGAGTGTTATCTTACATGTTCCCTGAATAACCATCAGAGCAAGGCTAGGAAATGTGTTATGACAACGGACATTGCATATTGACAACGTTCGCGTTTCCTTTATATGTATGGGCATGTTCTGACGCATCAGCAGTAGTAGGTCTGAACATCCGCTGAATAACATTGCTCGCGAGTGAGCATTTCATCTTTTAACACATCAGATGAAGTCTTGTCCTGTAACGAACACTTTTTGAAAAAGTGTTATCTCTTCTTTTATGATTGCCGTCTGCTGTTGCTTTCAATTTGGACCGAGCCCACGGTCCCATATGGGGAAATGAATTAACAGACTGTCCCTCGATGATTTAGGTTGTACGGTCTGGAAAAGACAGGTCCGTCCGTCTTAATAATTAGAAAAACCCCTCGTCATTTTACGTCTCGTATAACGAGGAAATCCCGACACCGCTAATTTGTTCCACTCGAGGCGCTTTATCGGATGCGACGAAGCCTATTAACCCATTGCCAAACAATAACGACATTCAACCAGTTTGTTGCGGAAGACTCTGGAAAACATTGTGGGAAAAGGAGAAATTGCTCTAACGAGCAATTTCTCCTTTTCCCACAATGTTTTCTACCCTATCAGAAGATGGTATGTGCAATGTAGTATTAAACATGTTCAAGTTGTTGTCCGACACAAGCTGTATCTTGACTATGGTTTAGGCCACCTTTGTCTATACTCGCATCTCTAACATGACGCCAAACGATTTGCCCTGATTGGTTCCCATTCGAGCGCACAATGTGGTATTGGACGTTTTTATTCTGTTACCCGGCACAAACTGTTTCTGGCCAACGAATAAGTCCACTCACGTCCATACTCCCGTCTCTTACATGTGACGTGGAATGATTGGCCAAGATTGGTTCCCGCTCAGGCGGACAATGTCTAATTGAATTTGACGTGGTCCGGCAAACCTGCAGGAAAAGATTACTTCCCCTTACGCTGTAAAACAAGTTTGGCTAGTAATATTTCTTGTTGCTGAATACACCCAAAATTGTCGCAAAAATGAAGCCTGAATAAAATAAAGAGAAGTTCTAGAATGTGTGATGATTCCTGTTGAATTGTCAAATGTGTAATGCTGACGTGAATTGAATCCAGAGATTGTGTTCCAAAGTTGTTTCATAAATAACATGTAGTTATATCTAGAGCATTATTTTTTTTATAAATTTGCACATGACGAATAAAAGAAAATATTCGCGACGTGCGAATAGTATAAAGTATCAACAACTGGTATTGTTCATACTTCGCTAGTATAATCTGCTGTTGCTTCCATCTTAGACCAACCTATACCACTCACAAAATCCTATAGGAAAAAATGAACTTGCCATGATTGACCGCTAGGAGATATTTTTTGGGCCAATAAAGTAATTCATTCTATGTGAAATGTAGACAGACGCCTTTGAATTGTATCAAACCATTCGTGGCATGAAGAAATGTAACACCAGGGCATATTGTTATGTTGGCGTACCATTGGTCTTGATTCAGAGACTACCGTGGTATATCAGGGCTGGGAATCGTTTATGTGGCACCATTACACCAAGCGGCTGAGAAAATCGGATTGTTAGGCGGGTACTTTGCGCTTCATTTCGTGTACGAAATCGCTATATGAAAGGATACTCACCGGTTTGAAGAAGTCGAAGCGACGAAAGTCGCAATTTTATTCCACGGTCTCTATCATTTTTGATCACGTGATTCCCAGCCCTGTTCATGAAAATTCGATGTCCTTCCTGGTCCAGTTGCTACGGTGGTCTAAGAACTAAGGAATTTCTGGTTCATGCCCCACCGATAAGTTTGCAAAGCTTGACCTACGATGACTCATGCATTTGTGGTACACAAACCTTGCATTCGCCGTTATCATACAATAACGAACAATGACCGAATGGTGCCAAACACGATGTTCTTCGTCGATGTCCGCGCCATCAATGTATAGTATGAAACTTTGTGTGACTCAGATTCAATACAACCCAGATTCAATACGCAAGCCTTTCGCAACAAAGGAATGATCCGATATACAAAAGAAGCCACAGGCCGGACTTGATTGAAACTCTCCGTTCCTGAATGAGTGGCAGCTCAAAGAGTAATTCATAAATGTCATCCATATTTATAGCCCCACATGAAACATCTAACATTGGAATACATGTAATGTATCTGACCAAACCTTTTCACGCTGTCATCTCTTGTTTTTCCTTGAACACAAAAATATGAATAATCTTTGATAACTTTCTGCTTGGCTTTACATACGTCTTGAAATCTACACAAAAAGGAACATGTTGTGCAAGCTAGTTCTATCCTGAAGATTGTATTTGATTGAATAATACTGCAATTGGAAATACCAATTAAGCACCCATGGTATTCATTTTTCTAATGAATTAACGGTATTAGACCCGGGTTTATATAGGATCGTTCGTTCCAGTTCACTCTTTATAAAAATTTAGCAAATGCGTCATTCAAATTTACAAGCCGCTCTCTTTCACAAAGTTCCATTTCTTTCCTTTGAACTAGTTAGGTTTTGTAAACGGAATTCTTGGTAGATATATCATTAGATGCAAACTTGAACCATAGTGCCTCTAAGATACGAAAGCAAATACTTTATTCTGACAGGCAGCCAACGAGATCTTGTTTAAAGTAAAGCCGGATATTGTAACTTTACTAGACATGCCTGTCCTATTTATCAAACAAAATTCGGTTTTTCTAGACTGCTAATTCAACGAACAGTCGACGATTACAACACAAATTGTCGGTGAAACATGTAACATTCCCAACTTCGTTTGACAGGATACAAACTTGTCTCTGCGGAGGGTTCATCAATTTTCCTTTTTTTTAAGATACATGTGCGGAATTATATGGTGCTGTACTTTCCGGATGTTTGTAAATCAAATCAATGAAATAATAAACTTTGGAGCGAGATTGACATGTTTTCAATGAATGTCTTACGTGAATCAGGAGACAGACATTTGGAAATGGTGCACATGCTGATCTGGGGCTATATATTACGTAGATCTTCGGTATATTTTCTTACGTCTAGAGACTTCAGAAGTTAGAGTTGAGACAGCAGACTTTAATTTGAAACCCAACCTTACATCATTCACTCCTTGTTACAGGGAAGTTCGCAACAACGTAATTCAACCACCCGTGAGTTATTGCAAGAAAATAAAGAGTTGTGGTAAACTATAGTTTCTGCTCTGTTAAAATTGATTGAATCGTAGGAAAGGACAAACCTTTCTCATTGTACCGTGCTCTTCTTTTGTTGCTTTGATCTCAAACTTTACCTACTATATTACTATTGCTCTCCGATATATGAATTCAACGCGTGTGTTGTAAAGAGTATTAGAAATAAACTTTGACAAGTATAAATATTGCCTCTTAAGAGCATTGTCTATTTTTGCCATGATTCGCTGTGAATTAAAAAGATTGTGGTATAACCGAAAAATATTGATACTATGTTAAAACCATTTGAAATATACAAAACAATGATGTTTTCCGACCAATCATTTGGTTTTTCGTGCATATATAAGAGAATTCTGTTGCAGAACCTAATACAATATCTCTTCATTGGCCACGATGATATTTTTTTTTATCTTAAAGCCTATTCCTTTGTAACAATACCTTAATACTTATGTTAACAATATACCTAATGGGTTTATAAGCCTTATGGAATTATGTAAATAAAAACTTAAAAAACTTTATCATTGTCGTGTGCCACTACTTGTGCTACTACTTTTAAATAAAAGCCATACAGAAAACCTTGCAAACGGGATATGTTTCAAACAGAGATCGTTTAACATCCAGTCGTAATGATTGCAAACCAAAATTGTTGACTTTGTCTGTCGAATCTTGTGTGGCTATCAGCAATATGAACTCATATTGCGGTGTTCCTTGCTCGAAAACCGCATCTACCTGTTCTTATGGGAACTGTTTTGTTTACCGTATATAATGTCCCCTTCACCCATTACCAAGCAATAACGATATTTGACAAGTTTGTTGCAGACGACACTGGAAAACATTGTGGGAAAATGAGAAATTGCGCGAAACGAGCATTTTCTCCTTTTCTTACAATGTCTTTTGCCCTATCTGTAGACAATTTTCAAATTTTAACCAATGTGAACTGTAGTTTGCAAACTCTTTCAATTTGGGACAGTCGAAAATTTGGCGTTTGGTTAAGGGTTAAATAAGTGTGTCATTGTGGGAAGCCATTACTAACATTGGGTTTTGGTCTGTCACAGACAATGATTTCAGCACCGCCCAGTGCGACTTGATTAATGGCCGACAATGAATCTACTTCCGGTCTGAAAATTACGTAATAAATCGATGGCTGGTTACCGGCTGTGACCTCTTTCAGTGAGCATGTGACAGTCGGAAGCCGGTATACAAAGTGGAATTGAAAACACGCCAGGTGATTTGAATAAAGGAAATAAATAGACGTGAATGATTGATGAGTTTTTCAATTATTTTTGACGCATCACGTAGACCAATGGGACTTTTGTATACGATACAAATGTTCGACAAAAAACGTTCCTGGTGACCACTTTCTGTTGCAGACGACTTTATGACGTTCTCAGACCTGACTGTGTTTCAAAATGATTCGAAGAAATGAATATTACCAAGAAAATATGATTAGGGAAATGTATACATGCTTTCGAGGAGGAAACCAACATTTGTATTGCTATAACACGGACATGCTTGTCAGTTGTGCAACATAGAGCAGATATATACCTACTAGATTAATTTGACTTAATAAACGTGCTTTCCAAATGTTCCATATGAATCAATGAAGTATTCCAGACCAAATTGATACCCTATATTTGTAATTGGTCTCTTTAAAAGGCCGATAGGGGATAGATTTTATAGTACATGGCATAGTTGTTAAAGTAATCCTTCAACTTCCGTTCAACTTCTTTAATTCAGATGGTTTGCAGAAAACGACATTAAATAGAATTAAATGTCTGAAAGAACAATCATCTTAGAAATGTAATATTAAAATCATTGGGCAAATTTTCCTTTTTATCACAATAATTTCAAGTATGTCCTGCTGCAATCATTATAAACGCCGTTCATTTAAAACCAGAGTTTTGCTCTTAATTACTTAAGTTGACGCTGCGCCTTAAACCATATTCAAACCAGAATGGTGCATCTTGGTCATAAAATTGTACCATGTCGTAAACGAATTCCCGCGAGAAATCAGCGCGTGCATGTCATACGTGAGAAACGGAAAGGAAGAGACCCAATTATGAAACCAAAAATTGAATCCAAACTTTAATTGATTCCAAGAAATGTAGAGTAATTGCGTCGGAATGAGATCCTGTCTTGAAAGGACCATCTCACAGATTGGTATTTTTAAATATTCTTTTTCCAATTAATTTTCCTCTACCGACAGAAACGCAACATACATTTGTAAGGTAACGTAAGACTGGATTATTGACAGCTTCCTAATACGGTTCATAACCTTACAGAAAAGATATACTCGAAGACTAATTATCTATATTGCAGGTATTTCAAACCATGTTTGTCGTCTATTTTTCTTCTGTCGATTAGGAACAGTCACACATTCCTGTATGACATTAATGGGTTGACGCACGTTCTATTTCGCGTGTTTGACGCTGAAGCCCCATGTGCGATTGTGTATCCGGTATTCGAACCCTGGTCTGGAAAGGTCTAGTTATTCTACAAAGTGTTAGTGTGTCTCCGAGGCTTAATAAAAAAAAATGTAACGCTGATACAGTCTAACTTGTGTTGAGCAACCACCCTTTTAAGCAGCCAACCTGCCTTAAACAGCCACTACAGAAAGTCCCATTATTAGATTTATAGTGTACATCAATTTGTGTTAAGCAGCCAACCTGTCTTAAACAGCCAATTTACTCTGTCCCATAGGCTGGCCTCTTAACACAAGTTTGACTGTACTTTCAAAACAAACTTTAGGCGCATGTTTTACTTATGGCCTAGTGGTTTGAGTACAGACTTGTAATCGCATTGTCCCTCTCTGCGTGGGTTCAAACTCCGGTGAGGGAGATGGTCTTTCATACATGGTCTTCTCCCGACTGACTTACGGAATGTGGATGGTTCTACCCGGCTTGACCAGCCCTTATGGGCAGTTGAGTATGGGGTCTTTCTCCATCATTATGAGTCACGAGATAACAAAAATAATGTTGATGCGATGTAAATAAATAAACATTGTTTAACCCTTTACCAAACGCAAAACTCTGGCCTGTCCCAAATAGAAAGAGTCTGCAGACGCCATTCAAAATGAAATGAAATTCAAAAATAATCTTTGGATAGGGCAGAAAACATTGTAGGAAAAGGAGAAATTGCTCGTTACGAGCAATTTCTCCTTTTCCCACAATGTTTCTAGAGTCGTCTGCAACAAACTGGTCAAATGCCGTTATTGTCTGGTTATGGGTTAAAGGATCAGACGAAATGCACCAACAATAGGTCAATATTGTGAATAGGTCTTGTGTACCTGATGTGAAATGACCGGTTCTAGGGGAGAAAAGTGGGGGGATATATATCTCGGTAAAAACTATAAATTCTCTCCCGTGGGAAATCACCGTACCGCACTTGTCAGACAATTAAAGCACCGTCCCAGCGAATCAATTGTGAATCAAACAAATTTCGGTTAATGAAAGCTAATGACACGGGCATGAAACAAATTAAAGTTTATGAAAGACAATTCCATGGTGTTTTTGGAGAGACATTGAAGATATTCTTATGTTCCGTTTTGTAGATGGAGTGACAAGGGCTTTTATTGAATGTCTGTTTTGGCATACTTTCTTGCAGTTGTCTCCTACTTTTCAGTAAAATGATTAGAAAATAATATAGAATTAATGTGTATTTAGATTCAAAGCACTGCAACCGATTTGAAATAACTCCATTGCATACCGTTCTACATACTTAGCTATATTGACACATTCTAAATAAATCTTGAGTTAAGTCGCTTTATTTCATTTTATTCTTTTTCGTTAAATTTCATAACGCACGTCAAAAAACAATATTGTTTCAACTACATTTCATTTTGCCTTGCAAAGTTTCTTGCTTGTGAGAAAAGCATCATTAAGATCAATTGTAAAACAAATATGATATTTCTCCCAGTTATCCATTGTGTGAAAAGCGTAATTAAGATCAATTGTAAAACAAAGATGATATTTCTCTCAGTTATCCATTGTGTGAAAAGCGTAATTAAGATCAATTGTAAAACAAAGATGATATTTCTCCCAGTTATCCATTGTGTGAAAAGCATCATTTAGATCAATAGTAAAACAAAGACGATATTTCTCCCAGTTATCCATTGTGAGAAAAGCATCATTAAGATCAATTGTAAAACAAAGATAATAGTTCTCCCAGTTATTCCATAGGATTATAAACACTCACGCTGATGTATTAAACATCCGATTAATATCTCTATGGAGACCGACTGCATAATAACGAGTCATAACCAACCCCCGTAATACACTTTAATTATTCACTCAGCCGATAAAACTGGCTATAATTCTGTTACCGCCTTAAATGGTAGGTCGATATAAGAATTTATGACCTCCCATAACAGACAATAATTGTATAAGGTACTGGTAATACATCAAATACTGTTTGTTTATTACTCATCGCCGTGTGAAACAAGAAATATTTAGTTTTTTCTGGATCAAGCTTTTAATAATCTATCTTTCATTGGCACGAAACTGGCTGTTTTAGTCACACTAATGGCATTTTTACCCAGAATACAACTGAAGGAAGCCATCACTACCATTTCTTTGTCATTACAATGTAAGTAAGACTCTTGCCTTTAACCACATGCGTTTCGAGGATGTACCTTTAATGACATACACCCGTCGGGTGGGGAATATTGTATGTGGCTAACGTTATTGTGCCGACGTCGTTAACACTTGTTTAGTTATATCACGTCATATAATTCTTCGGATTCCCCTGTACTACGCTATGGCTATGGGGCGTCATGCCAAAAGTGTGGTTTCATTGGCGTTTGGGAATTCAAACCCGGGACTTCTTACTTCCAAAACCATCACCATTACCGCTTGGCCTTGCAGGAATGCTAACAGAAACCTTGCCTCTGTGCAATGTATTCCATCGATATGGTCATTATATAACTAAATATATAATGGCGTCGGTAGTTTTTTAGCGGTTTACCCTCTGAGTGTATCGTACATACATGTTGTAGCGCTAATTCCTTAATGATTTTCCGATCCCCCCGATCAATTTCCCGAGCCATATTGGCAGTCCCCCGTAATGGGTTTTCGCTCTTCCCGAATGACCCATCATTAATGTCAAACATTTCTCGGGCCCAGAGCTGACCACTGCCGGTCAATATTCGCGCTTAAGCCATGAACTATAACGGGGTTTTTGTTACTTGTCGAAACTGGTAGAAATGGCATACAACGATAGCAAAGGATGTAGAGATCGCTTTTCAAAGTAAAAATTGGTTGAAATGATAGTTACCAAAGTAGAAAGTATGAACTGACAAGAGGACAACTGAAAAGTAGCAACCTTAAGTTACCTCTAGGTTGTGTCAAAGGTTGTAAAAGACCATGCTCTGTGTCTTGAAAAGGCAACTGGTTTTTGTTTTTTCGTGGCAACGAAATTGTAATCCGTGGTAGCGATTTTTATAAAATTTTATGCTAAGGTTTACGTAACCTCAAATCAACATTCCCGTTTATGTCAATGTTGAGAAAACGCAATTTTGCAAAGTAA
The DNA here is from genome assembly GCA_947846245.1 of Cerastoderma edule. NCBI lineage: Eukaryota > Metazoa > Mollusca > Bivalvia > Cardiida > Cardiidae > Cerastoderma > Cerastoderma edule. The sequence continues at coordinate 21,625,138 of OX401415.1, read as the reverse complement.
CACGTCATTGGACGCGTCTCTTTGACGCCTCCAATGACGTGTCACATTACAATAATGTTCTTTTGTTTAAGATAAAAATCCGTTTATGTCGGTTTCGGCTCACACAATTATTTTCTGTAAGCCGTTCCGTGAAACAGTACACCATAGTTACAGTGGGTTATTGGTTTAAGCCTGTATCAGGTAAACTACAGATAGAAGCAATAGTGATGGTTAACGCTTTCTTGCTTCACTGTGTGGTTTATGGAGATATTTTCAAGACGTTTATATCAATCGTTTTGCTATGAAGGGAAATGAGCAATGATTTTCGTGTTTCATAAAGCATGCACATCAAATTAACACCGTGGTATAGCTTCGAAAGCACTGACATTTGGTCTGCATCACATCTCAGCAAAGCTACGCGCACATACAGGGGTGGCGAAATTCACTGTGTCCATATTGCCCAGGTTGTCCAACAGCCTTAAGGGACAATTGAATTCTTAATGAAAAAAATGTAACAATTGTACAGACAGGTTCATGTAAAGATTTGGCATTTACGGACAAGTGAATTGAATTTTGCGACCGCTAACATAATGAAGTGAAGAGTCGAATTCGCTACAATTCCTAGAAAACACGAATGTCGAGGACAAAATTTATCTTCAGAAGGGAAAGAGACCATTACGCAGCGTGAATTAATGTAATTAAAATGGATGTCACGATTTTTAGGGAAAGTCGCTCCTCGAATTTTAATCTCATCAATGCACAGTGGTCTGTCAGTTTGCATTTGGAATTAAAACTCGGGAGCGAGGGAAAACAGATGCATTCTGGACCACATTTCGAGTATAAAATGTTACAAACAAAAATGTCCGTTAGATTTATGCGCGTAGAGTCAGGCTGACACATTAACCAATTATCTCGTATGACGTCATTGTGCTAATTGCAGGCTGTATTCCGATACGGAGAACACAAGACCGATTCTGTCAGGAAAGATCCGCGGACGAAACTTAATCCGACATTCCTGGAACTGTTTTCATTTCTCAGTTTACATGCTTTTTACGTCTTTCCCGAGCTTCCCGTGCCATTTTGAATCATATCCCAAACGCCAAATTTGCGACCGTCCCAAATTGAAAGAGTTTGCACAAGAAATTTCAAATGTGATGAAATTAGAAAATAATCTTCTGATAGGACAGAAAACATTGTGGGAAAAGGAGAAATTGCTCATTATGAGCAATTTCTCCCTTTCCCACAATGTGCAACACAGTCGTCAAAGGTCGTTATTGTTTGGGAAAGGGTTAAGGAAAAAGTATCTCCTGCTTTCAAAGAATTGACCATGCCTGTGTCACTAAGTGTCGACTATTTTGCTGTAAGTCCGCCTTAATTAACTTTGCCTCTATCCGCGTGGGTTCAAATCCGTGTGACGGTATTCAGATTTGATGAAACTTAGTTTCCTGGTTGAAATCAGGAATGCCGATGGTTCTATTAGATTGACATTGGGTTTTGACCAATAACACCTTCCTGTGTAAGGGAATCGGTAGACAAAAAAGACAATTATGACCAAAGGCGTATTGGATGCAAAGGGAAAAAGTGAAAGAAGTATTAGCAAATGTTCGCACCAATGTAAGAATATAATTCCACATTCGAGGAACCAAATGCTCGTTTAAATAACCCTATACATTCAAATTAAAGCAATTATCAGTGGAATAGTATAGCTTTATGGTAAATTAAAACGCCACATTTGCCGAATTTATTTCCGTTTTTGCAATGCAATTACCGTGCTCATTTTGCATTTTTATTTCTCTGTTTCTCGATTAGGGGAAGCGATTTTATTTGGGATGGTACCACGGGGTTCTAGAAAAAACAAACTATCAAATTGCAACTTGCGTCAGGTGGAGGCAATATTCGGTTTCTTAACCCTTTGAATGCTAGGTAATAATACAATTTCTAGAAATAGATAATGATTGTTATGTCGTATGCTTTCCAAAACCCTAAATATCTGCTTCATTTAGATGAGGAAATATAATCGGAGCAGCAATCAGAATATATTACAGGCCACCCGCAAATTTACTTGGCGACTGGCCTTGATCTAACCAATTTTTGGATAAGCATTAGGTAGGTTCAAGCACCGTAAGGGTAAAAAATTGAAGCTATGTGAAAAATACGAAGAAATTAGGGATGATTTCTCTCCAGTCTGAACCAAGCGGGGGTTGGGACATCTTGAAACCTAACTGACAAAAAAAAATCTATAAAGCCTTGTTTAATTTGTGTTTCATATTGAAATTGATTCACCTTTTGTTTTCTGTAACAGGAACTAAGAGAAATAAAGGAAATTGAAAATCTTACATCTTTATTTGATACAAAAGTGTGTTGTTTGAAGAAATTGTGAAGAACAACAAAAACATTTTGTAAATCATACACACCTTAGATGCATTTAGACCGAGTGTCATTTCTGGATTTAGCTTGTATTACATAGATAACTTAAGTCACTACATGGATATGAAATGGGTATTTGTATATATCTAGTTTCGTATCAAATGCAATTAATTTCAATGAAAACTCATACAATCGATTACACTGGAAACTGGATTTAATTTGTATTTCTAATCAAGCGCTTATCGATCGCTTTAGTTTTTAACCCTTTCCCAAACAATAACGACATTTGACCACTTTGTTGCAGACGACTTTAGAAAACATTGTGGGAAAAAGAGAAATTGCTCATAACGAGCAATTTCTCCTTTTCCCAGAATGTTTTCTGCCCTATGAAGTTCATTTTTCAATTTCATCACATTTTAAAATGTCGTCTGTTAAATACAAAGTCGCCGTTCTGAACAAGACAGTTATCTGAAAGCAAAACATCTTCATTCCGTTTATTAGCATATTTACCAGACTAATTCAAGAACCATTGTAAATAAAGAACTAAGATGCCAGAGAAAAGTATTAGTTTCCCTTTTTCTCATCAGTTTCTTCTGAAATAATGAATACATTGTTATTTATCCACGCTTCATAAGTGTCGTCAACTGCTGCCTTCAATTTCGTGCAGACACTAATACAAAAAGTGCGGGAATGAATAAAAGGTTACAGACAGTCGGTTTTGCAATCTGAGGGATTACATTTCCACTTAAATACCGGTTTATGGCCACTCGTTTTTACATCACTTGAGATGGCGGTGCTAGAGTTTCTGCTCTTTCATTAAATGTCAACCAAAGTCATTTTGGTTTCCTTTTTCGTTCATGCCGTTTACAAAGCAATACTGGGATTCTATCGTTTTAGCGAAACATAAATGTTTTAACACAAAACGATCACGTATATAAAGAAGAGTCTATCTAATTTTTAACCATTTCAATGAACATTCCATTACTCCTACTTTGTTAGCATTTGTATATATACCAGCTTGTATGGTTTGATATATATGAATAAAGGCTAAGATAAGGTTTAGTTACACTTCTGCGAAAACTTTGATTGTCTATTGGTGTATGAAATGAAACGTTCAAGTCTATTAGCTATGCAATTCAAATGCTGATCGCTCTAGAAACTTATTACCATACGGATATGTTTTGGCAAAATGTCTGTTAAGCATTTTTAAAGTAGAAAAGGACTTTTGTGAAGAAAAGGGCTATTGAGATAAGAATTAGATTTTCATATCAAATAACCATGCTTATGTTAAACGATTTATTAGTCTTTCGAAAATTAAAAAAGCGATCCAGATAATACTTTATATCACAAAACAACATGATAATATTTATTGCATTATAAACAAAACATGTTTTATAGAAATTTTAAAAGCATTTTGACAAAGACATAAACTTACACAATCCAACCCCGAAGCCTAATTCACGCATGCATATTTTCGATCTCCTCGGCTCTCATCCTTGCGATTACCATGCACGATTGAAGGGATAATGTGACAAAGACAGGAGGTTGTTGTCGCAAACGAATCCATTTGTTTCCCGTCTATCTCCCATGTAAATTAGATTAATGATGTAAATCGACAAGCCCATCCATCGTCTCCTGTGAAAACGAGGCCGAGCCGAAACACCAGGAAACTGTTGAAAATTCGAAACTTGGGGATAAAACGTTAGAGTTATGCTGATAATCAAGTTCTGTGAAATCTCTCTATGGTGGGATTGGAGTTGTTTAGACTATTTCATTTAACGATGACTTTGGACACGAATTGAAAAAAAAAGATACAGACTACAATTGTACTTGAACAGACTCATGCATTTCTTTTTATTCCATCAAGCTTTTTCAAAGCTTGGTTACTTTTTTAAAAATGGTGAATAAATTTGTTCGTGCACAAAAGTAAATGATATACAAAGGTTGGTCCATAATGACAAACTATACCGCCTTAGAGTTAAGATGTTATTTTGGTTTTTATAATTTTGTAGTATTAGGTTTTTGATCAACAATATTTTTGTTATAATGCACCAACTGACACATTTTCAATGGAGGAAAAGAGTGTGGCTACCCAGATGGTTTTGCCTTTAACTTAGAAACGACACATACATTCTGATATTCATTCGGGGACGCTGCAACAAAATGTATCAATCTGTAAGACGCCATTTTCCAAGCCGCGGCTGTTCTGTCGACAACGATGCCGTTAGACTGGATCCGTCGATTATTACACAATTTGTCAAGCGATCTACACAATTCGACAACCGTAAAGTGGTCTTGTTCCTGTCACAAAGGGGTTTAACAACAACATCTTTCCGGTTCCGCTCATGCTTTACGAATTGAAGTTTTAGCAGCAATCGATCCCTGTTAATCGCTTAATATTATACATTACTTACTGGCGCAAGGCGTTTAGTATTGACGATCATCATAGGTGGTGTTCTGGATCAAAGATCGCACTTTTACTCATAAGCAAAAATACATTCGCAAAACATAAATATGTAAAGTACATTGTCGCAATTATGATAACTGATTTCAACGCATCTTTAAACCCCAATAATACAAACAGCTGAATTTTGTTATCAAAAACAGATGTCGACACACGATATAAAGCCTTAGGTTGCACTTGCCAATCTATATGTTCCTTTTTCTATTTTCAGAACAAACTGTGTGGAGGAAAACGAATTGTTGAATGGAAGCGGCAGTAAGACTTCAATCAAGGTAAAATAAATCCCATTTACAAATAGAATCACTAAATCCATTCTTACAAATATCCTCCTGTGGCGAATTACGACTACAAATAGATACAGTAGAATATCTGTACCTCGAACTTCTGGTTGTCGAGCTCCTTTACACGTTGAAGTAAATATGGGGTCCTAAATCATTTGATCTTTATCTTTATCTTTATGTCTTTATATTCAAGACATCTATATGTCGAACTCTCTCTATGTAAAACAGTTTCATCAGGTCCCTTGAACTTTGGGATACAAATATTCTAATGTATTAATGAAGACAGTTGGAATGCATCGTACCCCTTGTGATGTTGGAGAAAACGAGTGTGAAAAATGATGAGTGTTTCCTCCATTCATAACAACTGATTTTGAATCGCCTGTAAGAGCTGCGTTTAAACACACATGTATATTGGGAGAATTTTATGATATATCATGTCCATTAATCGATTGAAGCATTTTAAATTTCATTGTGTCATGACACGCTTTTGGATTAAAATACATGTTAACATATTGTATACACACTTTAGATAATTAAAAACGATTCAATTTTCATCCAATAATTACCCTTTAGTGCGTATCATATAACAGTACAGCTGTTTTGCAGTTTTATAGAAATTGATTTTAACTTCCAAATGCCCCGACATCTGTGAACAAGCACCTTTAAAAAGACGTAATTGCTTAATGGCTAGAATCGAGTATGGTTATGTTAGTGGTACTGTCTCCGGTTTCCGTGGTGAATAAGTACAACACACGTGCTATTGGTTCCTATTTTGGGCTGATTTATTTAGTGCCTGTCGAGGTTTTTATTTCCGTTTTTTTATGACGTGTTTTTGCCCCTGTCGGTCCGAAATCCGCTTGTTACCATATCCCGGAACATCTCTAATACGCGGGTAATTCAATGAAGCGCCGACCTCAATACAATTATCGGCCTTTGGCGCGAACAATTCTTTCGCAATGTGCTTTCCCAATGTGACTTGGGGGCATGTGTCTGAGATGTAACGGGAATAATCGGAACTAAACCATTTACAGAACAATTCTCGGATATATTTCGTCTGCTTCAGAGGGAAGATGAAACAAGGAGATCGTGTGAAAATGAAAAAAGGCACTCATTGCTTATGTGCGCTAATTTAAGACAATCTTTTTTTCTGTTTAAACTTCTGTTATACCATCTTTCAATTTCATTTCTGGCTTCAATGGTTTCTTTAATCGGCTTCATTAACAAATGGCATCGTTTCTGCTAACCAACAATTGAGTTAAGTACATTTGTAAACACAGTTAGAAACAGTCACCACGATCCCCTTTTGCCTCTTTTTTATAGTGTGTGAGTCCTTAAATGAAGGTCCTAATATGAACATTTCATTATTTCTAACAACAGGTTCAAATATCGTTATCTAGACATTTGTCAAAATTACGAAATCACTTGGTATCGTCCGTGTTAGCTAAATAGTTTACTATGGTATGGCTTTGAACTCGTGATTTGCTATTGGTCTGGTTATAAGCGGTTTCTTACGTTTCTTATAGACTATCTCAGCGTTTCCGAGCTTTAATCATTACAAGAGGTCTGGGAAAGATGCTTCTTAACAGAAATACTGTAAAAATATCTCTAAGAATAATGTCGACAATCATGTACTGTATACCTTAACATACCAAGGTTTTCGACATCATTAGAAGATAGTCCTATTGACAATTTGACCGGTTCTGATCTGTGCTCATTCCAAGAGGTCTGTGAAAAATACTTCTTTACAGAAATGCTGTCAAAATGTCTTAAATAATGTCAACCTTCATGTATACCTTAACATACCAGGGTATTCCATGTTTACTGCAAAGAGAAACTAATGAAAAAGTTACGAGTATATCTATCTGCATTGCCAAATGTGATTTCTTAATTGTAACCACTACAACACGGTACTGTGTACGATGTACTAATTAAACCCTTCTGTTTAATCAAGATTTCTTATGTAATCAGACAAGTTTGGCAAATTCACCGTAAGGGATCGTGCAATGAATGCCAATGGCTTAAAATGCGAAACAGATTTGCGGTTATTCTCCTCACGTAACCTGTAGCGAGAACTTCACATATACATGCGTCTTTGCACGGACAATCCACATATACCACACATATATATACGTATACCTACATATATCTACCATACTCCTATGTTACCAGTCTTTGTGGATGATGTGCTTGGAATGCTCTTGACGAAGTTACTTGTAGACCATGGTAGCGTTTTGCTCAATGACTTAGAGAAACTTATTTGCGTACATTGTAAATAAAAACCTATATACGAGTTATAAGTATTTCAAACAAAAGAACTCTATATTCATGTGACACGTCATTTGGGGCGTCTCGGAGACTCTACCCACAGGTTGTCAGATTGCGTTTTGAAAACAAAACGGATTGCATTTATTGCTTCCGGCAATGGCGCTCTGGGCAACTGGTTTTCAAGCAGTGAGTATGTTTAGTTCAAACTTATATCTTTAACATTGATTGTGAAACAAGTTCTTTTGTCTTACATTCACCATTCTCGATTCTTCTTCCTGGATACATCACCAGTACTTGCGCTGATTTGTGGGTTATAGTCACTGCATTTCCACCTCACCATTAATGGGGATCTAACCTGGTACCATCTGTGCCAGAGGCTGACCCTCTACCACTGCTTCAATCGCGCCCAGTGTGACTGTGAAATAATACAAATAATAACAAACTAAAGAACGCGGTCTGATGAAGGAGTTTCGGTTTATGTCGCAAACTCGAACACCATATGAGGCAGGTCGACTTGCGACCTTTTTCCTGTAAGTGTTGGTGATGGTGATGAAGAACATAGACCAAATGTTATTAGTCGCAAGAATTTAACAAATGATAAGTCTTAACGCAATTAGTTTTGGCCTATATGACCTATAATTCAAAGCAATATGAAGCATATGTGTTCTTCATCCGAATGTTTGTGTTGTCTTGGTTTATGCCACATTCAAACACTTGCAAAAATGGTTAGAAATACAATGACACCTTTTGCTGTACTTGTTTAACCCCGTTACCTCAAAGATGATATAATTCTTGCGAATGTTTTCCATTATACCAACTTACCTGCATCAAACGAAGAAAGAACGGATAGAATGTGATGATTTCATTTTAAAGTATACTATTGAAGTTTGCGGGTGGAATGACTTTTTTATACATGCAAAGCGAACTCTTCGACATATTTTCCTTAGTTGCATGGTTTCGCCACATTGGGTTTTCCCATAGCACTTCTCCAATGAGCGTAGTTGTAATCCGCATTAATTCTACAGTGATCAGAAATATCTAGTGGTGCTATGAATGGGAAACACTCCGTTATTGTAAATTTGTACGGTCAGTGTTCGGTAAACGCTTGTCTAACACGATGTTATTTGTCAATCAGTGTTGTTTATCATAAGGTATAACCTTATAAAACGTTTCATTCCTGTTTAGGAGAGAAGTTTCGTTTGTTGAAATTACAAACTTACTTTTTATCATGGGTTGTGGATTTGAAGTTAAACCCAAATGTTTGTTTTTATCGAAATTACAAGCTTTATTTCATCATGTATTTTGTAGTTGATTTTCAATAGTCGTAATCTTGTCTTCGCCAAAAGAAAATAAGTGAGTGTTTCAAGAGAAGCAACTTTTTTTGGATATACGGAAATGTCTGATGCAGAGGTAAATATTTTGTCAACTTGTCCGTCACGAGACCGATTACCTTTATACATATAAAGCATATGAATTTAAAAAAGCATATTGTTCTAAAGAAAACGAGTGGTTCCAAATATATGCTGGTATATCAACATTTAACCTGACAAAGTATTTTCATAGCTTACGTAGGAAAAGATAACTTAATTCCTCCAGAGTCGAAGTATACCATTATTCGATAAATGGTGATAATCTAACAAAAATATGTTCAATGGTATATGTGTTTTATTTTTATGCCTCACATAAAGACATAACATCCAACATTTGTAAGTTAATCTCTGTAGTCTTGAACCGAATGTAACGGCAAGGATCAGCATATTTGTCTGTACTAGCTGATCTTGACTGACCCAATATGCTGAGGTTCTTAATTTTTTTCTTAAGTTTGCAACTTCATTTCTAACATTTTTTGTGAATCTTGTTTTAAGCGACCATAGAACAAGGGGAAAAAATCGTTGGTTATAAGACAATTAATGACTTAATACGGACGCCGGTCGTACAGGAAACTCCAGTAGGAACTTTCTAATTGACTTGCGTTCTGTATTAAGCTAGTCTTAGACTAAACATGTTTTGATTAAGGTTGGTCGCAACATTTGATGCACTGTTTAACGGTGGTCGCAATTTTTGACGCACTGTTTAAGGGTGGTCGCAATTTTTGACGCACTGTTTTAGGGTAGTCGCAATTTTTGACGCACTGTTTAAGGATGGTCGCAATTTTTGACTCACTGTTTAAGGGTGGTCGCAATTTTTGACGCACTGTTTAAGGGTGGTCGCAACGTTTGATGCACTGTTTAACGGTGGTCGCAATTTTTGACGCACTTTTTAAGGGTGGTCGCATTTTTTGACCCACTGTTTTAGGGTAGTCGCAAATTTTGATGCACTGTTTTAGGGTGGTCGCAATTTTTGACTCACTGTTTAAAGGTGTTCGCAATTTTTGAAGCACTGTTTAAGGGTGGTCGCAATTTTTGACGCACTGTTTAAAGGAAGTCGCAAATTTTGATGCACCGTTTATAGGCGGTCGCAATTGTTGACGCACTGTTTAAGGATGGTTGCAATTTTTGACAAGCTGTTTTAGGGTGGTCGCAATATTTGACGCACTGTTTAAGGGTAGTCGCAAATTTTGACGCACCGTTTGAAAGCGGTCGCAATTTTTGACGCACTTTTTAAGGGTGGTCGCAATTTTTGACGCACTGTTTAAAGATGTCACACTTTTTGCCGCACTGTTTAAGGGTGGTCGCAATTTTTGATGCATTGTTTAAGGATGGCACACCTTTTGACGCACTGTTTAAGGGTGGTCGCTAATTTTGACGCACTGTTTAAGGGTTGTCGCCTTTTTTTGACGCACTGTTCAAGATGGAGTAAGAAGTTAGCTTGAAGTAAGATCGACTACAGATCCGAGAGAAAGTTCCATGCCGATGTAAATGAAATCGTTTCTCTCGGAGGATTTGCTAGTTAAACTATGAGTGACAACTAGCGAATTTCTATTTTCCTGATAACTGCGGCAAGTCAAGAATACTGACTCCACATTCCCCCGTTGATTTACAATCTATCTACGAGAAATCAGTTCTTTGGGTACATGCTTTTATAATCCATTAGATTTTCGGTCGGAGAATATCCAGATTATCATTTATCATGTTCTAGTATTGTAGGAGATTCTATGTCCATTTGGTAGCGCTTGTCACTTTATGGCTTAGAACAATATTTGCAGAAGTCGAAACTAATTTATGTGGGTATTTCTTGAACAAAAGCATGATTAAACAATGTGAAACGTCATTTGAAGAGTCTTGGTAAGACGATTTTTCATCACAATATTGAAATAAGTTGCCAGTTTTATATAATTACAAAGACTATCATATAGATATAAACCGTAAACATAAACAGTGTGGTATCGCAATGGTAGAATGTCATTGGTTGTGCGTTCAAATCTGAGCACGGTCAACCAAATAACCCAAACCTAAAGACAAAAATGGCTCCCCCATATCTCTCGTGGTTAATAATAGTTGTTTGGTCCAGTCACAGGTTCGAGGCCCACCGGTACTTCCAGTGCGAGTTAGCGTGAGTTAGGCATGACATTTCCGAGACATAGCCTGAAACTGACGAAACTAAGGATTCATAATATAATGTAACAATACTTACAAAATTGATGACATGGCAATAAATCACATAAAAGTAAACAAATAAAAGATATATTAACGAGTGAAAATCAAATTAGAAAAAAAACACATCTTAGATGGTGGTATCATGAATATGAACATATAACAATCTTGAAATAAAAACGTTACACAACTAAATATAAAACGAACAAGCATACGTATTGAGTAATATTAAGATTTGTGTATGTGTTTGCGTGTGGTAGTGGGGCGATGTCAGGCCCTCATAAACCATGGAAAGATTGCCATGCAAACAGTCTGGTAGCGAGCCCCCTAATTCGTATAATGGGATGTAATTAACGAGAGAAATACGAGCCAGCAGCCTACCCCCTTTCACCAATCGATGGGTGTTATATGCACCTCGCAATGCCCCCCTAACCTTTAATGCGAGGGACTTTATAAACTATGATATTTCGTTCTAAATCGTTTCACGTAATTGGTTGTAGTGTTTATGTGTGGTATTTCTTTTAATAAGAGATGTTTAAATGACATTTATTGTCTTTGTCTATGTAGTCTTCTTGATACTGCATTAAAACAAGTCGAGAAACACAGCATTTGATTTACAGAATGAGATATAGAAGTTATCAAAAAGCGCTATTTTAATGTCTCCTTAAAAAAAGAAGTGTTAATATGTGCTAATTATCTATTAACTGTCAATTATGAACGGTTTGATCTCGTATTATATAAGCCATATTTTGGGCTATAATTCAATCGGGTAATGTATTCGTATTGTAACAAATTCTACAATTAGCTTTGAACTTTTTTTTCTGAATTTCCATTCGACTTTGCCAAAGCGAAACTCGTTCGCTGTAACTTCTGATGATCGTTCAAAATTGTTCAATGATTAAGCTTAATTTGCAAAAAAAAAAAGAAGTAAATTTTGATACCGAAATTCACTGCAAATCTTGATATACACTGTAGTATGGGGTGTTCATAAATACTTATCAAATAAATCTGGTTGTTCGGAAAAAGATCCATGTTCTAAACCTGTCTATTTAGTTTTCATATTTCACAGCACCTAGTTTATCATGTGTATGCCAATTTGAAATGGCTGTGTCTATGTTATAATGATGATGATCTTTCAACGTGTTGTAAAGGCATGATATGAATAATTGAATTGTTTCGTTCTATAAAGAGCTTTGGCTCCTTAATTCCACAATTTATACACCATGCTGTACATATTGTACATGGGGAAATAAAGAATTGTTCTGTTCTTTTCTATTAGATACTTTTTAATCAAAGAACGATACAGGAACATACACTCTACAAGAAGTATGATTGTGAGTAACCGAACCGGGCTATTGTAGCCGTGATTTGGCATACTTTCGGCGACCTGTGATGTATTAAGTGTCAACCACCCTATTGTGAACGTGTTGGCCTCTATACATCATGCCTAGTTTAACAGACGCCATATAATCTTTGTTATAAATCATGGGGTACTAAGATTTTGACAAACCATTGAGACGCAAAGAGAAATTGAAATTGCTCATATCGAGCAATTTATCCTTGCGTCTCAATGGTTTCTACCAAAAGTCACAAAGGATGTATCACATATTCCATGTACTTTATGAGTAATGTATGATATTCCTGGTAATTCCAACATGCACACAGCTAGATATGAGGTTTACCTCATATATTGTTTTGTAGACGGCCTCTGTCATCTATATTCATCACTGATCCGCTAGCAAATAACCATTCGACAAAAGGCATGGAAATTAATACATGTATTCACAATTGGGTTAGAAAATGCAAGAAGATACAAACCTCCGACAAACAAATTCACGTGAGCGCTACTCTCCTATTGTAAGATAACAAAACATCTTCGACAAACATTTGAAGCTCGATTAGTCGACTGTCCAATTGTATCATGGTAACCACACATATTACTCCGGGTAACGCGGATAGTATTAGAACTTGAAAACCATGTCAGAAATTTGAAGTCTCTCCAATGAATATGGCTTTTAGGACCACCCACGATTTGATTGAAATAGTGTTGAAGATGGCTTAAACCACATGCAAAGGAAACAGAGAAAATGTGTATTTTTTCATTTGTGGCTTGCCATCGAAAACTCCATTATGGGTCAACTTAACGTATTTATAAATGCAGCTTCCAAATTCTGGATCAGAACAGAGATATCTGTGATTATCTCGTCAATTCGTCCTTGTTACGAACCGTATCTCTCTCACAAGACAGTGCGTTTCTTGTGTATTCTGTGAAAGCATACTACGCTGCAGTTATCTTTTCCGATTTACAAGTATTTTCTGTCAGTTGAAGATACTTCAGTTCTTTCCCTACGCATAGAAACGAATAGCAAGCAATCTGAAACCTAGTTCATTTATAATCAAACAAGACTATCAATGAGTGAATGGATATTTATAAAAAGATGTGGACACCATTGTAACGGAAGGAGAATTTGCTCGGTATTCTGACAGTGTTCTTTGGTATCAGTATTCTTAAATGTAAATATTGGTCGTCACAGAGTCGTCCGTACGAGGATATAGCTCAGAAAGTACGAGTTTAGACGATAGTAACTAAGTGGGTTATGTCGTAAATAATTGGGCTACATCGTTTATAAATGTGTTATATCGTAAATAAATTGGTTACAGTGAATCAGCGGTACGATAACTGACCGTTATAGGACGTCTGTACCATTGAAGCAGAAGCAAGAATGGCATCTTCTGGCTGTTTGAACTTCTAACATCACTTTTGATGTTACTTGATTGTTGTAGCAGACACTGACTTCATAGTTCAATTGTGCGGTACCGTACCGTTGTGAAAATGCCATGAGCCTATACTTGCACCACTGACCACCCTGATATAAACAAAATACTGTTTAAGACTGCCTCTAACTCCAATATACACAAATTCGTTATACGGAATGAACAGATTCTTAATCGAACTACAATGACAAAGCGACGAATAGGAATCACGCATGAGGTACATGAGCGCTAATGAAATTTAGAATTAATTCGCAAAAAGCATCGTTCAATCTGACTTAACAGTCACGTCAAGTGCCATCCGTCATAACGAAGCCCATAGAGTAATCCGCATGAGTCTAGTCATGCCAATTCGTACCCATTAAACATTAACCATATTGCGTCCACAGTCAACGCGTTAAATAGGTTGCAACGACTTTCGTATAAGGACTCCTTATGCCGAATGCGTGTTAAAATGTGAAAAGATCACAGAAAATAAATGCGATCTAAAAATGGCGCACACAGATCTTTGTGCGATATTTTACATAGCAAAAAAGGAAGCGTGTTTCACATGACAAGGCCGTTATAGAAGTTTGTTCGCCGATATCTCATTTGTCAGAGTTAGATGGAATGAATCTCGGCTAAACAAATAACGGATAAACGCCGTAAATTGGGGTCCCCACTTTACTCGTCTTTTTTTATTAACCTTTGCTCGTCCGGGGGACGGGGTTTTTCTGGCCGGTCGAAAGTCATTCCGAAACAATCCGGTGACATACATTGTTTGGCGTTAAATATGAATACCTACGGGTCCGTTTCGTCGTTTAGACTTGCATGGGTGGCGGAATTTGATTTGATTTTCGTTTACGTATCCGTTAATGCAAAATCTTCCTCTACACGTATCTGTTAAATGGTTACATAGTTATTTTCAGTAAATATTCACTTGCCCTTCAAGGCTTTTGGATAAGCTTGGTGATGCGGGCAATTGATTTCGCCGCCCGTGGTTTGATTTTAAAAAGGGAAACGTGTATGTCGATTGTTTCAAAAACCATATACTTACAGCCTCATATTCGACTTGTTTCCTTATGGCGTAGTACATGGCCATCAGTTGATTGCAAAGAGGAGAGTGTCCGAAATCCCCTTGACCAAATTACCAACACAGACAAGCCCTGTGTTCTTTAAGGAAAAAAACGCTGGTGGCGAACAAATCTTCTCACAGAAATCAATAATTAACATGGAAAGAAAGACGACAACCTGGTCAATCCTGTGAATATCATATCTAAAGAAATTTAATAACTCAAAAATGAAAACAACGATATGATTGAAATAATGTGCGTAAATGCTGTTTGTGTGTGAAAATGGTCCAGAATATACAGTATTGTAATAATAATCCTTTTTTCTTTTTGTCTTTTATTTATGCTTTTTAGTTTTTGATAAATGATACCGATCATATCTCCCATCGCTCATGGTGTCAAAACATTACCGAAATACATTAATTTCTTATTTATTGTGACTTTTTCCCGTGTATAAAAATGCACCATATCTACGTATAAACTGTCCAATTGTCCTGCCTATTTTCCTGTACATAAATCTGTGAGAACTCGACTGTCATTGGAGAGTTGCAAAATTCTCTAGAAGTCTTATTACGGAAATGTCAATTTGTTTGCCGAGTTTTTGTAAGGATAACACAGAAATGAAATCAAAATGGCCCATTTTACTGAATATAAAACTACCCCATTTTCCCGAATATAAAACTGCCTCATTTCTCCGTACATAATTCAATGAGAACTCGACTGTCATTGGAGGGTTTCTGATTTCTCTACAAGTCATATTACGGAAAGATCGGTTTGTTTGTCGAGTAATTCCGAGAAAGCCATCGTAATCTGATAATCATTGCAAAGCGTATTTCAAGCACGTTGTTCAACACGGATTTTGTGAAGCGTCTATTGACAGTTAATCACATAATTTCCGGGACCTCCTAACCCTTAATGTGCTGGAACCGACTTTATGCTTATGCAAACGGGTTAGATCCAGGCCAGCCGCCAAGTAAATTTCCTCAAAATTATGCAGATTTTCAAGGATTTTGAAAGCAGATGACACAATAGATACCCAGTATTCTAAGGGTTAACCCACTCTCTTCATATAGAACAGAACAGAACATACGTTTTATCTGACGAGTGCATACTACATATTACAAAGTCATGCTCACATACACGTAAAAACAGGATATCAAGGCCCAAATTACTCTCTCATACCTCTCGCCCTCTTCCCCACCATCCCAATCTCTCTATATCTGTCTGCCCTTCCCGCTTACCATTCGCATTAATAAACAGACAAATTAAATAGATATGTATCTTATTAATCCAGATAAATCGGATTTACATTTACATCAATTGATATGGAAATCCTTTTTTAGAACAGACACAACTACAGAAAACATATTCCGTTAAATGTAAATTTATATTGACGATAAGAACGTATACGAATAGATAATGTTGGTTCTACATAATTTGCTATTCTATAGAGAGCAGTAGGTGATGGCTTGAATAAAATGAAGAGCAAGAAGAGACTGAATACTTGTACCCGTTGTCTCTGTCCACTCTGTAGCTTCCTGTTGCATGTACGATAAAACGAGTATACATGTACAAGTCTTGTGGCCAAGTGAAACACGTAGTGCTAGGGAAGTGTTATGTACATCCCCACCAGCACCGCAAGTTGTGCAGAAAGGTCATTCAGCCAGGGACACCACATTATAACAGAAAAAGTGTTTACAAGGGTTTGAAATCAACTAATACACTTTAAGTCAAATGGAACTTGATTGACATATCCAGTCACTGGACCCTTATTATCTAACAGAAAAAAACGATTCATGGTAGTTACACTACGGTTTGCTTTCCGTGGGAGTGTCACTGGACAAGACACTGCATACCTCTGCCTAGTAGATTTGTACTTGTGAAATTTAGAAAAGCCTAAAATAACTGAAATGTCGTTGGCACTCCATATAAATCAGGTTACTCTTTCAGTTGACCTGGAAGTCGACCTTTGCGCTTTCAACATTGATTTTTTCGCGATAGCATCGAAAGACGATAGTTTTAAATGGGAAATGTCTTAATGCGGCCTGCTCCTTTCGATTTTAGCCCACGGATAGATGGAAGAGATCGGCAAGCATAGAATCGGAACACGACCTTATAGAATACTTAAAGGGAACAGGCTATCACTCTTGTGCCGATAGTGGAGTTGAACTGAAAGAGGTAGACGGTGTGGGGTTCGAACTGGAATGGCTTTAATTATTATGACTAATGTTACTAATAAAACTAAACTAGTATAGTAGTCAAAGCGGCATATTAAAATGAAATGTTAACAGAACTGTTGCCTAAAATGTTAAATTAGTATTTGGCTGTTTTACTAACGTCTAACTCAGACTTTTAATATATTGACATAAATAGAATAGTTTAAAGTGTCTAATGCTTTACTAACACAAAATCCAAAGATTGTTTAACACACAAAAATCTCCTTATACAACGTCTTACTAACATATAACCCCACTATAGTTATTTCCTAATTTTCACGTACTAGTATAACCGAAAACGGCATGCATTATTTACAAATATATTATACATGTTTGATTCTGAAAGACTTCCTTTCCTAACTCATGATCCAATTATATATCAATTTAACAACTTATCCATTACCCAAAGTTCAATACTTTTGCTATTTCCACACTTTCTCAGTTATAAGCCTTTTAAATGATTTGGCGTTTTACAAAATGTCAATTGTAACAAGTACAAAAGCACACATGTCGACAATCCTAAACATAGTATGCCGTCATTACACATATCCGCTTTGTTGAGGCGCAAAACCTTTATACTGGTAGTGTTTAATACCTTTTTTAATCATAAATAGAACCTTAATATTCATTCATTAACGCCGAATCAAAATAACACAGATATGCAACAATTACACAAACTTTCAATGAAACAGGATTAATAATTGCTCGTCAAAAGCATATTTTTAACCTTGTGTGACAATGGAATCTATCCAATTTAAGTAAAGAAAACATAATTGTTAATTGCTGCTATTGGTTTCAATTGGGATCATTTATAAGTACCATGTAAATGGTTTTGTAAATGATATCGTCTTCTGCATGTTCCGATTCAGACCAGTTACAAATTAAAAAATAATCGGTAAAAATCACTTTGCTACTTATTCCAGATGCAGGACGCTCCATTCGACCACAGCCGTACTGGGTCGGAGGAGGATATCCTGGAATACGAAGAGTCGACCGTCAACTGTGATTCTTGTCGTCGAAAACGGGGCTGTACCAGCATGGAGAAGTCCCTGGTCGTGTTCGGATTGGTCTGTCTCATCGTCATCATTGCGCTGGCGGTGGCTGTCGGTAAAAAGAAAGAGGAGAAAGGTAGGTGTACCCGTAAACTCGTTGTGGATAGGCATGTGATCTTGAATGATATTTGAAACCGGAACGAAATAATAGGAGTTTGGGGAAGTCCGGTTGATCTAGAAAGCTTCTCACAGTGATCTCCCTTTTATCGGATTGATCACCACGAATGTCAACACAAATGCCTCATGACCACCAGCGTGGAAACGAAATCTGCATTTAAAGATGGCGGCGCTGAAGTAATCATGCATTTGTGCTATATTTGTAAAGAAAATTTAATATTTTTTAATTTAACTGGTCAGAAACCAACTTCATTATAAATGCTGGAGATGCAATATTTTGCTTGAGCGGCGACGAAAAAGCAACACCACCAATTCAAACCAGACATTCGATGCATTGTTTGTTACCGTGTATTTACAGCGAAGATCGTGTGTGAATCCCCCGGATGTTTGAAGGCGGCGAGCTCCATAATCCAGGCCATGGACCCGAACGTTGATCCCTGTGATGATTTCCATCAATATGCCTGTGGGGGTTGGTTACAGGAGACCCCGATACCCCCGGGATATCCCATCTGGGACCGCTTCCAGGAACTCTCACACAAAAACCTCTATATGCTGAAGAGTTATATAGGTAAGCCGCTTTGGTTGTTTCCAGGACAAGAAATTTGTCACAACCAAAACCATATTTCAAATAATTTACCTTTAGCGCGTTACCGGCTCTAAAATTTCGTGTTACCCACGAAACCAGTAGTATCGGTAGGCTATCGGGACACATAGTTAGCCCATCAACCACTGAACCATGAAAGACATAAAATGGGTAACTCATCTTTTTGTCATTATGATATATGCATCTACAAATAATCATAGAGATAATGTATCTGTTCATGCTTTTTGAGTCGGCTTTTAATTTTGATTCGTCTCAAACTGATAAGTTGGGCAATGAATTTAGATGTGAAACATAGTATGTGTTAGACAAGCAACTACTTATTATGAGGGGAGGATACTTTCTTGTTACATTTGAAACAGTTGTAAGAAAAAGGAAGATAAGTAAGAGCAACGATAGTGAAACACTAATGAGTAGATCCTTTAGCCAGTTCACAACATTTATAAATTTATCCATTATCGTCTTTTTGGTTTACAAAAAATCACCTTGTTTACCCTTCTCGCCACCCAGAAACCCACACATTATACGGGAAAGCACAGCAGAACGTGAGGCGGTTTTACGATAGTTGCATGGACGAGAGTAAGGTCTCGCGGGACGAGACTTTAACCGACTTCCGGAACCTGTTATCCGAGATCTCGCCCGATACGGGAGAGTTCGACATGGTAAAATCGTTGGTGGAAGCCCACAAGCTGGCCATCTGGCCGCTGTTCCAGTTGATGGTAGGACCCGACGAGAGAAATCCTGAAAATAATGTGATAAAGGTACGACATTTATGATTGTTTGTTTGATTTGTTCGCTGGTTGAAACTTTTTCACTTGTTTTTGTTCGAAACGCCGTTGATTGAGTGATTGATTGATTAATTAATTTATTTCTGTATGATATCGGTAAATCAGGACCATGATCAATAAAAATTTACTTAGAGGAAATTTGTAAGAAGGTATAGTTTTGGCACCATGTTTGGGCATACATTGTTTTGTTTATGCATTCTTTTTTAAGATCGAGGCAGGGGTATCCCCGTTCCCTTACGGGCTATTTAAGGATGGGGATGAAAACGAAAACAAGGATACGGTAACTAGCAGGTAAACAAACCATTTCTCATTTTGTAAATTATCACCAAATACACTCTCAACACTTTCTTATTGTCATTTTCTTCACATAGATTAGTCAAGTTTGCGTCAAACCTTCCACGTTTTCCTATGGTTAAAACAGTAAATTGTAAAATAACTGATTTCTCACTGAAAACTTAACTTTACACTGCCAGAAAAAACATAACATACTCTCTTTCAACATTGAACAACAAAAAACATGTTTATAGCTTACAAAGTATATTTATATAGTGTATGTGAAAAATATATTGGGTACAGTTTTTCCGAGTAAATAATTGTCAGTAAATACCTTACATTTTGACAGATTAAAATCGTTTGGTAAAGAATTCCTTGAATTGTAAAGGTATCGTATATTTTAACATACACTGCATAACAGATCAACGTTTTTTAAGCTTTTCTTCTTCGTAAAAGGTTACTTGCGTTAAAATCATAATAGTAATCAGTTTTACTTTGACATAACAAAAGTTAACTATTCGCTTCCATCATTACCATTCAAACAGTGTGTTAAATGCCCCATCATCAACAACGACACCAGCGCGAGAAGCGACGCCGGTTCCCACTTCTAGTGTTGTTGTTATGACGAACGGAACCAGCGACGGTAACGGGACGGATCAAGGATATCACGTGGTCAAAGAGGGAACCAACGCCTCGTCTACCACGCTAAAGGACGTCCACGTATCTACGACACAACCACCACCCAGTATCAAACACACACATCCACATCCGGTCGAAAATGCATCAGACGTAAGTACGAGTAGTCTGAGAGATTCTTCGAATAATCTAATGATTGATTAACTTTATGATTATCATTCTAGACACAGTGATGATGGTTACGCTTATAATAACGGTCATGATTATCATATTTATGGTGTCAGTATAACTTTAGAATTCCAGGTTCACAAATGAGAAAATTTGAAAGTCAAAATCAAATGTTGACATATTTTGTATTGTTTATATAAAAAAAAAAAAAATTAAAAGAAGCCATTAAAAGCAAAACCAATTTAGGAAGCGTCAATGTATAAGTATGTACAGTCTCTATAAGAAAGTTATCAAAACCGATATAACATTTTGGATAAGATACATATGAGTTCTCTGTAATGATGCTCTAAAAGTTTGAATATAATATTAGTTTGCTTCCAATAGCTGTATGTGTATCATGCAACAGTACAGCTGTTGTACGGTTCTAAAGAAATCAAAATTCAAAATTCCCTTTCATCTTAGAACAAGTGGCTAATCACTTACATAATTGTTTATACGGTTACCATTATATCCTCAAGTCGAATAACTGTCCATTCTAGCTTGTAGAGGAGTACCTCATGGAGACAACACGGCTCCTTGTAACCCTGTGGAATATGAAGATGGAGGCCGCCGAGAGGGAAGCTTTGCTTATATTCCAGCTCGAAAAGCGTCTCTCAATCGTGAGTAGGTTTTATCGTCAAGCGTATATCGTGCTCTCCCTAGTAGCGTTTTATTCATTATCTTACGCTTAATATTTGCGTAAGATCCAAAAACATTCCCTTATATTTCAATATCAAGATAAGCAAGATGCATAGTAACACATCATTGAGCATGTGAAAGATATAGGTAGAGCGTTTTAACTGGTAGCCTTTTACTTAACAACTAATGCTAGAAATGGGCATAAGTTCAAAGCGACATTCCCTTTTATTTCAATATTGAGCTTCCAATGAGGTGTCCGATGACAATAGTGTACGTTTATTCATGATACTATACAAGTTTATCAGTTTTGATTTCCAAAATGTATTCTTAAGTTTTTAAGTTAATTTAGAAGTTTGCATGTTTGGAGGAATCGTTGGCGAGGGAATTCATTCTTTATTGAATCGTCTCATTGTGACGACCTAAATTGGAAACACCTGCATACGATACTTGTAAATTCCTGATGAATGTGATAGAGTGGAATATCGCCAGCTTCTTGTCAAAATTGGCTTCTGTAATTTGCACTTTGTGCGTAAACACGTCTATACATACATGAACATACACATTACAATTATTATTGTAACGTTCGTATTCGGTAGTCGGCAGTATGTGTGTAGCGGCTCCTCTCTACCAGTGGTTTTGCTATGGATTTGGCGGTATAACCCGTAATTAAACCAAATTAGACTTTTTTTCTGAATCCAAATAATTCCACGGGGTCTCTATTAGTAGTAATAAGTTGGAGAAGACACTGGATCCGGGCTTAAGCGTGTAATTACGTTTTACACTTGCAATTCGTAGGGGAAATGTGGTTACCATTCTGGTAGTGTTCTACCCTTACGTCGCATACTTGACTAGGTATTGGAGCCTTTTATTTGACCCATCTGTTCATACGCGTTATTCCTCCAAATTAATACTAATTTTAGAGAACATCGAGAAGTATAAAATTCACAACAGTAGATTCCAAAGCAAGACTTTCACTGCAAATGCTTTGAATCGAGTGTTTATTGAAGTTTGGGCCAAATCTGTATTATGTTTCTTCTATTATAGGCGCATGATATCAACTATCATGTTCACAACAGAACACAGGCCTACAACGCGATGAAAACCACGGCTTTACAGCAGAAATGTAGCATGGTAAGTGGAATAATCATATTTCATATATTAGCAGTGGCGAATATGAAAAGAATAAGAGGCTTAGTGTAACGTTCATACCATGTCCTTTATGAATACAATGAGATACATAAGGTAACGTTCACACAGTATCGTTAATGAATACAATTACAGGCAGAGTGTAAGATTCGTATCATGTCAGTTATAAATACGGGGCTAAGCGTAACATTCATAACGCGTCATTGAATACGATATGAGGCTTAGTGTAACGTTCATACCATGTCCTTCATGCATACAATGAGATACATAAGGTAACGTTCACACAGTATCGTTAATGAATACAATTAGAGGCAGAGTGTAAGATTCGTATCATGTCAGTTATAAATACGGGGCTAAGCGTAACATTCATAACGCGTCATTGAATACGATATGAGGCTTAGTGTAACGTTCATACCATGTCCTTCATGAATACAATGGGATACATAAGGTAACGTTCACACAGTATCGTTAATGACTACAATTAGAGGCAGAGTGTAAGATTCGTATCATGTCAGTTATAAATACGGGACTAAGCGTAACATTCATAACGCGTCATTGAATACGATATGAGGCTTAGTGTAACGTTCATACCATGTCCTTCATGAATACAATGGGATACATAAGGTAACGTTCACACAGTATCGTTAATGAATACAATTACAGGCAGAGTGTAAGATTCGTATCATGTCAGTTATAAATACGGGACTAAGCGTAACATTCATAACGCGTCATTGAATACGATATGAGGCGTAGTGTAACGTTCATACCATGTCCTTCATGAATACAATGGGATACATAAGGTAACGTTCACACAGTATCGTTAATGAATACAATTAGAGGCAGAGTGTAAGATTCGTATCATGTCAGTTATAAATACGGGGCTAAGCGTAACATTCATAACGCGTCATTGAATACGATATGAGGCTTAGTGTAACGTTCATACCATGTCCTTCATGAATACAATGGGATACATAAGGTAACGTTCACACAGTATCGTTAATGACTACAATTAGAGGCAGAGTGTAAGATTCGTATCATGTCAGTTATAAATACGGGACTAAGCGTAACATTCATAACGCGTCATTGAATACGATATGAGGCTTAGTGTAACGTTCATACCATGTCCTTCATGAATACAATGGGATACATAAGGTAACGTTCACACAGTATCGTTAATGAATACAATTACAGGCAGAGTGTAAGATTCGTATCATGTCAGTTATAAATACGGGACTAAGCGTAACATTCATAACGCGTCATTGAATACGATATGAGGCTTAGTGTAACGTTCATACCATGTCCTTCATGAATACAATGGGATACATAAGGTAACGTTCACACAGTATCGTTAATGAATACAATTAGAGGAAGAGTGTAAGATTCGTATCATGTCAGTTATAAATACGAGGCTGTGTAACATTAATAACGCGTCATTGAATACGATATGAGGCGTAGTGTAACGTTCATACCATGTCCTTCATGAATACAATGGTATACATAAGGTAACGTTCACACAGTATCGTTAATGAATACAATTAGAGGCAGAGTGTAAGATTCGTATCATGTCAGTTATAAATACGAGGCTGTGTAACATTAATAACGCGTCATTGAATACGATATGAGGCGTAGTGCAACGTTCATACCATGTCCTTTATGAATACAATGGGATACATAAGGTAACGTTCACACAGTATCGTTAATGACTACAATTACAGGCAGAGTGTAAGATTCGTATCATGTCAGTTATAAATACGAGGCTAAGCGTAACATTCATAACGCGTCATTGAATACGATATGGGGCTTAGTGTAACGTTCCTACCATGTCCTTCATGAATACAATGGGATACATAAGGTAACGTTCACACAGTATCGTTAATGAATACAATTAGAGGCAGAGTGTAAGATTCGTATCATGTCAGTTATAAATACGAGGCTGTGTAACATTAATAACGCGTCATTGAATACGATATGAGGCTATGTGTAACGTTCATACCATGTCCTTCATGAATACAATGGGATACATAAGGTAACGTTCACACAGTATCGTTAATGAATACAATTTGAGGCAGAGTGTAAGATTCGAATCATGTCAGTTATAAATACGGGACTAAGCGTAACATTCATAACGCGTCATTGAATACGATATGAGGCTTAGTGTAACGTTCATACCATGTCCTTTATGAATACAATGGGATACATAAGGTAACGTTCACACAGTATCGTTAATGAATACAATTAGAGGCAGAGTGTAAGATTCGTATCATGTCAGTTATAAATACGGGACTAAGCGTAACATTCATAACGCGTCATGGAATACGATATGAGGCTTAGTGTAACGTTCATACCATGTCTTTTATGAATACAATGAGATACATAAGGTAACGTTCACACAGTATCGTTAATGAATACAATTAGAGGCAGAGTGTTAGATTCGTATCATGTCAGTTATAAATACGGGACTAAGCGTAACATTCATAACGCGTCATGGAATACGATATGGGGCTTAGTGTAACTTTCTTTTCGTGTCTTTTATGAATACAATGGAATACATAAGGTAACGTTCACACAGCATCGTTAATGATTACAATTACAGGCAGAGTGTAAGATTCGTATCATGTCAGTTATAAATACGGGACTAAGCGTAACATTCATAACGCGTCATGGAATACGATATGGGGCTTAGTGTAACGTTCATACCATGTCCTTTATGAATACAATGAGATACATAAGGTAACGTTCACACAGTATCGTTAATGAATACAATTAGAGGCAGAGTGTTAGATTCGTATCATGTCAGTTATAAATACGGGACTAAGCGTAACATTCATAACGCGTCATGGAATACGATATGGGGCTTAGTGTAACTTTCTTATCGTGTCTTTTATGAATACAATGGAATACATAAGGTAACGTTCACACAGCATCGTTAATAATTACAATTAGAGGCAGAGTGTAAGATTCGTATCATGTCAGTTATAAATACGGGGCTAAGCGTAACATTCATAAAGCGTCATTCAATACGATATGAGGCTTAGTGTAACGTTCATACCGTGTCTTTTATGAATACTATAAGGGACACAGTGAAACGTCAATTATTGTCCTTTATGAGTACTATAAGAGACACAGTGAAACGTCAATTATTGTCCTTTATGAGTACTATAAGAGGCCTAGTGTAACGTTCATATGGCGTCCTTTATGAGTACTATAAGAGGCCTAGTGTAACGTTCATATGGTGTTCTTTATGAGTACTATAAGAGGCCTAGTGTAACGTTCATATGGCGTCCTTTATGAGTACTATAAGAGGCCTAGTGTAACGTTCATATGGCGTCCTTTATGAGTACTATAAGAGACACAGTGAAACATCAATAATTGTCCTTTATGAGTACTATAAGAGGCCTAGTGTAACGTTCATATGGCGTCCTTTATGAGTACTATAAGAGGCCTAGTGTAACGTTCATATGGCGTCCTTTATGAGTACTATAAGAGGCCTAGTGTAACGTTCATATGGTGTTCTTTATGAGTACTATAAGAGGCCTAGTGTAACGTTCATATGGCGTCCTTTATGAGTACTATAAGAGGCCTAGTGTAACGTTCATATGGCGTCCTTTATGAGTACTATAAGAGGCCTAGTGTAACGTTCATATAGCATCCTTTATGAGTACTATAAGAGACACAGTGTAACGTTCATATGGCGTCCTTTATGAGTACTATAAGAGGCCTAGTGTAACGTTCATGTGGTGTCCTTTATGAGTACTATAAGAGGCCTAGTGTAACGTTCATATGGCGTCCTTTATGAGTACTATAAGAGGCCTAGTGTAACGTTCATATGGCGTCCTTTATGAGTACTATAAGAGGCCTGGTGTAACGTTCATATGGCGTCCTTTATGAATTAAATAAGATACTAAGTGTAACGTTCATATGGCGTCCTTTATGAATTAAATTAGATACTAAGTGTAACGTTCATATGGCGTCCTTTATGAATTAAATAAGATACTTAGTGTAACGTTCATATAGTGTTTTTTTATAAACTCGTTTTGACTTTCGCTTAGTATAACATTAATCAAGTTGCCTTGTTGTATTCAATGAGAGACTTAGTTTTATGTTCATATAATAACCTTTATGAATTCATTAAGAGGCTTAGTGTAACGTTCATACCTTGTCATTATGAATACGATTAGATGCGTAGTGCAACAATAAGAGGCTGAGTGTTACGTGTTTATCATGTGTATATGAATACAATAAGTGGCGTAGTGTAACGTACTTATCGTTTCCTATTACCTTGTCAGATCGACTGGGACGAGTACCTGAGCCATCTGATGGGGTCCCAGTCGGTTGGGATTAAACACCAGGAGGAGGTGATTGTCCTGCACGAAACGGCCCTGACCAGGGTATGCACGATCGTGGCCGAATATAACTCGAACTCAACACTCAAACCGTGAGTAAATGTAACATATTGTTTAATTGTGGGATTGTTGACTATTGTTGTTTGATTAGTTTATTGGTTCAGGAATTTATCAATTTGTTCGATGTACGACAATCGATTGTTTTTTTGGATGATTTGGTAATCAGTACTGTAGTTTTATTTTCTTAATGATTTTTTGATGGATTTGTTTGCAGATGTTTGAGATATTTCATATGATTTATTTACTGATTTAGTTTAAGATTTTGTGATGCCTCGATTGATTATTGATTAATGTGATATATTTTGATATCAAAAGAAATAACTATAAGTAAGCTATTTCGGAACACTCGGCTAAGAAAGACACTTATCAGTTTTAATTCAAACAACTCACTTCATTGGCAGAGTTGACGACAATTCTAATAGATAACAACAGCAATGTGGTTCGTCAAGATAGAAAAAAAAGAAGTAAACAAACAAACGTCTTGTCTTGGCCATTGCGTATACCCTACACAAATGTATAGAATGTGCACATGTCAGGACCACAGGCTAAGCGAACGTAAACGGCTCTAATTAAATTTTTCATCACGCTTCACGTTGTTTTATCTACAGTATACTGAGACGATATATCCTTCTAAATGTGGCGCGGTCGTTAAAGCCATACTTTGATATGAACACGTTCCAGGCTGATATAGACCCAGACGAGGGTAGGTGAAGTTGTTATACCATTTTCCGTCTACGTATAACATATATATTGAGTTGTTGTGTTGAAAGCTGTTAAACCACTCAATTTAACCATTCAACCTTGTTGGATTTTGTGAGGCTTTTTAATGTCACAGTAGACGACAATTTCAAACAGACTTGTATTTAATTGCTTGATCGAATGAATATCGTGCTGAAATAAAGATTACTTTTTTCCCCAAAAGTCTGTATAAATGATACCTTTAATTTAGGGTCCACAACGACTCAAGTCAACCAGTCCAATATGGTCATTTTGATGAGTTTGATTATGTGGCCAATTTGCTCATGTGCTTAAAAATGCATGTTTTGATTTTTTCGCCATTTTGTATTGTAGAGATTGAGATGGAAGGCGAACATTGGAGACGCTGCACATTCTACACAAATAAAGCGTTTGGCTTTGCCACCGGATCAATCTACGTCAACGCGACGTCTGCAGTGGAATCGTTTAAACAGGTAACCAGAATACACTTCATGTATGATTTTATATAGATGCTCTTTTAACCCTTTACCAAACGCCAAATTTTCGACTGTCCCAAATTGAAAGAGTTTGCAGACGACATTTCAAAATGTGGTGAAATTGAAAAAAAATCTTCTGATAGGTCAGAAAACATTGTTGGAAAAGGAGTAATTACTCGTTAAGAGCAATTTCTCCTTTTCCTACAATGTTTTCTAGAGTCATCTGCAAAAAAGACTGGTCAAATGTCGTTATGGATTGGTAATGGGTTAAATTGAATGAGATTCTGTGTATTTGTTGTATTTAGAGTCAGTGACCTTTATTTACAAATAAACTTACGTTTACGTATCACGTATCTACTTTGTAAAACAAAAACAATGTTAAACAAGGAGAAATAAGCATTTTGAAGACGGTTTATTAAAAGCAACATTCTCATTCTATCTTATCAAAGAAGCACATGTTTGTACATATGTTTCTTGTGTTAATGTTGATTATCATTTAAGTTTCGTAATGTAATTAAGGGAATCTTTGAACACATTGTGTAACATTTTTACCATTGGTTCCTTTCTCAATGAAACCTCATTCTGCGACCAAAGACTACAGGAACCACGATCACAAAGCAAAGATTATGTCTGACAAACATTTTGATATTTTAATTCTTTAATGATTCCTTCTCAAAGTCACAATTACTTTGCTTTCTTCCCTTTTGTTGTCATTTTGGTTTCAGACGTAACCATCAACAATACCTTAACTAAATGATGATTGAACAAACATTTAAGAATTCCGTAAGTGACAGCCGGGTTGAATATTTTGATTTAGAACAATTTAAAGGGAAAAAACACCAAACCAATATCATTGACATCGAAAAGCAATCATACAACTCCCACAAATATCTAGGTCGGTGTGTCTTTTTGACCGTATCAAAGATTTTTTATCGCTGTTTATATGTATGTATTTATAAAGGTAGAAGAACGGATAAAAAAGGTACGCATTATATTCAGTATTTATCATGTTTTATACATGCTTGCTAGTTTCCTTTTACAAACCAAAGTCATAGGCGTAGGAGCGTTTTCAACATTGGGGGGTTCAGGAGAGGACCGGTCTAAGAATAAATGTTCCTAAACTTTCTCATGACTAATCATGCGTCTACAAATTCAATATCATTGAATGAATTAAAAGAAATTGTGTATCTTAGTTAAGACAAAATAACCAAAAGAAAAAGAAAATAGGATAGGCAAAGACTCGATCTCACGCGGAAAGCAAATTGTACTGATACTAACTAATATTGACAGCCACCATGCTGTCACAGCCACGACTTCGTCTACAGTTCCGAACAAAAAATGACTTTATATTTAAATACAATATAGAGTCTGACTGCTTAGAGTACGTTTTGCATCACTGTTTTCGTTAGTCGAACCTACTTTCCGTGAGCTGAGATTTCATTGGATAAACCCAATGTATTCAGATCGCCATTTGCGATGATGACGTAAAAATGTTTTGGTTATTGTTCGTAACAAAAGGCGAATTGGTATTAAATAAAGCACAAAATACACTTTTATATTAATTTTGCTGTTAAATTCCATTTCTTTCATTTTTTCTTTCCAAAAATCTTCATCTTCCATTGTGAATATTGGGTGGCCAAAGTATACTCTGGCCCCCCCAGTCTGGATATTGGGGGGGCCTGCCCCCCGGCTCCTACGCCTATGCAAAGGGATGTTTCGTTACTCCCTTCAAACTGCCGATTGGAGCTTGATAAACCTTTTTCCTGTTTCAATTGATTTGCACCAAACGTTATAGAAATGTCATATACATACACGAAAAGTGCATAGTTCATTGGATAAATGATTATAAAAGGGGAATTCATTCATTATGAAAAACAGAATTCCTGAGCGACGAGCAATTTTGCTATTCTTTCACGATGATTTAAAATGTGATCTGCTGAATAAAGCAATTCAATCCGTGTGTCTTATTGATGTGGAATCCTTTACACCTTATTGACTGGATTTGTCACATGTGCTCAAAATGTATAGAAAGCACTGCTTTTGAAAGGAAATCGATGCCAATTCGAAAGAGATCGCTTCCCAATCGATGGATTATAAGTAAGATTGCCCAGTCTCCCATCACATATTGAACTTCCTGTTTAGGATTTGCAAGCAGTTTTTCACATAGACTTTTCCCGCGGCTTCGCTACTTAGATATATACCCCGTTTGCTTTTATATACAGTGTATACAGATTGCTTTATACGATTATTCTATTTTACGTATATAAAATGTAAAACGTTTTCTGAAGCTACTTAGGAACTTCGCAATGCTATATTTGCTTTATATGTCCATGTATAGTAAAAACAGTATTTAGGAATATATTTATCGCCTTACTATAAACATTTGCTCATTTTCTATCGTAAGTCATAAATATGAAAATCGGTAACACAGCAATGAATAGCAATACATGTATATCATTTTGCCTGGAAAGTTTCTACTTTACACCACGATTTAAGATACAATTTCAATGTGTTATTGAAGTTTGCTGTTTCTTTCGATTTCAACCAGTCAGAAATACCCCAAATCAGTTTAAGATCGGCTTTATTTACGTTTCTGGGAAGTTTTGGTCGCTTTGTGTTATGCTATTAAGTAAGCCATTCACAATAGTAGCCTAGTTTTAAACGGTCATTGGTTGTTTTAAACACGAACGGTAATGATAACAGATAATTATATATAATTATATATATATATATATATATATATATATATATATATATATATATATATATATATATATATATATATATATATGCTTATTATACTAAACAATATCTTTCTTATTTTTTCTTGCATACGGATTTCATTGGGAATATTTTGTTTCGTTTATTGGTTGAAAGTATATTCGTTTATAATTATATTATTTATACATTGTATTCCAACTAATTCTATTTTTGAGAATATTGGACAGAGCATCAAAGTTTCATTCGGTCATGTTTTGATTACATAGTAGATGTCAGTCTGTAATAAATTATCGAACTGTTAAATACTTTACGTGAAACTTAATTTATTGCTAAAATTCTCATTGTAAGTTGCAGAAAAATGAAATATACAGATATTGACAATGGAGTCTCACAGCATTGGATTTTGCCATTCCGCTTTTGGAAAGCCTACTTTAAAACAAGTCTTCATTTGCGCGCAAGATGAAAGATAATAAACAATAATAATGAACAAAATAAATCATACCTCAATTTTTTGGATTCGTTTAGGAGAACATAATGCGAATCCTGTTAAGTCAATTCAATACTATATACTTTCCAGGTTCGAGATCTCATAGAGCACGTGAAAACAGCGTTTAAGGAGTACCTTCTTCGAAAGATTTGGCTCGATCCGACAACGAAGGGGAATGCAGCGGCTAAAGTAAGTGATGTGTAATTTCAACGTTCTTTATCTTACGGGGAGGAAACGTTCACTTTGACAAGATCAATGGGTGTTCGTGGCCTAGTGGTTAGAGGGCCCTGAACTTGAATTCAGATGGCGCCCTCTCCGTGAAGGTCTATATTCCGTTGAAGGCATTTGGATTGTCATGAGATGTAGTCTTCTGGTTGACATGCATATTGCCGATGGTTGTACCCGGCTTGACCAGACCTCACGGGCAAATAACTTTGGGATTTTTCTCCATTAGTATGAACTGAGTATTGCAACATAACTGAAATTATTTGTAAATGATGAAAAACCCATATACATGTTAATAAATAAATGAAAAGGTCATCTCTTATTTATTCTTAATTCAAAACGGGTTGTTGTTTCTAATAACAATAACTTGATAAAACGTATCATATTCAAAACTGTGTTAAATGACAATAACGTAATGTAACTCAACTTGTTTAACACTGTGTTAACGTGTTTATTCAAAACTGTGTTAAATGACGATAACGTAATACAACTCAACTTGTTTTACACTGTGCATGATAAACGACAAACGCATAAATATACTATAATCACTCAGCAATCAAATATATTTATTGATTATTTATCGAATATTTATCGATATGTTATCGGTTATTTACAGATCGATGAGATGATAGACAAAATCAGCTACCCATCGTTTATTCTCAACACCACATTTCTAGACGAATATTACAAACGGTTCGTTGTCGAAAAGGACTGGTTTAAAAACCTCCTCAACTGGAGAAAGTTCGTCATCAGAAATATGGTAATAACGCTAAGCGAGAAATTCGACAGACAGAAAAGGTGAGATTTATTTATATGAAATTTGCGCGATTCTCTTTTATATAAAATATTGCCTCACAGAAACAGGCAGTTATGGTGGATAATTGAATTATCATGAAAGTGGTTAAAATAACAACAAACAAATCAATATAACCCCTTTTAATACGTATCAGTTCGTGTAATATGTATATGATCACATTGGATATCTATTATTGCAAAATGTTATAATGTATATGACCACATTGGATACATGTTATTGAATTATGTTATAATGTACATTGACATGATGAGAAACTGTTCATAGTTAAAGCCAATAAAGAATCTTGAATGTTGATAAAATGTATACCCACAATGCATCTTTCTTTCCAGTTGGATAAATCCGCCTGTCACAGTGGCGTCCGACTATTCACCAGTGAGGAACGATCTCATCTTTCCTATTGCCTTATTTCATCTTCCCATATTTAGTCCAGAGGGACCCGCGTAAGTAAACAAAAATAATATTACGAAATAGCTCGAACATATATTTTATACTTTCTTCGTGACATTGGATAGAAACCATCGTGACATAAGGAAATATTGCTTGTCAGTGGACACCTGAAGTTGAGACGTTATTGATAAAGTGGTTGACACCATTATTGCCTACCATAATCGAATTGATAAGCTTTTATTGACTAGTAGAAATAGGCCATACTCTTCTAAAAGACAAAACTTGTAATCATCTTTATGGGTAGCCTAAATGTAAAAATACAATAGTACAGTGGAATATCTATGACTCGAAGTTTCTCAGGCCGTCGAAGTAAATTCGAGGCCCCAAATTGTTTGATCTTTATGCATATGTAAGAGACCTGCCAGGGGCCCGTTTTACTAAACAACTTATGGAAAATATATGCGTAAGTCATAATTGATAAACATGGATAGTATCTTCAATGAAAGTACAATGTTGCAATGTGGCACTTCATTGGAAGCGTCTCGGAGAGACGATTCCAATGATGTGTCACTTTGCAATATTGATTTGTCCAATATTGAAATAAGAGTTGTTTTAGACTTACGCAAATGTTAAGCGTAAACTGTTTAGTAAAACGGTACCCTGCTGTACGTCGATGTTCCCTTCTCCGTGGATTTCTTAACGTCGAAACTTTTATATAAGTATGTATCCACACTCTCTTTGCAGTTCGCTCAATTTCGGCGCCATTGGATCCCTCATTGGACACGAGATCACACATGCATTCGATATACGAGGTAATTCTTTACGCAAATAATATACTTTTATAACTTTGAACGATAGAGAGATGTCGTATTGTGAGGTATTACACATCAAATAAACTAAATATGAAAACAGTTACAGTTACATTATACAACAAGACCATTATTTTGTGTATTCCCAGGACGTCAGTATGACTGTTACGGTAAGTCACGTGACTAGAGGGACCCCCCATTACGGCGGGAATGTTTAACGCTGTATTTCCTTAATTAAATGTGTCTTGTGTCAAAGTGACAGTGCACACCAATGCTGTTGTATATATCCACGTATCTTTTGTAACAATTATAGTTTTTAACAATACCGTTGTTTTGTGTATTCACAGGACGTCAGTATGACGGTTACGGTCGGTTACGTGCCTGGTGGGATCCCGTTACGGCTGGAATGTTTAACGTTGTACTTACCCAATGTTTTTGTGTCACAACTACAGCATATTACACCATGTTGTTATATTTACCGATCTGTTTTGTATAAACGTTATAGTATATGACAATGCCGTTGTTTTGTGTATTCCCAGGGCGTCAATATGATGGTTACGGTCGGTTACGTGACTGGTGGGATCCCGTTACGGCTGGAATGTTTAACGTCACGACACGCTGTATGAAGGACCAGTATGACCATTTCACCATCGGGAATATGACCGTAAGTCAGCGGTACATGTAGCGTGGCTACATAAGGAAGAGCGTCTTTGATTATATTGTGTGCTTTATTTAGGCGATCTGGGTACTGTTTTACTAAACAGTTTACGCTTAAGATTTGCGTAAGTCTAAAACAACACTTCCTCTTATTTCATTATTGGGCGAAGCAATGTTGCAAAGTAACACATCATTGGAATCGTCTCTCCGAGCCGCTTCTAATGACGTGTCACAATGCAATATTGTACTTTTATTGAAGATACTATTTATGTGTATCAGTTATGACTTACACAAATATTTTCCTTAAATTGTTTAGTGAAACGGTACCCAGGTGCATTGCTCTTCTCGTTGTGTAATATCCTTATGTATGTCTTTGTTTACATTGTGTGCTTTATTTTAGGGAGCTGCAGGGCATAAACACACTTTCAGTTATTGTACATGCTCTTCCCTTAGTGTAATAGCAATCGTGATAGAGGAAGACCCCCTTGTTGTACATAAGGGTGTGAGACAAGCTAGGTAGACATTTTACCATTCTGTTTGTCAAATTTACTTGTGTAGGGATTTGAACTTTTACGGAGAGAAGAAGAAATGACGTGCAGTCTATTTTTAACGTGTCTACATTCCGTATATCATAGTGATCCAAGTTATAAACATGCATTAACATTTGAAGCATCCGATTCTCTGTATGTCAATGACTCATATACAATGTATTGTATTTACATATAGGGTCTACATTTGAATCATTCCTGTTGATTATGTTGTATGTTGTATATACATAAAACAAATTGATGGTTAGGTACAAGATCATAATAAAGCCTTAACAAAAATGAATAGTTTACTTTAGTCTTGCAGTGAAACTTCGAAACCTATTTTATATACGTAAATACTTATTTCTTTACAGATCAATGGTGAGCAGACGTTAGAAGAGAATATAGCCGATAACGGCGGTCTTCGAGCAGCTCATATTGTAAGTTAAGAATCTTAAAAGTATTCCAGTCCAAAATACACGACTCGCAATTGTATCTTTAAATTATTCTCTCGTATATACAGTGAAGCCTCGTTTTTCCGGACCCCGTTTATCCGAATGTCTCGAGAGACGAAAATGGCCGTTTAGGACAATTTCTCCTTGAATTACAAAGGTTTGCATCAAACTTAAATAAAAATGTATTCCACATATATTCTACCTTCCATCTTTTTCTGTTGATTATAATTATGCAACACATCTCTAGATGAGAGAATGGGTGAACATTGCCGGTTATCGAGTGAGCATGCCGTCGATTGGTTGCGGTGTTTATTAATCTCATTTCTTACGTTTTCATTCTTATACTTGGTGACTGGTTAGTCGACGTTTTAACGTCATTAACATTGCATCGTTTGACAAGTCGGGTTGAGATCTGAACGCAGACTGCTTCATGTCTTGGAGTGTTTTATGCCTTATGACAAACACTATTTATTTTTTACAGGCGTATGAGCTCTGGATGGATGAGAATGGGGAGGAGGCGCCTTTACCTGGGGTTAGTCTGACTAACACACAAATCTTCTATATCAGTTATGCTCAGGTAAGTTAGTCAAACCAACACACATATCTTCTTAATTAATTATGCTAAGGTTACAAGTCTAACCAACACACATATTTTCTATATTAGTTATGCTCAGGTATGTTAGTCAAACCAACACACAGATCTTCTATATCAGTTACGCTCCGGTAAGTTAGTTAAACTAAGACACAACTGTTCTTTATTAGTTATGCTCAGGTACGTTAGTCAGAGCAACACACATATATTCTATAATAGTTAAGCTTAGATACGTTAGTGAGACTTATAAACGTGTTTTCCAGCAGTAATTTGTATGTGTGTTCATATTTAAAAAAGAATCTTTTCTTTAAGCTATGTTCATGTATGTTAGTCTGACCAATAAAAAGGAGCTGCTTACCACAAACTATAAATGCAAACTCGGTGTTTGTTTTCGTGTACCTATATATGTGTATGCATCATCGTTGACGTCGTCATAATCACCATTACGATCAATAAAATGACTTTTAATGTTTTTTTTTCTAATGTTTTTCTTTTCAGTTATATTGCTCAAAGTGGAAAGACAGTGGTATAAAGAAGTTTTTGATGAAAGATACACACAGTCCTGGCCCGTTCAGGTAACCAATTAAATATATATGACAACACATAATTAGTGTTTAAAAAAGTTCGTCGCAATTTGAGAACTGATACCATTGTAGAACGGTCCTGTGCAAGATTGTCGTTCTTATTTTATTGCAGACTTCTCACAGTAATCTCCCCTTGTTACGCTGCATCAATCCTGTTAAGGGAGATCACTGTGAGGACTTTGATTGTGTTGCCCGATTCTGGAAGCGTAATGGTGCAATTGCTGAAGTTTGCATGTTATCAACGACCACGAATAAACAATGCTTTTACATAAACTAATAACGAAATCATTGTGACAAGAAATAGGAACCTTCTTTTAATAAGAAGG
Source organism: Cerastoderma edule (assembly GCA_947846245.1). NCBI lineage: Eukaryota > Metazoa > Mollusca > Bivalvia > Cardiida > Cardiidae > Cerastoderma > Cerastoderma edule. The sequence goes on along the minus strand of OX401415.1, from coordinate 21,588,570 downwards.
TTGTTATAGTCCCAACTGTGTCAAGTGTAGTCTATTATAAACTTTTTTTTTTCTATTTTTTTATGGGTTTTACATCACATCAACATTATTTCAGTTATGTAGCGATGCCCGACTATTAATGATGGAGGAAGATCCCATACTCAACTGCCCATAAGGGCTGGTCAAGGTGGGTAGAACCATCGGCATTCCGTAAGTCAGTCGGGAGACTGCCTCTCATGAAAATCCATATCCCTCTCAGGATTTGAACCCACGCGGAGAGGGGCCATGTGATTTCAAGTTCTGTACTCTAACCACTATGCCACGGAGGCCCCTATAAACTATTAAGATACATCATAATAAGTCATGATAAGGAAAATGAATTTGTATGGGTTATTGGACAATCAAACGGTGGGAAAATTTAGAGAAACCTTCGTTGCAGCTGGGTGCATTGCTTGTGAAAAGCTACCCTTCCCCCATTCGTCGCATCAGTTTCTTTACTTTTCTTCGCTTTTCTTGGGTCCTTTATACGTGTAGGTATCAATTGGTTTTTGTAGGTATCTATATGTTTCGATGTAATTGACATCGAGTATACTTTATGTTTCGATGTAATTGACATCGAGTATACTTTGTGTCATTTTTTCCCCAGGATCGAAGGTGCCTTATCCAACAACCAGGCGTTCCAAGACACGTTCCAGTGTTCCAACATGGCCAGGTATAACCCTCCGATAAAATGCCAGGTGTGGTAAACCACGCCCATTCCTGTTATACGAGCAACGCCTTTCTGATGCATTCCAAGATAGCCCACAAGACACTATGAACCGAACTCCGTGCAGGTTTACTTCCCTTTGCTATTCTGCAGTACACTTACCCCCTTACCGAACAAAAAGGGACTTAACTGCGTAGAAGAATGGTTGTCAACGAATGAAGAATGATTTCCCTGTCGTTTGGTGCCTTTGGTCAAGTCTGTTTCATATGCACCCACAAATCATGTTTTATACAGACCCGTGATAAGTTGGTCCGTTTTAAGCCCTTCCCCATGGGTACAGATACAACTATTTCTTCATTAAATCAATTCAAATGTACGCTTTGACCAGGTACGATGAAACTGTGTGAACATGTTTGTATCGGGTTAAAGTAAAGAAGATATTGATAAATGTCACATGTTGCACCTTTTGTACATTCCTCTTTTTGTATTTTTATGACGGTTCCATATAAAACGCAACAACTATCGCCAATTTTACCATATCAACAGTGACATCTCATTTTAGTTATTGAATAGCATCTACATTTGTATTATGAAAATGGTTTCTAAAGTGTTCAACTGAAGATGTGTTCCAATGATTAATATACATTGAAGCCTCGTTTATCCGGACCCCGATTATCCGAATGTCTCGCAATCCGAACGAAATTGTAAGGGAAAGGAATTATTTGACCAGTTTGTTGCAGACAACTTTTCAAAACATTGTGGGAAAAGGAGAAATTGCTCGTGACGAGCAATTTCTCCTTTTCCCACAATGTTTTCTGCCATATCAGAAGATTATTTTTGGGACGGTCGACAATTTGGCGTTTGCTCAAGTGTTATAAGTATACACGTGCATACAGACCGTTTATGTCTTAATGTGTATAAGAACATGCGCTACTTCATTAGTCCGGATGAATCGGTAATCCGGACATTTTGTTGGGAACGGAAATGTTCGGATTAACGAGGCTTCACTGTACACAAAAAAAGGTTATTTAGCCTGACACTAGGGTATAATGCAGGCACGCTATCACTCTTTTAGAAATTAACCCTTAGAATGCTTGGTAATTTTCTAAAAGTAGATGTTTGTGTCGACTGCCTTCCAAACCTTAGATACCTGCTTAATTTTAATAAGGAAAGATACTCAGAGTAGCAAACAGGTTATATCAAAGACCAGTCGCCAATTTGCTTGGCGGCTGGTCTGGATTTAACCTGTTTGCATAAGCATGACGTCGGTTCCAGCACTATAAGGGTTGAATTAGAAAGCCTTTGATGCGTATGGTAAATTCTTATAACACAACTCAATAACAGGCAAAGACACTGTGTTACAAGTCATGAACACAAATACAGTACAGTTGTATTGTTTTTGAAGTATGGATGGCATACAGACTTTGATTAACATACACATCAACAGTATCTTGGGACAAGTGTAAAGGGCTACTATTACTTTCAACAATTATATGCATTTTATAACATTTTGCCATATATTGATTGTTTTTGCTTTTGTATGTACATTTGCTTAGGCATGTAAATAAGTTTTTATAGATACCGCATGTTTTTGTTTGTTTTTATATTTTCGATTTCAACTCAACCTGTGTTGGGTTAAAGTGAGTGTTTTTTTGTTTTTGCAAATATTTAAAAAGCTTTTCCTTTGTAATATAAATTGATATAACATGTAAATGAAGCATTTATGTATAGTGTTATCTTCCGAGCATTCAATACACAGTAAAGAGCGAAGCGTTTTGAATGCGTTAACAGATACATGTAACCTCCGATATTGATACGTCCCAATATGGAAATTTATGACTGGCTCCAATTTTGAAGCAACAGCAGACGAACAAAAACAGCATGAAAAAAAGAACTTATGCCGCGTGATATTTGGTAGCAACAATTGTGACCAAAAGGATGATTTGGAGTAGTCTTCGTGACTTTTATCCTATCTTAACCCATTACCAAACAATAACGACATTTGACCAGTTTGTTGAAGACGACTCTGGAAAACATTGTGGGAAAAAGAGAAACTGCTCTGAACGAGCAATTTCTCATTTTCCCACAATATTTTCTGCCCTATCAGAGGATTATTTTCCACGTTCGTCACATTTTGAAATGTCGTCTGCAACCTCTTCCAATTTAGGACAGTCGAAAATTTGGTTCTTAATACCGCAAAGATATATTATTTCCAACAGTTTTCACAACTTTTGCCTGGTGTTTATCTCGATTTTAACCAGTCACAAACCAGCACATGATGATTTGTGTTCAGTTTCAAGGGTTTGCTTGCTTGTATTTGCTTAGTACCCTTGTGTCGAGTTGTCAACAATTCTCTAATTTAGTTTACCTTATCGTACATGTACTTTCTGTTTTCTTACATTAAGTGTTTTTCTCTTGAGTGATGTCTTGGCTTTTCTGCAAAATATAATGTACATGTATTTGTATTTTTAAAAATGAAACGAGAACAAGATAAAGATTTTGCTTATTTTTGCAATAAAACTATAATACAAATAAACATATGCATCTGTCTCATCTTTCTTTATTTCCAAATATACCTCGGTCAGTATGTTATCATTTGACCTTGTAAAGTGCTGGACTTGATCTTACAAGGTCCAGGGATAGAGACTCCAGACACGAGAGTCGATGGTTCGAATAACATAATTACAAAGGTCCACATTGCGACCTTTCGTTGAACCATATTCGGCGCTAATATTGGCTATATATATCAAGGAAGCAGAATCGAGAGAGATCATTCTACGATGTTAGAACTTGATTCAAAACCGAAGAAGTATAGAATCAAGTTTAAGCTAAACTTGACCCGTCTCCAAATGGGTCGAAATCCCGAAGCATGCTCATATTGATTCCCATGAGGGCTTCTCAACTGTTTGACAAACAGAATGCCGAGATCACGCAAACAAAGAAATAGCAATAATTCGAAATGGCGATTAACCCAAATCAAAAATAATTTACCATATGACTGGAAACAAGAGGCTTCAATGATTTGAGGAAACCTAGCGGAAACTGGAGCACGTGACGAGCTGTTTCGTCTTTCTTCACAATGATTTATAACCTTTACCTTACAGAAGATGAACTCTATTGGAAGACATGTGTTTTTCATTGCTTTCATAAAGAACCATTGAAAGTACCTTGTAGATATCGCAACTAAACCAGAAGCTGCTATGCCAGGAGCATGCGCACTGGTCAGGACTTAAGGCTAAAAAAGACGTGTTGTTAAGAATCTAAGAAGTCATGGGTAGCATTTTTCAATGTAGTTTATGCTTAGTTAGAAATTGCGTTGGTTCAAAACTATAGTCTCTATTATTTCAGAATCAAGTAAAATACAATATTGCTAAGTAAGATGTCACTGGAATCGTCTCTCCGGATTCCGAAACACCTCAAGTGGCATATCATATTGCAGTTTTGTACTTTTGTTTATGAACAGTTCCATGCAGATGTCTAAATATAGCTTCCGGCTTCGACCCTAGACTTGGTCCAGTCTCTCGTCTAGCTGTGGAACCAAAGACAGGTCTATAAAACAAGTTCTTTGTTGGAACATAGTGGAGCCAGTAGGCAGCAGGGACCAGTTTAGTTTGACCTACGCAAAATATGCCTCAAGCCGTTAAGTTAAACACAGCCCTCATACAACAACAATTCTCCCAGTAGATACATGTATCTTGGAATATCACCAGAAATGATGAGAACGACTGGCATATTTGGAATTCCGTGTCCCCGTGATATGTAGGCCTTTATGTGATAAGCACAACAACGTATGCATCAGACGTCATCAGAAATGGTTTTGAAGATAGGAAATACTGCTCATAGTTTTTGTTGTTAATCTAGACGATATATCGCTTTCCCCCCGTGTTTTTCCAGACATGTTGGATGGGTCATAACATCCTATATGAGGAACATATATGAAATCTTTTTTGCAAGCATCTTACACTTTATAAAGCTAGGATAACGTTTATCAAATCTGTGGTATTTGTGAAAGGCATATACTGTAATATATAAAACATCTAGAACAAATGTGTGTGCGTCCACTCAAACGTTTAACCGAACACACCTTTTAAATCACATGACTCTCAGGTAATGTGAAAGTAGAAAATGTAAACAATGGTAAATATTTCTTGTCACTGTCTTTATCCCAGATTTCTAATGTCTAATTATATTAATTTGATGACTATAAACATGACGACATTGCTGTGTGGTTGTTCTGGTTCAAATAGAAACTTCAGTCATTGAAAAGTCGGTACGATTTTTTTTGCCAATGTACGAAATAAAGAAAAAACTGAAACAGTATTCATTTATGAAAGTTGGCTTGTAGTTAACTGTAAGTTGTTTTATACAGTTTGTGGGATTCTTTATTGAATAAGACGAATATTTCCTTAGCCATCATATTATCTTCTGCCCTGAACCCTGTACCATGGGTACTCGTTCACTTACACTAACCCAATTAGATTCTAACAGTGTAATAAATCATTACACTGTTAGAATCTAATTGGGTTAGTGAACCAATCAAGGTAATCAATCCATATCATGTTATACTATTTAAAGTATATAACATGGGATTTGGAACCATTGATTCATTATAGAACCTGTAGTCTGTTTTTCACTAGACTATTACTCTTCTGGAATACACGTAAATGAAAGGGGTAATTTATCCTGTATCAAACTGCATGTATCTTGATAATGAGGTGTGAAATACATTCACTATACATTTACTTTAGAGGAGAATTTTCTAATTCGTAATTGGTTAACTATATGTTTCAATGTAGGCTAAATATATATTTTCATATTGATTCACAGAGAATCTGCCTACTGACGATTAAACCTACAATGAAACATATAGTAAACCAATTCATATAATAACCTTTTAAATTCAAACAGTCACAGAGAAGTCACTGGATGTAATTAACGAGATCATCTTTGGAATGATGGAGTCGGATTTTGAGAGTGTAAACACGGATCTAGCCTCCATTGATTATGCCATCTCTGATAAGAACTATGACAGAAATGGTAAGCTGCTTTGAAACTTTTGCACTCTTATCTAACTCATCCATATGTTAAGAATATATTTACAAGATTTTGACGACTTTAACCTATTCAATACAGTGAATTTTCACATCAATATAGCTACAAAGCACCTTTACAATTGAAAATGTCCTATTTTTAAAATCATACAGTTTATTTAAGAAAACTTTAAGAGTTTTTAAAATGATCAAACTTTGCAATTTAAAGAATGCATTAATACTGCCCAAAGTAAACAGACAAGGTAATATTCTTCATTGACTTAAAAAATCCTCCCAATAAACTTGTGGGTTGAAAATGTCTTTGAGACTGTGATCAGCACTGTTCTCTGAAAACCACCAATACAATATGAATCTACTTTGTTGAAAGGAAAAAAATTAAAATTATCTCAGCTTGGAATTGAAAAAGTATCACAAATATTTTGGGTATACAATAAAAATCACTTTCACAATTTGTGTGAAATTTTTAAGAGAAAAAAACTTTTTAAGACAGGTTTTCCTTGAGAATGTATTGTGTATATGTTATTTTGGTCTTGCATGGTAAAGTGGTAAAGGCTGTAGTCTAAGAATTGAGGGGTCCTGGGTACGAGCCCCACTAGTACCTCAGGTCTCATGGGATTGTCTGTTGGCGAAACCTTTAGTCTAGTATTGGTGTATTCAGGAAAGATGTAACATTGCTTAAAAGTAATTTTACATAGTAATTAATCCTTTGTAAAACACATGGTTTTGTCAATGCAAGATTATCTTATATCTGTTTAACTTTCTTACAGAAATCACAACTGTACACTGGGTTGATAGTGCCAGGCATGCAGAGTGCATGAACAAACAGTGTCGGCAGAAATTCTCTGTCATTGATAGAAAGCATCACTGTCGTAAATGTGGCAATGTCTTCTGTAAATCATGTGTTGCGTACAATCGTAGGCTTAACTACTTAGCTCATCTGGATCCAGAAGGAAAATCATACAAGGTTTGTAGTTTTTTTAAGTGGCCAAGTGGTTGAGGTGTAAAACTTGTGACTAATTTATTAACCTATTTCCTAGTATGTGTTCTTGCGACTGGTTTAAACTTATTTATATCGCTTGTGAAACAAGTTCTATCAAATGAGATAAGTTACCGTCTAGTCTGCTTCCTGGAAACATAACCAGTACTCGCATCGTTTTGTGGGTTGGTCACAACATTTTCACGGGCAAATGAAATACAAAATCAGTCTACAATAAAATGTTTGTTTTTGCTAAATTGATGAAGTAATTCTAAAGAAAACCAAGAAATTGCTTATAACTTCAATATTTTCTTTTTGTTACAGTAGTTCTTTTTCTATTGATACAGATTCACAAGAAAATCTTAACACTAAATACAGTGCAAACACAGAAAAATATTCTATTCAAGGTATGAGATTGTAAGTAAATGCATGTTATATACCCTTACAGGTGTGCTTGAAGTGTTTTGAGACTGATAAAGACACTCTGTGTACATGTAAATCCCTAACTCAACAGTTCAAGTGGTACAAGTCCCACCAATACAACCAAAGGTCCAAGATGGCTGCAGGCGCTCAAAGTTTGAATCCCACATGGAGACACAAGTAAGTCAAAGATTCAGTGTAAGACTGTAGGTGAAGCACTTACGATAGTCTTGCACTGAACCCTACAAAGTGTTATTATCAAGCTATCGGATTGATTAATCTGTTGCTTCATATTGTCCTTCTTGAATGTATAATTATATCAAGAACACAGCGTTAAAAAAAAGGGTCCTGGTATAGCATTCTCAGGATTAATTTCTATGACACTGCAAGCAACATTCCAGTTGTCCCAGGTGTTTTGAGTTCCGCAACATCACAAAGGTTAAGAACTTAATATAGTATTGGACTAAACCCGGGGTTTTATCTGATTTTTATTTACTTGCCAATGAATGCCAAATATTTTTCTGCTCTTGTCTGTTTAGGTATTACGTATTAATTAGGTATTCTATTTACAATAAAAGCCTTTAGACAAGCTGGGGAGTACAAACAATTGACTAAGTCTCCGATAATTATGAACCCTCAAAATGCTAATTATAAAACTGTGTTAATTCTTCTTCTTAATTATAGACTTGACCTTTCCAAAGAGTGTGATCGCCTTATAGAAGGTTTCTGGCAGTCTGTGGGATCATCCGAGACCAAGAGAACTCTCCAAGAGATGACATTGTTTTTGACCACGCCTGATTGGCAGAAATCATCAGTGTGGCTGGTAAATAAATGAATTGTTAACTGATTTCTCGAAGGAGACTTTATGACTTGCCCCATTCTAAATGACGATAGCTGTAGATGTGCCTTAAAACCCTTTTCTTTCATGTGTCTTGTTTAAATTGAAAGCAACAACAGATCCGAAAAATAAAGAGCATCAATGCACTTTGTTTTGGTATTTTGGGTATTTCCCAATACTGAATTGTAATAGGTCTAAACTGAAAGAAAAAACACAATGAAGAAATCTTTATAGCATAACAAATAACTTTTTTTAATATGATATCAGATATAGTTCACATGAGAAATAAACCCAAGAGATCCTTTGTCATTATATCAGAAGACTGCACAAGGAACATAAATTCCAAAGGTGGTTTTCTGAAGCATAAAACTGTGTGTGTTTCTGTTTTGCCATTAAAACTCTGTGACAAAAAAAAAACAAATACTCATGCAGTTTCTTAATAATTATTCTTTTGCAGCAAGAGAGTACAGCAAGCAAATGCCAAGATTGTTACCAAGGTTTTGGACTTCTAAATAAGAACAAGCGGACCTGTAAGTTATGCGGAAAAGTGTTGTGCAATTCGTGTAGTAGACGGGAGTTACTTGTTTACCTGCCAGATGATGAAAATCAAAACAAATATACTCAACCAGCCCTGGCTGTGATAAAAGTTGTGGGGGTAAGTATGTGATAGAATAAAAAAGAAATGTAATAATCTTAGCACTTTTTTAACCCTTAGAATGCTGGGTATTTTTCTAGAAGTAGATTCTTGTGTCTTCTGCTTTCCAAAACCTTAAATTTTTAATCTTTCCTCATCAAAATTAAGCAGATTTTGAAGGTTTGGGTAAGCAGACGACACAAAGACCTATTTTTAGAAAATTACCCAGCATTCTAAGGGTTCAGCCATTTCTTCTTTTGATATGATCTCCTCCAAACAAACCACAAAATGTTTCTTGCTTCTTATTCTTTTAAATGGTCATCTGCTGCTGCTTTGAATTTCAATTAAAGATCAACCAAATATGGTGTACATGTATATGATAGACACCGGTACCCTTTCTCTATTACATTTACACAAGGTATACAGGATTTTGTGATTTGTCAAGTTATTTTGTGACCTTAAGATTCAGTGGCATATAAGAAGAACGTCTATGATATAAAGAAATATGAAAGTAGGATTTTCAGTTCAAAGTAAGGTTTAATTCAAACATATTTATTTTACATTAATTGTGAAAAATGTTTTTACAACTTAGATTAGTCACTCTCTATTCTGCTTCCTGGATACTTGAGTGGTATGTGTATTAATGAAAGGTTGCAAGACAGAACCCACTGCTCACAGGATATGAACCCAAGACCCTTATGTCAGGAGGCCAACACTCTACCCCTGGACCACTTTCCTCAACAGTATAACTGTTGAATCTACTATTTGCTCATGTAATTAGATTCATGAGCAAAATATTAAGGAAAATACACTATTTACATGAATAATTCAGTTCACCTAACAGTAACAACCATTTCTTCATTACTGTATCATGTTTTAAGTTTACATATTTCATATCCATTTATTTTAGAGTCCCGAAGTGGAGCCAGAAATATCCCTTTTACTTCATGTGTGTCAACCTTGTAGAACGTTCTTAGAGAGAAAACAAATATGCAAAGCAGAGGAAGAACTCAACTCAACTGTTGCCATGGAAAAGGAGAATGTAATGTCAAGGTTGTCTGTTGTCAATAGCAACATACAGGAAATGCAGGGTCAGATAGCAGATCAGTTGGATAAAGTAAGGGAGTTAACTCATTTTCCCCCTTATTGAAATCTGTGATTGGTCTGAAATGAAAGAATTAGCAGACCACATATATAATTTGAAATGATACATTTTTTTTGCTTTGGTTTATGTACCAATCATAGATATAAATGGACAAAAGAAGGATTTACATATAGGAAAAGTATGTAAAGGTAAAACAGTTTTGACAGCTGTGCCATTACAATGTTAGGATCTATAAATTGATAGAAAACTTTTTGTAAAAGAAAATAGATAGCCGGTTGCTGAAGGTTTTGGTCTTATAAATCTTGTTTCTATGTTCCCTTAGTTATATGTAATAACAATTGATAGGGAGATTTGTCTATGATTTAACTGCACAATGAAATTGCCATTTTGTCACAATTCTGTCAAATTTGGTATAATTATACAGGAGGCAAATAAGATTATTTTCATTTTGAAATGGGTTGAATTATTGATATTCCATAATGGCTCTCTTATACCTAATATACTGCAAAAGATTTGATAAGCTTGTTCTTCTCCTTTAGTCAGACCAAATACAAACATATTTATATATCGCAAAAAACATATTTTAATATTCACTTGCGCTTCTCAATATCATTTTTACACACATATGTAAAGTATTAGTTAGATTTATTGAGGGCAGAGTTTTTTCCAGCCTACAATATGTGCATAAAAAGACCTCCCTTTGCAGTTTCTACCAATTTCTTTTGTTTTCTGTTTCCCCCTTTTGGATTCTCCCCATGCTAAATGCACAGTCTTCTTTTGGATATTATTATTAAATTGAAAGTGTTCATATTTGGACAAGCCCCTAGGTAAGGGGTGAATTTTGTGTGGTTGGCTTGAAAAAAGGTATCTTTCGTTTTCAGTACCAAGAGACGGTTGAAAGTTTGGAGAATAGCAGTCGCTCATCAAGTTCTGGCAGCAATACCAAAGTGTTGGCAAAAGCACAGGTCTGTTTAAAAACTTTATAGGTAGATAGGGAGGGATTATTGCTAAAATCATGACAGAAATAGATTGATTTAGTCTGTGTTGTAGATGCTACAATTTTCCATTAGAGACTGGACGTGCTTTTTTTTCAGTTACATAATGATTGTCGATTGCATATGACCCCAGTTGGTATACAGTGAATGAAATTTTTTTGTATACACATGTGAAGTTCCTTTATTCTTTAAAAAAGTATTGTTCCAGATACGGTTTCAAAAAGATTTGCTGTACTCGATGTAGGGGCTTGCTACTGACTTAGCTATTGAAGCTTTGACCCCAAACTCCTCTCAGTGATCTCCCCTTGCTACACTGCATGGGTCACTGGCAAAACTAGATTTTCATCTAGTTTTGGAGGAAATTTGAATAATTTTTTATTTTTGGTTTAGTGAATTTTGAAAATTGCATTTTGCGTATTTTAGATTGCCGTCAGCTTTTGCTTTCAATGTAGAAGATACGCAAAATATAAGCAAGAGGTTTGTATGTTGTTTTTGTCAAGCCATGTTGTTTTTTTCCACTGTAGGAGGATTTGTCAGATAATTTCGCCTCTCTTGTAATGAAGATTCAACTGTTGAAGAAGTTACAACCATATGCGGAAACAGACACACAGAAAGTTCTATTCAAGAACTATATCAAGGTATTCTGTGCAATAATGTACTTGAAAAGTCTTCTTAAAACCTACATTAAATGGGCCACATCACGGAAAAAGGGGCACTCGGACATAGCAAACAGTGTAGCCCCAGACCAGCCGCCACGTCACTGACATGGCGACTGGTCTGGGGTTACACTGTTTGCCATCTTAGAGGACATCAAGTTCTACCTTTAAATAAATACAAATGATTACTGTCGTGACTAGATGCTGGAATAATAGCGCTAAGAAAGAGCTGAGTCGGTGGTTTTTATTTATGCCCGAGTGCCCCTTTTCGTGTGACGCGGCCCAAATAATTATATGCTGCACAATTGTACTGGTTCTTGTTTTTGAAAAAGCTTCATTCGGTAGTCTACATCTAGGTTCGCTGGTTAAATCTAACTTTTAATGTAGACATAAAGTACATGTATGCCTTTATTTTCAATTGATTAACTGATCCTCTGAGTAAAAGAAACAATTACATCATTGGCTCATGAGCCAATTTGCTTCCAATGAGAAAACCATTTTTTCAAAGATCATAAGTTGCAACAGCCATAAGAATAATGACATAATGCTAAATGTTAAAGAAGAAACTTGGCTTTTTAAAAACTATGAAAATTGGCACAAAATAAGCTCCTGTTTCTCTATGGTCTATTTCATAGATGTAAGTTTGTTTCTCAAATTTAATCTATGACATTGTCTGTTTTTGAGATTTGATAAAATTTTGATGGCAACAAAGACCTAATAAACATGTGTTCATTGGGTCTCTTTTGGCGATCATCTTATAGGCTAAACCTCTTTTTTTATCTTGTATTCAGAGTAAAAGTGAGTTCTATTTGGACAACATCTTCACATTTAGAAGTTTGAAGAAGAAGCTGGCAGACTCTGCTCCTCCAAAAGTGTTAGAGACTATTCAGAAAATAGTGGACAAACATGTAAGTTTGTTGTGATAATTATGCCAATGAGTGTAAGTTTTTATTAGTTTAGCCCTTTGAATGCTGGGTAATTTTCTGAAAATAATTTTTTGTGTCTTCTGCTTTCTGAAACCTTAAATATAAGCTTAATTTTGATGAGTAAAGATACCCAGAATAGCTAACCGGTTAGATCACAGGCCAGCAGCCAATTTACTTGGCGACTGGCCTGAATCTAACCTGTTTGCAAAAACCATAAAGTCCGTTCCAGCACAAAAAAGGTCAAACTCACTCAGGTATTTAGTACTCTTGCTGATGTGTTGGTAAGACTGGGCATTTTCAATGTGCTGCCAACGGGGATAGAACCTGGGACCCTCATACCAGAGGCTAACGCTCTACAACTGTACCACTGTTGCTCACAAGTTATGAATGGATACACACTTACTTCTCATTGTAGATAAATGGGCCACGTCACGGGAAAAGGGGCACTCGGACATAGCAAACAGTGTAGCCCCAGACCAGCCGCCACGTCACTGATGTGGCGGCTGGTCTGGGGTTACACTGTTTGCCATCTTAGAGGACATCAAGTTCTACCTTTAAATAAATACAAATGACAGCTGTCGTGACTAGATGCTGGAATAATAGCGCTAAGAAAGAGCTGAGTCAGCGGTTTTTATTTATGTCCGAGTGACCCTTTTCGCGTGACGCGGCCCAAATGATGGTTCATTACAAGCCTATAATAACTGTTTTACAAATTTGAAGCACTTAGTATAGTCTTGCCCTGAACCCTCTATATCTTTGTTAATTATGGTATATAGCCCCTTATAATCAAATATTTTCCAATGTTTCTGTTCATGAAATAACTATTAAAGCTATAAAGTATAAAGCGATAAAGGAGAAGCACTTAGTATAGTCTTGCCCTGATCCCTCTAAATCTTTGTTAATTATGGTATATAGCCCCTTATAATCAAATATTTTCCAATGTTTCTGTTCATGAAATAACTATTAAAGCTATAAAGTATAAAGCAGTTAACAAACGTGAAGCACTTAGTATAGTCCTGCCCTGAACCCTCTATATCTTTGTTAATTATGGTATATAGCCCCTTATAATCAAATATTTTCCAATGTTTCTGTTCATGAAATAACTATTAAAGCTATAAAGTATAAAGCAGTTAACAAACGTGAAGCACTTAGTATAGTCTTGCCCTGAACCCTCTATATCTTTGTTAATTATGGTATATAGCCCCTTATAATCAAATATTTTCCAATGTTTCTGTTCATGAAATTACTATTTAAGCTATAAAGTATAAAGCCCAGTTAACAAACGTGAAGCACTCAGTATAGTCTTGCCCTGAACCTTCTATATCTGTGTTATTTAAGGTATTTTCCCCATTGTTTTCATTTTTCATAAGTTGTTTTCCCTGAAAACGGATGAAATATATTTCCTCCTGTTTTGAACAGTAAAGTTTTGATTTCTTGTTGAAATCTTAACCAGAATTATGTTATGCATCTCTCTTCTGGGAATTTCTTTCTCAAAAATCAAACAGGTTTATTATCATGACAGAAAATTAAATTTCCAATAGGCTTCAATGATAATTTTTGCATTGATTATCTCTGCTAATTGGGGTTATAATGGAAAGATTTCTCTGTAAAACCTTTTCATTTGTAAAGAGTTTCAACATGACAAAGTTCCATAAAGTTGCTAATGTTCAGTGTTCAGGGTACCGTTTTACTAAACAGTTTACGCTTAAGATTTGCGTAAGTCTAAAACAACAATTCCTCTTATTTCAATATTGGACAAAGCAATATTGCAAAGTGACACATCATTGGAATCGTCTCTCCGAGACGCTTCCAATGACGTGTCACATTGCAATATTGTACTTTCATTGAAGATACTATCCATGTTTATCAATTATGACTTACGCACATATTTTCCGTAAGATGTTTAGTAAAGCGGGCCCCTGGATATGCAACATTCTATTTTTTTTTAAGGCCGTTGTGAGTGCGCAAATCTATGTGAGACAGCTGGTGTTTGAGTCGTTACATCTTTGCAGTAAACATTCCTTAACCGACATCATCCCATCACTGCTTCATCATCTAGATTCGGTAAGACCTCCATTGAAACTCCATCTCCTGACATGTCTAACATCAATAAGTTTTGTTGCGACTATTTTAGAGCAGTCCGAACAGCTTTTCACTATATTTTGGCTTTCCTGGGTAACAAAACAGAAAAAGTGTTGACATTGTTTAAACTCAGAACAGCTTCCTCAGCAAATATTCATATATGAAGAAATGGGTTGATTTTTACCCTAATTGTAGTTTATGACAGGTCCAAATTGAAAGAAACAGCAGGCGATAATTAAAAATAACATTTTTTTTAGACTTTAGGCAAAAACTAATGTGACAACAAGAGAAATTCCTTGGTATGAGCAATTTTCTCTTTCTACACATTTGTTTTCTAGGCTGTGTCCAATGCAGATGCAGTCACAAAAGGTTGTAATGAAGTAAGTTATTAATTGATTAATTTCATGTATATTTTCATACAGACAGTTGAAGATGAGACAAATAAGTGCCTACAGTCTGATCTAGAGGATTGTCAGGAACATGGAGAAAAACTCAGCATGATAGTAAAGTCACAAATAGCGGTAAGTATGTATAGAAATTAGTTTATCCTGTCACCAGCTCAATGAACGGACCGATAACAGGGTGCCGTATAACATTTGTGATATCCAGCACTAACCATATATCACACATTCATGTGCGAAATAATGACGTCATATATACGTCATGGCATATGACGTCATGTGTGCATCATTCTCTACTTGTTTTCTGTCTTTTGTTTCCTTTATTTTGTATTTTGTTTTCAGTTTGTTTGTTAATAATATTCCTTGGAGGTTACAGGATAAATAGAATAGATGATTGGTGTCTTTGAAAAGGGAAAGTTATTGGGCTCGGCATCGGAATATTATCCGTTTCGCCTTAGGCTCACCGGATAATATTCCTACGCCTTGCCCAATAACATTTCTGATTCACGACACCAACCATCTATTCTCTATTTATTGTATTCCATTAATATCAAAAATCTTTCATATGTTTTGGTGTTATAGAGTCTAAAAACAAGTTCAGAGGAAGGTGATTTTATCCTGGTAAAGCCCATATCTATGACAGATTCTCCATATCAACAGAATCCAGTGAATTCATCTGCTTATCATATTTTCTTGATGTTTTAACATACCAGATTTAACTGTACCAACAGTTGAAGACTGGTGGAGACATTGTGAGTTGTACATGCTTTTATGGTGCATGAATACACAAACTCAAGAGCGTTCTTATTTTTCAAATCAGTGGCATGTTGGATTTTAAGTGAAGCTGGACAAAGTCAAGAGGAGACTTAAGCAGTGTGTAAACAATAATTTAGTCTAAGATCATCTTGATTCAGGATGCAAGACATTCGGAAAGGTCCTATTGGCGTTTTCTGAATCACTATTGTTGGTATTAAAAGCAATAGGACAAATCCATGTTGCGGTTGATTGGTTAATTAGACTTGAACTTTCATTTTGGACCTATATTAAAATCCTTTGTTTGAAAACTGATTATATAACTTTGTATTTTTTGTTTGAAAGAGCTTTAAACAACAGCTGTTCCTAACACCTGACCGAATTTGTGTCAATTTATTCACAGGACCACAGACTTGTGAGATTATCAAAGCGCCAATTAGCCCAAACAGGATCTTCACATGCAGCGGAAATGTTACTTCGCAGGACACGGGAGGTTCTTGACCAAGTCAACATTCAACTGTGCATGAAGTCCATAAACCGTAGTTTTCGAGGGACAAAGAAAGCTTTAAAAGAGACAAAACAGCACGTGGATCAGATACGGACAATTCAGTTATTGAGGAGTAAATGATGGATATTCATTGTATTAATCTTTTAGGTCATTTCTGCATAATTGATTTTGAAACAAGTTATCATTGGAAACAAACCTAAAGGAATTATATATATATGTGTCAATAAGGCTTGAACATGGATATATTTTTTTTTTATAGACTATTGTGGCAAAAGGAGATATTGCTCTATTATTGAAAACAAGCGGAGATGAATTAAATATGCCTCAATAAGGCATGAACATGGATATTTTCTATTTACAACCATTATGGCAAAAGGCAAAATTGCTTTTATCATCATCAACATCATCATTATCATCCATTTTTTATTTGACAGGCCATTAATAAGGCTTTTGGTTAGAAAGAGGCATATTTTTGTACTATAAGGCTTGATTAAGATATTTTTTGTGCTGCCAAAAAGGATTACCATCTACATATATGCTTTTTCACTTTTATAACTACTTCTTGTAAATGGCAAACTCTATATGAAATTGGAGGGCAATTTCAAATAGACCTTAAGCTGAATATGGCCCTATAACCACCCATTGGGTAATTTCAAAGGTGTAATTTTTTATTTTTTGACGGTCTATGTAAGGTTTGAGGCATCTTTTGATAAGAATTCAAGCTGTACTGAGCTATAGGACTTTGAAACACACTTTTTATGTTATTTTCAATTGAAAATAATAACACACAAGAAAACTTCTCAATGTTTCATAGCTATTGTCAGGAATAAAGCTTAGACTGTTCTAACATAACAAACTTGAACTTTTGGGGTATGTGGGCATGCTCTCAGGATATCCTTTTCATACTTTTGGGGTATGTGGGCATGCTCTCAGGAAATCCTTTTCATACTTTTGGGGTATGTGGGGCATTCTCTCAGGAAATCCTTTTCATACTTTTGGGGTATGTGGGCATGCTCTCAGGAAATCCTTTTCATATATAGCTGTGATGTTTGTGATTGTTGCTTAGTTATATGACTTTGTAATAAAATTAAAAGCTATTAAAACATATTCAAAGTGTTATTTCAAATAAGGGATCTCTATTTTTGTCTACCTTTTTAGAACCAATTTGATGAAAAACAAAACGTGTCACAGCTTGATAGTCAACAAACCAGTGCCGAGATAACTAATCCATAGTCCACTGGAAGCTATTTGCACAATGCATCATTTATTTAACCATATATAATGATGTAGCCATTATGTCAGTTTGTTAACTCTTGAGATGTCCATGAATAGACGCCTAATAAAAACAGTACAACAAAAGCAGGATCAGCACACTTATGACATACAATGCATCCTACTTGCTTTATCAACTATTGACAATCTTTATATAATTGGCATTGATTATCAAAGTATTCCAGCATCACATTAAGCAAATAGTAGTCATCTGTATTTATTTTGAGTAACAAATCTCCAACAACTTATTAAAGTCGCATCAAAGGAGAGGAGTACAAATAAATTAGTTGAAAAATATTTGGAGTTCTTTTATTATGTTCATGAAAGTAATGAGAATTAGTTAAGGAATGCCTTAAGACCATATGAAATAAATTCATTTAAAATAAGTTATTTGTGCTTGAAATATAGTTGTCTCCAATTCAATCATGTTTATCAACAACCTGTTTGTTTACAAATTCAAGATAACGAATTCTGATTGGTCGGTTCAAAAATAAGTGTATCAACTGTCAAGGTCAGAGGTGAAGAATCAGGAAATCTGAATTATAAAACTTGCTAATCTTGGTTATTTCTGGTTAAATTTCACATTTAAATTGTGTTGATGGTGATTTCTAGTGATAACTATTTGAAACTATCCAAAAGTTTACCAAATAATATAGTTTGATATAGCATTTATCTCCTTTTATGGGCCTTTAAACATATATTTGCTGTGGATTCTGATTTCTGGATAAAAAGTTACTGTAACTCTTCAGCAAGAAAAGTTGTATGCCCTCAATTCTGCTACCTCAAAAAGTAACTAACTGCAGGACATCTAGTCGCTCTAGATTCTGATTTCTGGATATATGTTAACCAAAATACATGTAATTGCTCTGGATACGATTACTGGGTACATAATAACCAAAATACATGTAATTGCTCTGGGTACGATTTCTGGGTACATAATAACCAAAATACATGTAATTGCTCTGGGTTCTGATTTCTGGGTACATAATAACCAAAATACATGTAATTGCTCTGGATACGATTTCTGGGAACATAATAACCAAAATACATGTTATTGCTCTGGTTACGATTTCTGGGTACATAATAACCAAAACTCATGTTATTGCTCTGGAAACTGATTTCTGGGTACATAATAACCAAAATACATGATATTGCTCTGGATACGATTTCTGGGAACATAATAACCAAAATACATGTAATTGCTCTGGATACGATTTCTGGGAACATAATAACCAAAATACATGTAATTGCTCTGGATACGATTTCTGGGAACATAATAACCAAAATACATGTAATTGCTCTGGATACGATTTCTGGGTACATAATAACCAAAATACATGTTATTGCTCTGGAAACTGATTTCTGGGTACATAATAACCAAAATACATGTAATTGCTCTGGATACGATTTCTGGGTACATAATAACCAAAATACATGTTATAGCTCTGGAAACTGATTTCTGGATACATAATAACCAAAATACATGTAATTGCTCTGGATACGATTTCTGGGAACATAATAACCAAAATACATGTAATTGCTCTGGATACTGATTTCTAGGTACATAATAACCAAAATACATGTAATTTCTCTGGTTACGATTTCTGGGTACATATTAATCAAAACTCATGTTATTGCTCTGGAAACTGATTTCTGGGTACATAATAACCAAAATACATGTAATTGCTCTGGATACGATTTCTGGGTACATAATAACCCAAATACATGTTATTGCTCTGGATACGATTTCTGGGTACATAATAACCAAAATACATGTAATTGCTCTGGATACGATTTCTGGATACATGATAACCACCAGACATGTAATTACTCTGAATACTGGTTTCTAGATACATAGTAACCACCATACATTTAATGACTCAGGATACTGGTTTTAGATAGAGAATAACCACCAGACATGTTTTTGATCTAGATACAGATTTTGGATACATAATAATCAAAATAAATGTAATTGCTCTGGATAATGATGTCTGGATAGATGATAACCACCAAACATGTAATTGCTTTGGATACTGATTATTGGATACATGATAACCACCTGACATGTTATCACTCTGAATACTGTTTTCTGGATACATAATAATCATCAGACATGTTTTTGCTCTGGATACTGATTTCTTGAAACATAATAACCAACAGATATGTAATTGCTCGGATTATTGATTCCTTGATAGATGATAACCACCAGACATGTTATTACTCTAGATACAGATTATGGATACATAATAACCAAAATACATGTAAGTACTCTGAATACCGATTTCTGGATACATAATAACCAAAATACATGTTATTGCGCTGGATACTGATTTGTGGATAAATGTTAACCAAAGTACATTTAATTGCTCTCAATACTGATTTCTTGATACATGATAACCAAAATACATGTAATTGCTCTGAATACTATTTTCTGGATACATGATAACCAAAATACATGTAATTTCTCTGGATTTTGATTTCTGGATACAGAATAACCACAAGACATGTAATTGCTTTAGAAACTGATTTCTGGAAAGATGTTAACCAAAATACAGTAAATTGCTCTCAAAACTGATTTCTGGATACATAATAACCACCAGACATGTAATCGCTCTAAATACTGTTTTCTGGATACATAATAATCATCAGACTTGGTTTTGCTCTGGATACTGATTTCTTGAAACATAATAACCACCAGATATGTTATTGCTCAGGATATTGATTCCTTGATACATAATAACCACCAGCCATGTAACTGCTCTGGATACTGATTTCTGGATACATTATAACCAGCAGATATGTAATTGCTCGGGATATCAATTCCTTGATAGATGATAACCACCAGACATGTTATTACTTTAGATACAGATTATGGATACATAATAACCAAAATACATGTAATTGCACTGGATACTGATTTCTAGATGCATGATAACCACCAGACATGTAATTGCTTTAGAAACTGATTTATGGATAAATGTTAACAACAATACATCTAATTGCTCTCAAAACTGATTTCTGGATACATGATAACCAAAAGACATGTAATTGCTTTGGAAACTGATTTCTGGATAAAAGGTTAACCAAAATTCATTAAATTCCTCTCAAAACTAATTTCTGGATACATGATAACCAAAATACATGTAATTGCTCTGGATATTGATTTCTGGATAAATGTTAACCAAAATACATTTAATTGCTCTCAAAACTGATTTCTTGATACATTATAACCAAAATACATGTAATTGCTCTGAATACTATTTTCTGGATACATGATTACCAAAATACATGTAATTTCTCTGGATTTTGATTTCTGGATACATGATAACCACCAGACATATAATTGGTTTAGAAACTGGTTTCTGGATATATGTCAACCAAAATACAGTTAATTGCTCTCAAAACTGATTTCTGGATACATAATAACCACAAGACATGTAATTGCTCTGGATCCTGATTTCTGGATACATAATAACCAAAATACATGTTATTGCGCTGGATACTGATTTGTGGATAAATGTTAACCAAAGTACATTTAATTGCTCTCAATACTGATTTCTTGATACATGATAACCAAAATACATGTAATTGCTCAGAATACTATTTTCTGGATACATGATAACCAAAATACATGTAATTTCTCTGGATTTTGATTTCTGGATACAGAATAACCACCAGACATGCAATTGCTTTAGAAACTGATTTCTGGAAAGATGTTAACCAAAATACAGTAAATTGCTCTCAAAACTGATTTCTGGATACATAATAACCACAAGATATGTAATCGCTCTGGATACTGATTTCTGGATACATGATAACCACCAGACATGTAATCGCTCTGAATACTGTTTTCTGGATACATAATAATCATCAGACATGTGTCTGCCCTGGATACTGAGTTCTCGAAACATAATAACCTCCAAATATGTAATTTCTCGGGATATTGATTCCTTGATACATGATAACCACCAGCCATGTAATTGCTCTGGATACTGATTTCTGGATACATAATAACCAACAGATATGTAATTGCTCAGGATATTGTTTCCTTGATAGATGATAACCACCAGACATGTTATCACTTTAGATACAGATTATGGATACATTATAACCAAAATACATGTAATTTCTCTGGATTTTGATTTCTGGATAAATGATAACCACCAGACATGTAATTGCTTTAGAAACTGATTTCTGGATAAATGTTAACCAAAATACAGTAAATTGCTTTCAAAACTGCTTTCTGGATACATAATAACCACAAGACATGTAATTGCTCTGAATACTGATTGCTGGATACATGATAACCACCAGACATGTAATCGCCCTGGATACTGTTTTCTGGATACATTATAATCATCAGACATGTTTTTGCCCTAGATACTGATTTCATGAAACATAATAACCACCAGATATGTAATTCCTCGGGACATTGATTCCTTGATACATGATAACGACCAGCCATGTAATTGCTCTGGATACTGATTTCTGGATACATAGTAACCAACAGATATGTAATTGCTCAGGATATTGTTTCCTTGATAGATGATAACCACCAGACAGTTTATTACTCTAGATACAGATTATGGATACATGATAACCAAATAACATAAAATTGCTCTCAAAACTGATATCTGGATACATGATAACCTTTAGACATGTAATTGCTCTGGATACTGATTTCTGGACACATGATAACCGAAATACATGTTATTGCTCTGGATACTGATTTCTGTAAAAATGTCAACCAAAATACATTTAATTGCTCTCAAAACTGATTTTTGATACATTATAACCAAAATATATGTAATTGCTTTGGAAACTGATTTCTAAATACATATTAACCAAAATTCATTAAATTGCTCTCAAAACTGATTTCTGGATACAGGATAACCACGAGACATGTAAATGCTCTGGACACTGATTGCTGGATACATGATAACCACCAGACATGTAATCGCTCTGAATACTGTTTTCTGGATACATAATAATCGTCGGACATGTTTTTGCTCTGGATACTGATTTCTTGAAACATAATAACCAACATATACGTTATGCCTCGGGATATTGATTCCTTGATAGATGTTAACCACCAGACATGATATTACTCTAGATACAGATTATGGGTACATAATAACAAAAATACATGAAATTGCTTTGGAAACTGATTTCTGGATAAATCTTAACCAGAATACATTAAATTGCTCTCAAAACTAATTTCTGGTTACACGATAACCTTATGACATGTAATTGCTCCCAAAACTGATTTCTGGATACATGATAACCAAAATACATATAATTGCTCTGGATATTTACTTCTAGATACATGATAACCACCTGACATGTAATTGCTTGGGATACTGATTTCGGATACCTATCACCATAAGACATATAATTGCTCTGGATAATGACCTCTGGATATATGATAACCACATGACATGTAGTTGCTCTTGATAATGATTTCTGGATACATTATAACCTCCAGACATGTAATCGCTCTGAATACTGTTTGCTGGATACATGATTATCATCAGACATGTTTTTGCTCTGGATACTGATTTCTGGATGCATAATAACCTCCAGACATGTAATCGCTCTGAATACTGTTTGCTGGATACATGCTTATCATCAGACATGTTTTTGCTCTGGATACTGATTTCTGGATACATAATAACCACCAGATATGTAATTGCTCGGGATATTGATTCCTTGATAAATGATAACCACCAGACATGTTATTACTCTAGATACAGACTATGGATACATAATAACCAATATACATGTAATTGTTCTGGATACTGATTTCTGGATACATGATAACCACAAGACATGTAATTGCTATGGAAACTGATTTCTCGATAAAAGGTTTACCAAAATACATTTAATTGCTCCCAAAACTGATTTCTGGATACATGATAACCAAAATACATGTAATTGCTCTGGATATTTACTTCTAGATACATGATAACCACCTGACATGTAATTGCTTGGGATACTGATTTCGGATACCAATCACCATAAGACATATAATTACTCTGGATACTGACCTCTGGATATATGATAACCACATGACATGTAGTTGCTCTTGATACTGATTTCTGGATACATAATAACCTCCAGACATGTAATCGCTCTGAATACTGTTTGCTGGATACATGATAATCATCAGACATGTTTTTGCTCTGGATACTGATTTCTGGATACATAATAACCACCAGATATGTAATTGCTCGGGATATTGATTCCTTGATAGATGATAACCACCAGACATGTTATTACTCTAGATACAGACTATGGATACATAATAACCAAAATACATGTAATTGTTCTGGATACTGATTTCTGGATACATGATAACCACAAGACATGTAATTGCTATGGAAACTGATTTCTCGCTAAAAAGTTTACCAAAATACATTAAATTGCTCTCAAAACTGAGTTCTGGATACAGGATATCCACATGACATGTAGTTGCTCTTGATACTGATTTCTGGATACATAATAACCACAAGACATGTAATTGCTCTGGATACTGATTGCTGGATACATAATAACCACCAGACATGTAATCGCTCTGATTACTGTTTTCTGGATACATAATAATCGTCGGACATGTTTTTGCTCTGGATACTGATTTCTTGAAACATAATAACCAACATATACGTTATTGCTCGGGATATTGATTCCTTGATAGATGATAACCACCAGACATGTTATTACTCTACATACAGATTATGGATACATAATAACAAAAATACATGTAATTGCTTTGGAAACTGATTTCTGGATAAATGTTAACCAGAATACATTAAATTGCTCTCAAAACTAATTTCTGGATACATGATAACCTTAAGACATGTAATCGCTCTGGATACTGTTCTCTGGATACATGATAACCAAAATACATGTAATTGCTTTGGATACTGCTTTCTGGATAAATGTTAACCAAACTACATTTAATTGCTCTCAAAACTATTTTCTGGATACATGTTAACCAAAAAACATTTAATTGCTCCCAAAACTGATTCCTGGATACATGATAATCAAAATACATGTAATCGCTCTGAATATTATTTTCTGGACACATGATAACCAAAATGCATGTTATTTCTCTGGATATTGATTTCTGGATACATAATCAACATCAGACATGTCATTGCTCTGGATACTGACCTCTGGATACATGATAATCACCAGACATGTAGTTGCTCTTGATCCTTGTTTCAAAATACATAATAACCACCAGACATGTTATTGCTCTAGATACAGCTATTGGATACATAATAACCAAAAATACATGTAAATGCTCAGGATAATGGTGTCTGGATAGATGATAACCGCCAGAGTTCATGTTATTGCTTTGAATACTGATTTCTGAATACATGATTACTACTAGATATATAATTGCTTGGGATACTGATTTTTGGATACAAAATGACCAATATTCATGTTATTACTCTGAATACTGATTTCTGGATACATGATAACCACAAGACATATAATTGGTTGGGATACTGATTACTGGATACATAATAATCAAAAAACATCTTATTGCTATTGAGACTGATTTACATGATAACCACCAGACATGTTTTTGCTTTTAATACTGATTACTGGATACATGATAATCAAAATACATGTAATTGCTCTGGATATTTACTTCTGGATACATGATAACCACCTGACATGTAATTGGTTGGACTACTGATTAATGGATACATAATACTCAAAATACATCTAATTGCTATTGAGACTGATTTCTGGATACAGGATAACCACCAGACATGTAATTGCTTTTGGTACTGACTGCTAGATACATGATAACCAAAATACATGTAATTGCTCGGGATATTTACTTCTGGATACATGATAACCACCTGACATGTAATTGCTTGGGATACTGATTAATGGATACATAATAATCAAAATACACCTAATTGCTATTGAGACTGATTTCTGGATACATGATAACCACCAGACATGTAATTGCTTTAGGTACTGACTGCTGGATACATGATAACCAAAATACATGTAATTGCTCTGGATATTTACTTCTAGATACATGTTAACCACCTGACATGTAATTGCCTGGGATACTGATTCCAGATACCAATCATCATAAGACATATAATTGCTCTGGATACTGACCTCTGGATATATGATTACCACATGACATGTAGTTGCTCTTGATACTAATTTCTGGATACATAGTAACCACCAGACATGTAATCGCTCTGAATACTATTTGCTGGATACATGATAATCATCAGATATGTTTTTGCTCTGGATACTGATTTCTGGATACATTATAACCACCAGACATGTAATCGCTCTGAATACTGTTTGCTGGATACATTATAATCATCAGACATGTTTTAGCTCTGGATACTGATTTCTGGATACATAATAACCACCAGATATGTAATTGCTCGGGATATTGATTCCTTGATAGATGGTAACCACCAGACATGTTATGACTCTAGATACTCTGGATACATGATAACCAAAATACATGTAATTGCTTTAGAAACTGATTTCTGGATACATGATAACCACCAGACATGTAATTGCTTTACAAACTGATTTCTAAATAAATGTTAACCAAAATACATAAAATTGCTCTCAAAACTGATATCTGTATACATGATAACCTTTAGACATGTAATTGCGCTGGATACTGTTTCTGCACACATGATAACCGAAATACATGTTATTGCTCTGGATACTGATTTCTGTAAAAATGTCAACCAAAATACATTTAATTGCTCTCAAAACTGATTTTGGATACATAATAACCAAAATACATGTAATTGCTTTGGAAACTGATTTCTAAATAAATATTAACCAAAATACAGTAAATTGCTCTCAAAACT
The DNA here is from genome assembly GCA_947846245.1 of Cerastoderma edule. Taxonomy (NCBI): domain Eukaryota; kingdom Metazoa; phylum Mollusca; class Bivalvia; order Cardiida; family Cardiidae; genus Cerastoderma; species Cerastoderma edule. Next base: position 21,562,395 of record OX401415.1, on the reverse strand, counting down.
GATTTCTGGATACATGATAACCACAAGAGATGTAATTGCTCTGGATACTGATTGCTGGATACATGATAACCACCAGACATGTAATCGCTCTGAATATTGTTTTCTGGATACATAATAATCATCGGACAAGTTTTTGGTCTGGATACTGATTTCTTGAAACATAATAACCACCAGATACGTAATTGCTCGGTATATTGATTCCTTGATAGATGATAAACACCAGACATGTTATTACTCTAGATACAGATTATTGATACATAATAACCAAATTACATGTAATTGCACTCGATACTGATTTCTTGATACATGATAACCACCAGACATGTAATTGCTCTAGAAACTGATTTCTGGATAAATATTAACCAAAATACATTAAATTGCTCTCAAAACTGATTTCTGAATACATAATAACCGAAATACATGTAATAGCTTTGGAAACTGATTTCTGGATAAATGTTAACCAAAATTCATTTGATTGCTCTCAAAACTGATTTCTAGATACATGATAACCTTGTGACATGTAAGTGCTCTGATTAACGATTTCTTGATACATGACAACCAAAATATATGTAATTGCTCTGCATTCTGATTTCTGGATAAATGTTAACCAAAATACATTCAATTGCTCCCAAAACTGATTTCTGGATACATGATAACCTTGTGACATGTAAGTGCTCTGAATACCGATTTCTGGATACATGATAACCAAATTATATGTAATTGCTCTGCATACTGATTTCTGGATAAATGTTAACCAAAATACATTCAATTGCTCCCAAAACTGATTTCTGGATACATGATAACCAAAATACATGTAATTGCTCTGAATACTATTTTCTGGATACATGATAACCAAAATACATGTAATTTCTCTGGATTTTGATTCCTGGATACATGATAACCACCAGACATGTAATTGCTTTAGAAACTGATTTCTAAATAAATATTAACCTAAATACATTAAATTGCTCTCAAAGCTGATTTCTGAATACATAATAACCAATATACAATGTACATGTAATTGCTTTGGAAACTGATTTCTGGATAAATGTTAACCAAAATACATTTAATTGCTCTCAAAACTGATTTCTGGATAAATGATAACCAAAATACATTTAATTGCTCCCAAAACTGATTTCTGGATACATGATAACCAAAATACATTCAATTGCTCCCAAAACTGATTTCTGGATACATGATAACCTTGTGACATGTAAGTGCTCTGAATACCGATTTCTGGATACATGATAACCAAATTATATGTAATTGCTCTGCATACTGATTTCTGGATAAATGTTAACCAAAATACATTCAATTGCTCCCAAAACTGATTTCTGGATACATGATAACCAAAATACATGTAATTGCTCTGAATACTATTTTCTGGATACATGATAACCAAAATACATGTAATTTCTCTGGATTTTGATTCCTGGATACATGATAACCACCAGACATGTAATTGCTTTAGAAACTGATTTCTAAATAAATATTAACCTAAATACATTAAATTGCTCTCAAAGCTGATTTCTGAATACATAATAACCAATATACATGTAATTGCTTTGGAAACTGATTTCTGGATAAATGTTAACCAAAATACATTTAATTGCTCTCAAAACTGATTTCTGGATAAATGATAACCAAAATACATTTAATTGCTCCCAAAACTGATTTCTGGATACATGATAACCAAAATACATGCAATTGCTCTGAATACTATTTTCTGGATACATAATAACCATAGTACATGTAATTTCTCTGGATTTTGATTTCTGGATAAATGATAACCACCAGACATGAAATTGCTTTAGAAACTGATTTCTGGATAAATGTTAACCAAAATAAAGTAAATTGCTCTCAAAACTGATTTCTGGATACATGATAACCACAAGACATGTAATTGCTCTGGATCCTGATTGCTGGATACATGATAACCACAAGACATGTTACTGCTCTAAATACTGTTCTCTGGATACATAATAATCATCAGACACGTTTTTGCTCTGGATACTGATTTCTTGAAACATAATAACCACCAGATATGTAATTCCTCGGGATATTGATGCCTTGATAGATGGTAACCACCAGACATGTTATTACTCTAGATACAGATTATGGATACATGATAACAAAAATACATGTAAGTGCTCTGAATACCGATTTCTGGATACATGATAACCAAAATACATGTTATTGCTCTGGATACTGATTTCTGGATACATAATAACCAAAATACATGTAATTGCACTGGATACTTATTTCTGGATACATGATAACCACCAGACATGTTATTACTCTAGATACAGATTATGGATACATAATAACCAAAATACATGTAATAGCTCTGGATACTTATTTCTGGATACAAAATAACCAAAATACATGTAACTGCACTGAATACTTATTTCTGGATACATGATAACCACCAGACATGTACTTGCTTTAGAAACTGATTTCTGGATAAATGTTAACAACAATACTTCTAATTGCTCTCAAAACTGATATCTGGATACATGATAACCACAAGACATGTAATTGCTCTGGATACTGATTGCTGGATACACGATAAACTCAATATACGTAATGGTTCTGGATTTTGATTTATGATAACAAAAAGATGTATTTGCTCTGGAATCTTATTGCTGATACATGATAAACAAAAGACATATTTGCTCTCGTTTCTTGTTGTTTGGATACGTGATAACCACGAAACATGTAATTGCTCAATGCGTATTCTTCGGTGTGTACCATATAAATCCACAGCCGATATGAAGTCTTATTATTTTCAACTTCTAACATTCCACTAACATTCCTCTCATCTGTGAACTAGCACCTTTTATATATGTAAGATTCGGCCTGCTTCCGATGATCCACCACAGTGTGACGTTTTACCAATGGTCTAATGCTAGGAATTTGAGTAAGCTCAAAACAACGTTTCCTCTTATTTCAATATTGAGTAAAGGAACTATTTCAAAAGCACGTAATGTGAAAGGTCTCTCTGAGAGGCTCCCAATGAATTGTCAGATTGATTATATATTAGTGTATGTTTGCTTAACGTTATGCCCATGTACATCGGGTTTGACTTACTCAAATACTTTCCTTAACCCATTACCAAACGACAAATTTTCGACTGTCCCAAAGAGTTTGCAGACGACATTTCAAAATGTGATGAAATTGAAAAATAATCTTAAGATAGAGCAGAAAACCTTGTGGGAAAAGGAGAAATTTCTCTAAGCGAGCAATTTCTCCTTTTCCCACAAGGTTTTCCAGAGTTGGCTGCAGCAAAGTGGTTAAAGGTCTTCATTGTTTGGTAATGGGTTAATAAGTTTCGTAAAACTCTACGCCTGGACCACTGCAATTCAGAAAGGTCCACGAACGCCTAGTCTCGAAAGAGGGGAACTTGTCCTAACGTGTTAAGAGCTATGCACGTCTTTCTACCAAACGCGGGCCCTTTCGAGGCATCTTTTCTGGGACTACGCAATCAAAGATATACTCGTATATACCATCTTTGCCTCTGGCCTCTGGCCTCAGTACAACAGAACAAAGATCTGTTGCAGTTTTGTCGTCTGCTTTTACCTTCAAATTGGACTGGTCGCAACTTTCCATAACGGAATGGCATAACTACTGTATGCATTATGAATAAGGGAGATCGACGAACGAGTGTTTGGCACATGCGCATACGGAATTGAAATATAAGAGGAAAACACGTGTGAGTATCAGAAGCAGCCATAAAATAGTAACATTTTAAGTGAGATGAGTGACTTAATTAATTGCTTTGGCAGACGCCTGAGACACACTTTATGTATTACCTTATCTCTACGTCGGAAAAGAAGACATTACCCATACGTGAAATACCTTTTCTTCAACAGGTGTGTCTAGACCTATCTCGTCCATTGTATTCAACAAGTATTTTAGTTCTGTTACGATACTTTTCTTAAATGGCGTTCTTGATAAACGTGCAAGTAAATATGTAAATTCGAAATAAAAATGTAAATAGTTTAAGTTTGCATGGCGTAACGGGGTCAGTGAGAAAACTGTCGTAACACTTGAGTTGTGAGAGATGACTTTATTTTGTGAATGAAAAATAAACATGTATTTAAAACATGCGCTTAAAACATGTGTTTAAAAGTACGATGAATATTTCACAGGTAAGACTCGTGTTACGTTCACGTCTACGTTAATGTTTTGTCGAGGTACTCTTTCCCTCTGTTAACGTTTACGTGGAAATTAATCGTACGAGAGACAGGCCCCTGAATTTGAAATCACATAGCCCTTCTCAAATCCCGGTGACGACCCGGTAACGACATTCGGACTTTCATAAGGACCGGTCTCTCAAATGACTCACAGAATGCCGACGGGTCAACCCGGTTTGACCAGCCCTTTCAGGCAGTATGTGTTATTTTTCGGTCGTTATGCGTCGGGCAGTGTTACAAAACCAAAATAATGTTGACGCAGTGTAAAACCTATATAGAAGTTAAAATCTGAAAACGTCTCTGGAGTGACCACACAAGTCCACGGATCAGGATCTGTTTACGAATCAGGATCTGTTGTTCGCCCGCAGATAGATTCAAGTTACTTCGCTATCAGCTGCCTTTGGGTTCGGCATGACCCAGTGGTTAAGTGGCGTTCTAAGTTTCCGGGGTCCCATGTTTAAGCCCAAAGGACACCCCTGGTTTGTTGGAAGTATCCTTTGACAGAACACTTCAGAGTCCTGGCCTTATACTGATGGAACAAGGAAAGCCATAACACAACTGAAAGAATATTGACGCGGCGTAAACAACATATAATCGACCAATATAAACCGACTGTCTTTCGCCTATAGAAATGTCGTCATTTGTTTATGCGATGTAAAACTTCAATGAGACAAACGTATGTTTGTGTACCAAAAGTTCCTTTAGTCATCTCAGACTGTTTCGTGAGAACAAAATAAAATAGATACACCTATTACTTCATACATGAATTTTTTGCTGAAACAAATGAAATGTAAGGGCCCGATGGTAAGAAAAATATACATGTACACAACATACAATACACTTTTTCTATCGTATTGATTATTTACTTTTATAAATATTGTTTCAAAAGTTAATTAACGATGAAATTCTCATCATGAGCTATCTATGATTTTATCACATCTGTTTGTAAAGCTTCCTAGGGCAGATGTACCACTGTAAGTTTTAATAAGGGAAGGGTTTAATATAATTTGAGGCACTTTTTTTCTAGATCGTACAAAGGTTAAGCCTTTTCCATCGTTGTCCGAAAATGTCGATTGTTTGTATATTGGGATATAGGTCTCTATTGCGAAAACAAAACATGATGTCTTGGGTTCAATGTAATACTATAGTAAGTGCTTCATGTTCATGAAGCACTTACTATAGCCTTGCATTGAACCCTTGATGTATTGCATTGGTCTAATGGATCAATACTTAAACTTGAGTTTTTGAAAAAAATAAAAATCACAGTTTGTCCGAGACACGGTTACTTTTCCAAGTCATGTACATTACACGGGATTTCATTAAATGATTGAAAATAATAAAAAACAATAGCAGTTGCTTTTTTCCAAGGTGACTTAAAATGACTCGTGTTTTAATTGAGTAGTGAGAAAATGAGAAAGTGCTTTTCATGAGCAATTCCTCCGTTAAGCACAATGGCATTAACCTTTTAGCTACAAGTGCATTTAAATGGGTGTACACGTATATATAGAAGAATGGTTGATAATTTCAGTAAACGAAGAATTGTATACTTTGTTGACCCTTAACATACTGCCTAATTGAACATTAACATTAAGTGGTCACATCCGACGGTGACCCCATTAGATATTAATAATATAGTGGCCAAAATAAAACCTTTAAATCAACCTACATTCGTTTGATTGAGATCTTATACAGTTTTCAACATTTTGTGTGGTAAAATTGACTAGGGGTATTGCACCTTTAACCCATTACCAAACAGTAACGACATTTATGTTGCAGACATCTATAGAAAACATAATGGGAAAATGAGAAATTGCTCTTAATTGCAATTTCTTCTTTTCCCACACTGCTTTCTGTCCTTCAAGAAGATTGTTTTTTAATTCCATCACATTTTGTAATGTCGTCTGCAAAGTCTTTCAATTTGGGACAGTTGAAAAAATTGTCGTTTGGTAAAGGGTTAAATTCCCTGTGTAGTATCCTAATAAGCCTTCTAGGTAAGGAAATGGTGCTTGCCTGCCTGAGGATGTTAAACAATCAATTATTTTCGTTTGTTTTCTTTTTAAAGTGTTCAATTATGCTCTACGATTTCTTTGAATTTGGGACGATACACAGTCGTTTGATGATTCGTCAGAATACAATTTCCGCCTGTCAGTCGGAATCCCTCGGGGGCATACGTCACACTCTCTCGTTAAACAGCAGACGACAATTTAAAGAATGAAGGAAAACAAATAATACATGTTTACGCTACTTCTATTTCTTAAATCATCATTTTACTTCAGCATAACGCAACATTTTGGAAATAAAAGAGAACGATCTCATTACGCTAAAATTAACGTCTTTTCTTTTAACCCTTTCCCAAACAACCAATTTCTGACTGTCCCAAATCAAAAGGGTTTGAAGACGACATTTCAAAATGTGATGGAATTGGAAAATAATCTTCTGCTAGGGCAGAAAACCTTGTGGGAAAAGGAAAAATTGCTCGTTACGAGCAATTTCTCCTTTTCCCACAATGTTTTCTAAAGTCGTCTGCAACAAAGCGGTCAAATGTCGTTATTGTTTGGGAAAGGGTTAACATGCGACTGTCAATGTGACTGGCAACTCAAATAGTAAGGGTATTGCAAATCGTATGATGACACTTAGGCCTAGTAAGGGTCTAAATCAGAACTCATACAAATGCTGGATTAGTTGTTAGAGTTCTTCGTCGTGAATGGATAAAGTTCCAAAACTGCACTGTTAAGATTCGGTCTATAGAACGGATTTGCATGTAGCTTGCAAAGGTAGGTCACATTATACTTAAGTGTAAATGTAAGATCATGTAACGTTAATATATTTCATAATTGTGAGTGCTACTTGAAAAAATGAAATTGGCAATTCATGTTTAAACAATGTGGGATTATTTTTTTCTTTCAAAACAAACGAGTTGATTATTGCAAATACGGCACACTGCTCATTTTTTTCGATTGGTAAGATCTAGGGAAAATCACGTTGTCAAATAGTCTGACTCTTTAGTTCTTTAGTTTGGTATGTTAAGAGACGTACATCACTCTTTCCTTTTCTTCTTTTTCTTTGTCTTTTCTGTAGTGTACATGATCGCACTCTTGGGGACTACAGCATAATAAAATTACTGAATTATTTACTTATAGTGATGAAACCGACTTCAATACTGTTGCAAATAGGTTAGATACAGGCTAGCCGCAAAGTAAATTGGCGGCTGGTCTGTGATCTATTCTGTTTGCTAATCCGAGTATATTTCCTCATTAAATCTGAGCAGATATTTGAGGTTTTGGAAAGTAAACGACACAAAAAACTATTTTTAGAAAATTACCAGGCATTCTAAGGGTTCATATCCTTGGTCTGACAAGTCACAAATCTGGTAAAACTGTATGTTCATTTTCAGATTTGGGCTCGTCTAATAGAAGCGATTTAAACTATAGTTTATTGGAGAAGTTTGGAAAGACGGTAGGAAGAAAAAACAAAATACGGTTTTGGAGAAGGGTCGTCTTCTTTCAAAAATGCAATGTAAAATTTACCCTTACTCTGTAGTACCTTTTTTTGGCTCAACTGCGACAGAAGACTTAAAATTACTTGTTTACAGGCATGATTGCTTTTAGAAATTTGAATGTTAAGAAATGATTTCTTTAAAACTGCAGCTGTGCTGTTGTATGATAGGCACTGAATATAGTCATTGAAAGTAAAATTAGATCGTCATTAATTCTTTAAAATGTGTTAACGGTGAACTAGTGTGTACAGTGTATTTTGATCCAATTGCGTGCTTTAGCTTTTGAGTTGACACCTATCTCATAAAAACTGTACATACTTAGATAAATGTGACGATTCCTGAATTTAATTATGCTTTCAAAGGCTACTTTTAAACGTATATCAAACAACAATGTAACAGTTATATCCAAACAAATATCAAAATTACAAAAAACACCAAAATACACGGGCTCTGTGTACAAATTCCCCTTAAACCGTATGTGTTCTCTGGAATTCGACAAAAGTACCATTCCTTTGAAATATTTCCATTGTCGTCAGCTTCTGCTTTCAATATGGACAAGTCATAAAGTTCTTAATGGGGGATGGTGGTGGTGATAGAATTACTCCGATTTAAATATATCAATCATTTATGCACTAGTGTGTATGTATTAACGCGAATCTTTAATTGTATTTGCCTGAACAGTACCCATCCCAAGAAACCATCGAGACAAAAACAAAAAATGTTCTCAAAACTAGAAACTTGCCGATTGTCCATCATTCATAACTTCATATTCAATTAATGAGGAAATTGGTTAATCTATGTATACTTATACTAATAGCAGTTTAACCCTTTCCCAAAAAAACAAATTTTCGACTGTCCCAAATTGAAAGAGTTTGCAGACGACATTTCAAAAGGTAATGAAATTGAAAAATAATCTTCTGACAGGGCGGATAACATTGTGGGCAAAAGAAAAATTGCTCGTCACGAGCAATTTCTCCTTATTCCACAATGTTTTCTAAGGTCGTCTGCAACAAAGCTGTCAAAGGTCGTTATTTTTTGGGAAAGGGTTACACACAGCAAGGTTATAGTTATTCACACTAATGTATAACTTTAACCTTATAATGGCTTACTTAATTCGTTCCTTTACACCAATTGTTTAATCACGAAATAAAGTCAATATTGGACACCGCTATGACAAAAGGAGATGTTTGTCGTAGCAACATTATTGTTCAGGTGTTATCCATCGGTTTACGAAAGGTCCTTTGTAGATTGGTAAAGTAGAAACCAAATACCAAAGAAAAAGTCATTGTTCTTTTTTTCTATTTTCGTGTCGCTTGTCGTTTCTCCTAAACCGGATCAATAGCAAAATATCATAAGAGGGGATACGACCATTTTAGTACTGGTCTAACGAACCAAGCGAATAAACCTCATAAAGACACAATCGCATTCCACCAGTAAAAGACACTGTCGTCCACTGATCAGTTGTGTTGTCTTTATTCATACCTGCATGTTCTCTATAACAATGCATCATGTTTGCTAATTTGCATACATTTTCCGAGAAGGTTGTATAACACTCACCTCCAAGATCACCCCACCGCTGTCACCAATGTAACGATTCGTTCAAATAAACCACATAAATGCACATTCACATCCGATCAGTGAAAAACACTGTCGTCCACTGATCGGTTGTGTTGTCTATTTATATACATGACGGTTTTCTAAAACAATGCACCATGGTTTCTAATCTTCATTAAGTTTCCGAGAATGTTACACTACACATGATCCCCATCTAACAGTGTCTTCTATATATATTTGTATGTACAGCGATGCACTGAAGGCGTTCCAGTCAGAACCTCCCAGCCTTTGTGAAAACGACAACAGAACACCAAAGGCAAACAAGATGGCTCCCAATTCGGGATGGAGCACAGCTATATGACATGATGCATTTCCTGAAAGCCAGAAAGGGAGGGTTTGATTTCAAGAATAGTTAAACAAAGACGTGCGGCAAATAGTAGTGCGTGAATAAGACTCAACCATGGTGTACAATCTACCATTCGTGGCAGGAGCCGACAGAAAGCTTGGAAGACGGCGCAGACTGATTTACTTGACGTTTGCAATGTTCTTCTGTGGTACATGTATGGTATACTATGCCTATACAGCACCTCCAAACCATTCGCTTAATCTCATGGACATCGGGTGGATGATGAAAGGGAAAAACAGGTTTGACGACAAGACAGTTACGATGCAGGATGTAGCAAGTTCTTTAAATATAGATAATCGTTTGATACAGAGAAAGCCGTATGATAGACACACGTATGGATTAAAATTGTTTGAGTGTCATGGCAACAGTACAATGGCCAGTCCCAAATACTCGAAAATAGGACACATATTCTATGATCGCGTTGAGTATGTGTACTATGTTAATTTGCATTTATACGATGAAAGCAAAGTGAGCCGAACCTCTGGTGGTGACGTCATTCTGATGTGGGCGGAGCAAGTTGGTGGAGATGGGCGTGTTGCTGGTCACGTGACAGACCATTTAAATGGCTCGTACACGGGGAAATTCAGTCTCTTCTGGAAGGGAAGAACTGCTTTCAAGGGAAAAATTGCATCTACCTTAGAAAACCAGTGCCTTAGATCGAACGCATTGTTCAGATACGGAAATACTGTTTACGCAAAGCAATCGGGTTGGGGAATTCACGCCGTATTCAAACAAGGAGCGGAAAACATCTACCAGACGAAATGTGGTGCCAACCCACACATACATCTCAGTACCAAACTATGCAATTTCACGACTTTGAATGCGAATACTCCATGGTTCTGTGGGGCTCCTTTGAACAGCACGTCACTAACTTGTTCAAGCCTGCATCACTTTACCGTCGGAAAGTTCGATACGAGTTCAATCCCCTCTGACGAAAAGATGACAAACGCTGGACATGGTGTCATCGCGCAAGACCTCAAGGTTAACATTGAACACCGAGCTAAGAACAGGGCGAGTGTGAAGTGTAACAAATATCCCCCACGGAACACTTGGACGTATATTCAACCATCCGGATATTGGGCCAAAGGCCGATGGAACTGCGTCCATTGCGATAACAGTGCCATGGATTTCTCGTACAAAGCGTTCCGAAAGTGTCTGAAGGGCAAATACTTCTCGGTGATCGGAGATTCGACGACCAGACATATCGCTGAATTTGTCATAGAACATGTACTCATGTTTGGTGAGGTTAATTTGAAGGATGGACTTGGCGACGGACCAATACCGGCGTATCAGGTCCACCATCAGTACAAGGGCTTCAATATTACAACAACATACTCAAAACACGAGTTCCCATTCCACAACAGCAACTTTCCCCCGAACAACATAACGTCAATACCACTCGAGTTAAAGCGCCTAGAATCGTATCCAGTCGCCGGGAAAGATATCATAGTCCTGCTCCATCAGCACATACACCTACAAGCATACCCCATTGACCAGTTCCAGCTCAGAATGAGGCTGATCGTACCGGCCATTAAACGTTTACTCAAGGCCAAACCAGGGGTCACGATCCTTTTCAAGGGACCCCACGTGAGTATAGACGATCAACGGTGGTTCGATCCCCGCATATCGCTGATATACTTGGACATTCTACACAGCGAGTTTCACGACATACGTGATCACGTGATCTTTCTTGACACGTGGTCCATCACGGTGGCGCATAATAGCGAGAATTTCCATCCCGGTGGTAATGCCTTCTACAGTCAAATACATCAGCTCATGTCACATATATGTACTTATTGATCATTTACTCAATACCTGTTGATTATATTTGGATGCATTATTTAAAAAAGGGAAAATGCTTTATATGGTTATTTAGGTTTAAGAAACTTTGCCAAAATAAGGCAACTAAGTTGCCGTACTCTCTGGAAGCCTGATGCCAACTTTGGCAAACAACATTTGATTACGTTTTTTGTAATATGGGACGTATATGTGTTGAAAAGAAATGATAACGACAAAAGGAGAGTATACTAATCACCAGAACTTTATTTTGTTAAAGTTTTGTTTCTCTCATTCGTCAAATTATCAAAGCGAAACATTAAGAAAGAGCGCATAGCCAACTAATTAATAAAGAAAATCAGTTATGATTAATAGATAAAGAAATGTTTATCATGTTCAATAACTGCATTTAAAGAACTTTTTCAAATGCTCTGTGACTGTATGAATGTTATAAAAGTTCAGGTTGAATGTTTTGTTAATAAATCAAGTTATTATAGGTTAAATTCTATAACATTTTGTTTCATTTTTTCCTTAGTTTTTAATATTGCATTAATAGTATATTGTATTTCGATAATCTTGTGTTTCACAGCTCATAAGTCACATAGTGATGAAGGAATGGGTGCTGGTTAAGCTGTGTAGAGACATCTGGAACCAATTAGACCACATGAAAGCATCAGTGACACTACCTCTCACAAAATTACTTAGCTGTATCTGGATTCATATTCATTTATATGGGATTTTACATCGCATCAACATTGTTTCAGCTATATCCCAATGCCCAATTTTAAATGATGGCGGAAGACCCCATACTCAGCGGCCCATAAAGGCTGATCAAGCCTGGTAGAACCATCTGCATTCCGTAACCCGGGAGACTACGTATCTAGATTCAATTTGTATAATTGGGTTTTTTTACATTTGACATCACATCCACAGTGTTTCATCTTAATTGCAATACCTGGCTCGTAAAAGATGAAGACAAGCTTATAAATTTACGACCAATAAGGGCTTGTGTAGTCCGAGTACAAGATAGAACGACCAGAAATCTGTGAGTCAGTTGAGTAATTATCACTCCATGAAATTTCAATATTAGAATCATTGACAGATATCCGTTACTATGCTTAGATCCTATCAGGACACCATCTGTCATCAAAGTCTTAATCTTATAGTATCCGGATTTTAACTAAGTGGGGAATAGTGGTTTCAAGATCGGTATGTATCAAACCACTTGATCTCCATATGTAGACATGTTTGTAAACAAAAAGGAGAACAACTGAATAATTTATCACAATTCTTTTATTCAATAATCTGTTTTTGACTCATTAAGAATTAAAAACAATGCATTGATTGGTTAGCATGACTCCATGCTTGTATAAAATGCCCTTTAGACTCATGACAACACCACTGCACATCTACACAATACCAGACATCGAGGGTTCAGTGCAATACTATAGTAAGTGCTTCATGTTTATGAAGCACTTACTATAGTCTTGCGCTGAACCCTCGACATGCTAATTCAAGCAGTGTTTGAAAGCATTGTGACAAAAGGAGTGAATGTACAATTCCGTATTTTGCCACAGTGTTTATAATTTTGATCTGTGTATGGGTATTGGACACCAACTATTTCCTATTGCTAATGGGTAGATTCCATTATGACAAAAGGATAAATTGATTGCTGCAAGCCATTTCATCTGTCTGAGTTGTGAGAAAAATAACATGTAGAGACAACTAAAATAATCACAGGTCAAAATCAAAAGGGTACTAAAAATGTTCAATAAAATACAATAAAATCAGATAAAATAGATAAATTGACAGTCATCTTATTGTCTTGTAAATAAAACCAATTCATAAAGCATATTTGGCCTATCACAAGAACAAATTAAGGACCAATGAGTGTGTCATATGACATTGTTGTTATTTGTCACTAGATCATGTGATCCATGTGCACACCTGTCAGTATTAATTTACTCTTTTGTCTCCTCTGTTTCTTTCTTATATTCATTTTCTTATTTGGATTTGTTTAGGTTACAGGATAAATAGAACAGATTGATGGTTTCTTAAATTGAAAAAGTTATCAGGGTTGGCTTCAGATTGTTATCAGATTTGCCGTTGGCTTACTGAATAATATTCCTATGCCTTGCCTGATAAAATTCCTGATTCAAGACACAAAGCATCTATTCTCTATGTAGCAGACAACATTAAAGATAGAATTTCTCCACATTTTACAAAACGTTCCAAATAATGACCATAAATATCAGTCATGCATACTATAGTCTTTTTCCTCACTCACTTTGAGTAAGGAAATCTATTTTGTCTGATGTTAATTACTTAGCACAGAATAAGGATAAGTATCTTCCTCTTGATAAATTCAATACAACTGGCCATTTCTATCACATAAACAACAAACTTGAGTTCACACATTTCCAAATATGAAATTAGTGGCTTGACCAAATTGAAAGCAATAGTAGATGACAAAAAATAAATACTAAACTAATGCCATCAAATTGAAACAAATGATGTCTTGTTTAATCAAATCTTGAAAGATGATAGTGACTAAATAAAACGAAAGACTCTAGACTTTACCATTCCTTGGAAACCATTCCTTGGCAACCATTCCTTGGCAACAAATGTCATTAAGAGCAGTTTTAGATATGACAAAAGGGATCTATAAAGAACTGTGAAACTGTTTAATACTTTTGTAAAATATCGAATTTTGTGGAATTGAAATAGCAGCACAAATCATTCATTATGTATCAAACCAGCATTTTCTTAGTCATGATGAGTAACCACCACATGTGACAAAAAGATAGATTGCTGATATTGAGTGAAGTCTCCTGTTTTTCCCATTGAATCTTACATTACAGAGAAAATTGACACACACTTAAGATTGCCTGCTTTTGTGTTCAAGTCAAGCAACAATCATAAACGTCCATGGGTATAAGGAAATAAATCAAACGTGAAGATAAATTTCTTTAACCCTAAGAATGCTAGGTAATTTTCTAAAAAAAAAATTTTTTGTCTTCTACTTCAAAACTTTTAATATCTGCTAATCTGTTAATGAGGAAAGCTACTCAAAGTAGCAAACAGGTTAGATCACAGGCCAGCCGCCAATTAACTTGGCAGCTGGCCTGGATCTAACCTGTTTGCATAAGCACGAAGTCTGTTCCAGCACTGTATGGGTCAAGATTGCCTGTTGTTGTTTCCAAGTTGCAACAATCATAAAATTATATGGTATATGGAAATAAAATAAGAATTAATTGCACTAAAATTTATAAATAAAATCCATTAAAAATCAGTTTTCATAATGATAATCTGAAAGAAACCTTTTTACAAAGATGTAAAATGGGATTGATAAAAATTATACTTTCTGTACCTTTAAATATTCCTTAGTAACCAAACAAAGCTTAAAATGGCAAACACCATGAGGGACAAGCTTATGGACATAAGGGACTTAAAAATCTTAAATTAAGACTTTGATGCATTCTTCCTATGTTAAAATCTAAATGGAAAGTTTTTTCCTAAAAAACAATACATTAACATAATGAGAAAATTTAAAAAAGGTAAAGACTCAAGTGTGTGAACAGTGAAGGAATAAATTCTTAACATTGCATTCCCTGCTTTCTCCATTCATGAAAAATGATAAAAAAAGGCATGGCATTTGCCCTTTACCATATTCTTGTCATCTTCTATTGGCTTCAATTAGGACCAGCATGAAAACCTCAAAATCTAATACCAGTACATTTTACATAGGAATGAGCTAAATGGATATAATCTTTTGATAGTGCCACATTCTTTTACAGATAAGTTCCAGCTATTCATTTGATAGTGTGTTCATATCTATTTTTATTCTGTCACCAAGGAAATTTATTGACCAATAACAGGGTGTGGTTTTTTATTTCTGATATCAGCCACTAGATCATGTGATCACTATGCGCATCAGAATTGATTTTCAGTTTTGTTTCACTTTTTCTAGTTTTACTTTCATTTTTTGTTTGTTTATTTGAATCCATACAGGTAACAGGATAGATAGAATAGATGGTTGGTGTCTTTAAATAGGAAATGTTATCATGCTAGGCTTCAAATTATTATCCAATTCGCCTTCGGCTCACCAGATAATACTCCTATGTCTTGCATGATAACATTTCAGAATCACAACACAAACTATCGATTTTCTATATTCATCTTTTTCTCCCATATGTACTCGATCTACGTGACACAGATGAATAACTCAATTGCACAACTAATGTCTCCTTTTATCACAATAATTTCCCTGCTCTCTCTACCTCTTCACACATTGAAAATGTCAATTTTCAAACAGTTATAACTGTTTATTAATAACTTCAATTTGGGCAGCTCTAACGTATCCACATGCAGTAATTGGATAGGTGAAACTGCATTGACTTGGCGAAGAGCGATAAACCCATCAGATCAACTGATGAGTTTTTACCTTTATCACCATATACTTCTGAACCCCTATGCTACTGAAAACTGTCGTCAAGTATTGTCTCTGAAATCCTTGTTGCTTGCAAGAACATTCACAAATTTGCGCTTGTCAATAGACATCTGTATGGTGTCTATACAGCGGAAAAGTAAGTCAGAATCACAGTCAGGCAGCCTTGTGAGGAACTGTGCCAGGTGTATAAAGTCCATGGCCATCATCACCTCCTCATGGTACTGGAGTATACCTGGAACGGGAACAAGAAAGGTAATACAGTCCAACTTGTCTTAAGCAGCCACCCTTTTAAGCAGCCAACTTGCCTTAAACAACCAATACAGAGTCTCATTGTTGGATTTATAGTGTACATCAATTTGTGTTAAGCAGCCAACCTGTCTTAAACAGCCAATTCTCTCAGTTCAATAGGCTGACCTCTTAACACAGGTTTGACTGTATAGGTAAGTTAACAAATGTTATTATAGCCACATTATGTTATGTACATATAAATAATACAATTACATATTAGCCCTTAGAATGCTTGGTAATTTTCTACCTTTTTTTGCCGATTGATTTCCAAAACCTTTAATATCTGCTTAATTTTGATGAGGAAAGATACTCTGAGTAGCAAACAGGTTAGATCACAGGCCAGCCGCCAATTTACTTGGTGGTTGGCCCGTATCTAACCTGTTTGCATAAGCATGAAGTTGGTTCCAGCACTATAAGGGTTTACAATAATCACAATACGGGTCACATTGGGCCTGTAAGTCACTTTAAGTTGAACCATTGATATTATAAAATACAATGAAATTTAACCAAATTTTATTGCAATACAATACATTTAATAAGCATAACATTAACCATTCCCTCAGGCAAATATATCGTAAATGCTCCAGAATGAAAGAAGTAAGCCATAGTAATACAATAAAAGAAAATATATGTGTACTGAATGACATAAGTCAAAGGGCATTGTAACAAAATAAAATTCATCTTGTTATTAGTAAGATCTCTCTCTGCCACAGCAGTTTCTCAAGACTTCTCTAATGCAGATGTGTTAAATGTAAACAAATACATGTATAGCAATGGATCAAAGGGCAGTAACTCCAAAAGTGTCACAGACTTTTTCTAAAGACATCATTGTCTCCCTTCCATCAGCCTGGACAACTTTTTCAGGCAACAAAATTAATCTATTCAAACATGTGATAATGTTAGCTACTCTGCCAACATGACTCCCATTATTATTCAATTAAAATTTTTGAACATGACATTGGAAAAGAAAAGCCATTATAGGGGAAATTCTGTGCAAACAATCAGATAATTTGAACATATACTTTTTGCTTTTTTCATAATAGTTACACTTGACCATAATAAAGTTCGACACAAATGAGCTGTTATAGACGAATGGAGGGACTAAAACTAATTTTTTACATAGTAAGTCAATTAAAAGATTATTTCTGCAAAAACTAAAAATAAAAATTCAAAATATTTTTTCCTTTTATAACCCTATCTGTAACAAACATGTCCCAACATTCAGATGGATTCAAGTTTACATTCTAAAATTTGAATTCAACTTTGTAAGTTAAACAGAAGGTATCATTCTGTAGAGTGCAATGCCTATCAATCAGCTTATAAAGCTAAACAATCTAAACCATTTTCTAAGGTATTTAATTTTTAAGTATACTTTTCAAGTATATATTCAGAGAGATAGATTTATTTAAGTGGGCTTTACAATGCATCAGCATTGTTTTACCTATGTTGGGATGTCCGACTCATATTGATGGAGGAAGACCCCAGACTTGATTGCCTAAAGAACTGGTCAAGTATTGTAGAAACGATGAATGATGATTGTCATTCCATTGAAACCCTGTCAAGACACTACCTCTCATGAAAATCTATATCCCTCACTTGGATATAAACCCATGCTGAGACCAGCAACATGAATTCGAGTTCTGTACTTAAATCAACCACTAGGCTACATAGGCTCCCATATTCAGATATACCAGTTTACATGCTAAGCTTAGCATAGGGATGCCATAAAGTAAGTGAAAACAATGACTGTGATCATTCTTTGAAGAGTCAAGCTAATCATTATCCAGTAAAAAAAGCACGTACCTAGAGCAGTCCTAAATAGAAACTCCTCCCCGTCTCTACAGAAAACATCCCAAACACGGCAAGCAATGTCCAGGGGGAGAGACTTTGTGTATAATGTAAAGATCCTGAAAGGGAACAAATGTATTCACTCATATCCGAAAAATATGCTTTATATGCCTGGTCCAAATTAAATGCAAAATCTCTGTAAATCATATAGTATTAAAAAATGTAAATACACATGTATCCTGAAAGAGAATTATTGCATTCTAAAGTGTTTTATGTGCTTTGTCTAAATTGAACACAAAAACCTCTGTAAATCCATAAAGTATAAAAAATTAAGTTTCCTATGAGATACTCTGATACAGGTGCGACAGAGTGAGCCAATAATAAGTAAGTGGATTAGGTATGTGTATATCTAATAATGCTTCTTGATTAATGTCTTTTAATATATATTATGAAGTATATTGTCATATGTTCTAAATAATTAACCATTTCATGATAGCAAATCATCACAAGTTTCAATTAAGAACTAGTAAATCAATTAAAACCTGTGTGAACGCTTTTAATCTCTGTTTCATAGATTTATCTTTTTTCACCAAGAGCTAAAGGTATTCTCACATGTAATCTGACAGAACTGGCAAAAACCACTTATCAAAATAAATGGAATATGCATGAAGAATCCACATCTGATTGAGCCAGTTCTACTTTTGTCACAGAGGTTTCTCCTAAATTATTTATTAATTCATATAAATAAAAAAAGTTTAACTTACCAATCATAAAGATATAAATCTGGAGTTAAGTTGTGTTTTTTAAAGTGGCTGTATAAGGTGGGTAAACAGTGCATGAAAAACTCTTCATAAGTTTTGAAATACGCTTTCATCTGAAATAATCAATAACAAAACATATTTACACATATGTACAACATATGTACATTCAAGGTTACTTAAAATAAAGAAACCTGTATGCTCTTATTTATACAAAGATCTAAAACACTCACGACCACTTTTGATGATGTGGAAAAACATCATGACCAAAAAGAAAACGGTTAAGTAATCTAGACTGTTGCTTTAAGAAACTAAAATATTATGGTACAATAGAATATCTTCTTAAATAAAGGCCTCTGGCCCACAATGCAAATTAAAAGATAAATATTATCTATCCAAAGCATTGTACTTTTAAGAAATAAAGATAATATACTCATAAAAGTTATATATTACATTAATGTACTATTATCCTTAATCCTTAGAATGCTGGGTAATTTTCAAAACAGATTTTTGAGTCATCTGCTTTTCAAAAACTTTAAATATCTGCTTAATTCTATTGGGGAAAGATACTCAGAGTAGCAAACAGGTTATAATTGGGGACATACAATAAATGATCTGTATGATAGAGTAATAGTATATCCTACATACCAGGTTCTCATCCACTCTGAAGAAGGCCACTTGGCAAGGTCTGTTGAGCAAGTTAGCAAAGGAAATGAACGCATCCGATGTGTCCATGTTTAACAGAAGGACTGCAGCGATGAAAGACATTCCCTGAACCTGAAATACAACCAAATCATCTGTCTTCATGCTTGTTCCATTCTTGTTTAACATCATGCAACATTATTTCAGTTATGAACAGTTGTGATGCCCAACTCTAAAAGATGAAGGAAGACCCAATACTCAACTACACATAAGTGCTGGTCAAGCAGGGAAGAACCCAATCTGAACACATTGGGTTTATCCAATAAAAACACCTCTGAAATAATAGGGATGAAGCCATATTGTTTCCCGCGAGAATGGCGTCACTTTACTTTCGTTTTTAAAAATAGATCTTAAATATGAAATCTTAAAAGTCGTTAAATTTGATTGAGGAAACAACAATACATGTCACAACAACAATTTCGCCATTTGGTATTAGTTACTGATAAAAAATGATTGAAAAGGATGTCCAACACTTCCATACACATTGAACTACTTAACATGCACGCTTAGAAAATGTGTTAATTGCCGGATGCCTATTTACCCGAAAAATTGTTACACTACACTAATATCCGAGATGTATTTCACAGCTCACGGAAATACCCGAGTAGTTCCGATTGGGAAGAACCATCAGCATTCCATCTAAGTCAGTCAGGAGACTGCCTTTCATGAAAATCCAAATGCCAACACAAGGTCAGACAGGAGACTGCCTTTCATGAAAATCCAAATGCCATCACAAGGTTTTTAACAAATGATGAGAGGGCCAATGTGATTTCAAGTTCTGTACTCTAACTAATAGGCCACCAGAGGCTCCACTTGTCCCATCCTTGGAAAGATCTTTATCTAAACTTATTTATTTTACATCCATTGTGAAACAAGTTCTTACAACTTAGATTAATCACTCTCGATTCTGCTTCCTAGATACATAACCAGTACTCGCGCCGCATGTGGATTAATGAAAGTTCGCAAGGCAGATCCCGCTTTTCACGGGATTTGAACCCACGTGTCCAGATTAAAGATGATTAAAGTCTTAATCTTGCTGCCAGAGTAAAGGGTATGTGTGTGACCATAATCAGTTTCAAAGCGAGTGATTGTCGTAACCTAATAAAGAAATATAACTTGATATTCTTATAAAATGAGTGAATATGATAAAGTTTGTTTACAATTAGTGATAAAACAAGGTCAGCCAAGAATCCTCTGGAACCATAGAAATCTGAGAAAGTCTCCATTTTGAATATTTGCCACTCATTAATTTTGCAAATTTTGAGCGCTTGTATGGTTTTAGATTTTCACAAACATTCAATATTTCACACTACATGAGTCTTTTTGTCATAATATCTATTGCCTTTTAAAGTTTTCAGGCAGGTTCTGTATTTCTCATATGAAACATGAACTATAATGGAGTGTTACAACATAAACTTACGTATCCTATATCTGGTCTGTAGCAGGCGTAGGCACCTAGTAAACTGTGCAGCAAATCATGATATGGCCCACCCTGGAAAAAAAAAGCATGGATACTTTGTCTTTTTGGGGGTAAACATTGCCTCAACAGTATTTCAGTTGTATTGTGATCAACAGCTGGTAATCAAGAGAGAAAGACCTGAGGATATACTGGCCATAAATGATGGTCAATCATGGTGGAAGCATTGGCAGCTGTAAGTCAAACACAAGACTATCCCTTGTACATATCAGTACTAGTCAATACCAGGATTTCTACCCATGCATATAAAGGCCTTGTGATTTCAAGTTCATAACCCTAACCACTAGGTAACAAAGGCCCTGGTGTAATACCGAGATTAATCTAAATATGGACCATGTGCCCGTATCTAAGTTCTTTAAATCAAAGTTTTTAACTAGAATCCTGGAATACAGTTATAGTTATTCCCATATTGTTGGATAAATGCAGTGCAGCATGTGAAAAATTCTTCACATAAGTTGAAAACTTATGTTAAAAGTTGCTTTCGCGCCATGGATAAAAGATATTTCCCTTTTAACTTTGCTTAAATAAAATCCATTAATAAATTCTTTGAATGTTGTTGATTAATAAGCATTTTGATTTTTTTATGTACTTTTGTATCAAATGTCCTCCTACAGCAGTATTTATGTAAGTAAGTAAGGAAAGATTGTTGATATAGAAACATGACTTGACTATGCTTAAAGAAGGATAAAATAATACCGGTATAATGTATACAATATTTCAACTTCTGTCTGACAAATGGTTATCTTTTTTAAATGAAATTTCAAATTCGTTTCAACTTCAGGCATCAAACCATTTCTAAATGTAACAAATACAGTCTAACTTGTGTAAAGCAGCCACCCTTTTAAGCAGCCAACCTGCCTTAAACAATCAATACAGAAAGCCTCATTGTTGGAGTTATAGTGTATATCAATTTGTGTTAAGCAGCCAACCTGTCTTAAACAGCCAATTTACTCTGTCCCATAGGCTGGCCTCTTAAAACAAGTTTGACTGTACTTCTCTTTTTGTCGCAATGATTTCTACCCATCAACACAAAGGTAATGTATGTGCTACTTGACAAATATCATATGCTGTTGCTTTTTAACTATAAAGGTGAAAAATATGGTTATGTATTAAAGCATTAAATCTACCTTCTGAAATATGCAGAGTTGAGGGAATGTACGTGAAACATCGAGTTTGATTAACTCAACACTGGATTCTTTACTGGACGGAGGTTCTGATATAGCTGGAAAAGAATAAAACAATTCATTAGTAACAGCGTAACATAGCAAAACGGTATGAAAAGGGTTTACAAATGTAATTGTGTTGCTGTTTGGATGCATAGTTGTATAAAATTTGCTAATAAAAATTGTAGAGATGTCAATAAAAAAGTGTACGCTATTATCCATCCAACATCTTTGACTGGAATACATGCAGTTTGATTCATAGTGGCAAAAGAATTAAATTCATGAAAAATTTCAATTAAAAATCTGTGGAAGAAGAATAAATATCCTAACATTTGAATTCAAGACAGAGTTAGATTAAGGACCAGTTAAGATAACAATCATATACACACAGAAAAAGGTTTCTATGTTATATTTATTCATAAGCTTAAACATAAAGAGGAAAAGAATACATCAGAAAATTGTTAGTTGCAAACAGAGCATATCAAGTCCCAACTGTGAAGTCTTTATCATATGTTATTATGCATCTCTATTTTTTGTTCACAAAATCCAACATATCTTTATGATTAAGAGTTACGACAATTTTAAAAAAAATGAAACTTTGTATGACAGGCCAGAGAACTCCACATATGTGCACAAAACCATATCGAGGGTTCAATCAATACTATTGTAAGTGCTTTATAAACATGAAGCACTTACTATAGCATTGCAATGAACCCTGGACATAACTAAAGTGAATTTGATGTAGCAATATATTTGTGGTGTCTACAATGACTGGGACACTTACTTTCTGCTGTGCCAAAGAATATTGAAGACCCGTCCATCTGTTTAATTCGTTCTTCAGCCCTGCTCACACATATCTCATAGAGTTCTGGAAATAGCCAAAGGATAACATGGTATAACATTAGCTTTGTTCATTCCACTCTGCAGAAACCATGGAATCTTTACAAGGAGTTTTGCTTTTTGACACAGTGATTCCCTAAGTTTTCTGCAATTTTTAGCAATTTTACTGCGAATTTTCACATTAATATCTGTCATGTACACAAAATGAGAAAACAGACTTGTTATAGTCTTTCAATGAACCCTAAATAGTTTATAGCTTGAAGGAAAATGAAATCATCTCCTTACCTTGAGTAATATTGAGGTCATTCCCGAATGCAAGTTTCCACACTTTGCCTCTCACATTGGTAGGGATGCCATTCCACCATAGGTCTCTGGCCTTCTTGGAATTTTTCCTGAAAAATGCATAGGAAAAATATGAGCTATGATTCTACAATTACTGCTGCGCATTCTGAATGATATATATAAGGTATTCAGTGCCATTTTAAAGAAGACGGGCAATTTCACCTTTGGCCATAATAGTGCTTTTCTTTTTTGCCCAGTTTTAGTTTTGTTTTTAACACTGATTTCAGGCTACTAAAACTCTAAGTTAGGTAAAGAAATTGTTTAAACAAAATAAAATCCTACATCAAGTCCAAGTAAGGTAGAATATCTTTGGTTAGTAAAGAGTAAAATCCTACTAAAATATATGTTATGTAAACAATTTTGTTGGAAAAAAAAAAAAGTATATTCCTACAAAGTGTCCAAGTTAAGTAGAATACTACTAGGAATCCATGTTGGGTAAAAGAAAATTGATTAACCCTTTACCAACAACAAATTTCCAACTGGCCCAAATTGAAAGAGTTTGCAGACGACATTTCAAAATGTGACGAAATTGAAAAATAATCTTCTGATAGGGTAGAAAACATTGTGGGAAAAGGAGAAATTGCTCGTTAAGAGCAATTTCTCCTTTTCCCACAATATTTTTCCGAGTCTGCAACAAACTTATCAAATATCGTTATTGTTTGGTAATGGGTTAGATAAAATAAAATCCTACATAGAGTCCCAGTTAGGTAGAATATCTTTGGTCCAAACTCTACTGGCCGCCATAAGCTGTTCCTCCTGTCTTAACTGTTGTTGTTTCTGCTTCTTCTTCATCTTCAACTCTTTTTGTTCTGGAAAATAAAATAAACATTAACAAAACTATGAAGATATCTTACTGTTAATCATTACAAAGTAACATAATACTAAATAAAGAAACAAATGTATTGGCCTGACAGTTCCTGGAAGAAGATCAAAAATAATATATTGAAAACATTGTGAAAGGAGGAAATTCGGTCTTAAAAAAAAAGTTTCTGTCACAATTCTTTCATTGCGCATTCATCTACATTACAGCAGGCAGCATCTTGAGAAACAAGAATCGTACTTTCCCATTAAAGTATGCAAGCTACTTCTCCAACAATTCTGCAAAACACTCCTTTATGCACTTGAATGATTGGGATATTTACATATCATCAAAATCAATATACAAACTTCTGACCTAATTTCTATAAAATTGTTTTTGATCAATCTAACGCATAATTGATGAGAATGTCAATAAATTAAGTCATAGCCCTTGGACCACTTTGCCTGAATATACATTGTATTTAGATTATATCAGACCCATTCTCCAAATATATTTTCTATCCTTCACTTGTTTTAACTTATACCTGATATATTTTTTTATGATAATTCTAAATGAAAAGCAACCATAGACGACCAAAGAAAAAAAACCTATATTGTGTAGGAAGCACTGTGAAAGAAGAATAAGATTCACATTACAGATGATACAAAAAAGAATGACAACCAAATATTTTCTTCATGATATAAGATGAAGATTATTGCAACTTAAATGAAAGATTTCTACTTTTTCGTCACAGGGGTTTCTCTGGTTTCAGCTACATGAAAGCAAACAAATTCTGACTGGTTCATATTGAAAGAGTGCAGTATTTTCTGTGTTTGTTAATTGTTAAAATGGGATTTTACATCACATCATCATTATTTCAGTTAAATTGCAATGTGGACTCATGGTGATGGAGGAAGACCCGTAACTCAACTGCCCCCAAAAAACTGGTCAAGTCAGGTAGAACCATTGACACTCTGTAGGTCAGTCTAGAGACTGCCTCTCATGAACATTCAAATGCAATTACAGGGATTTGAACCCATTCAAAGAGTAGCCAAATTCTTTACTCCAACCGCTAGGCCACAAAGGCCCCTCTTTTGTGTATGACATTGAAAAGAAAACAGTATTGGAAAAGGAAACCAAAATGTTGTAACCTTTTCTTCTTGCCGCAGCCACCATTGCTTCATACTCTTTTCTATGCTTCTCTATTTCCTCAGGGTCCTTCAAGGGTAGGTTCCTGTGAATAAAAATAAGACATTAACATAATAACTAACAACAAAAGCTTAAGTATGTAAAGAATATCAAGACCTATGTCATTGCTCTTTACCCCTTTCCCAAACGCCAAAATTTGACTATCCCAAATTGAAAGAGTTTGCAGACGACATTTCAAAATGTGATGAAATTGGATAATAATCTTCTGAAAGGGCAGAAAACATTGTATGAAAAGGAAAAATTGCTTGTTACAAGCAATTTCTCCTTTTCCCACAATGTTTTCTAAAGCCATCTGCAACAAAGTCGTCAAATGTCATATTGTTTGGGAAAGGGTTAAGTATGTTAAGAATATTAAGAACTATGTCATTGCTCTTTACTCTTTAAAACAATCAGAAATCAAGAAGAGGTATACATCTGTGTACAACACATTCTCTATGTATCCCTTAAAGCCACATTTCAAAGAGGCATGTCTTTGAAATGAAGTTTACAAATCAGAAGAATGGACAATTGAAAAATTGATGGCTTAATTTCAGTTGTGTGCATAGAAACATTTATGTCATGTCAAAGAATGCTAGATGAGAACCGATAAGGTGAAGAGTTGAAAGTTAAGCAAAAATAGATGGAGAGTGTATCATCTTATAAACTCTGTGTTCACTATGTCAATATATTTAATAACTCTTTCTCTGTTTATGATTTCATAAGTTTACTTCATAGGTGCGTGCCACCAACAACATAAATAGAAACATTACGCAGTGTGATGAAAGGAGAAAATGGTCATTATTTGCTTATTCATATGTTTATTGACCAAATTTGAAATTATCTATATTTCATTTGATAATTGACTTTATTCACAAATCACATGCTGCAGGTTCTTGTATACAGGGAAAGGGTCTAATATCTAATCCATCAAATTAATCTGTCACCCACTTCAGCCATTATACTCATGTGTACATACAGCCCATCTCCCATCCCTTTATACACAAATCTTTTAATTAATAAGTTTCCTAATAAAGAATCTTACAAATGTTCAATAAATCTAAAACTACACCAGCTGACAATTCTTGGTTATGAAAAGTAACACCTTCTTAACACTTTCCCAAACAATAATAATATTTGACCAATTTGTTACAGACGACTTTAGAAAGCATTGTGGGAAAAGGAGAAATTGCTCGTAACGAGCAATTTTTCCTTTTCCCACAATGTTTTCTGCCCAATCAGAAGATTATTCTCCAAATTCATTACATTTTGAAATGTCGTCTGCAATCTCTTTCAATTTGGAACAGTCAAATATGTGTTGTTTGGGAAAGTGTTAAGCAGTATTCAGTATTCAGAAGAAAGCTTTAGTGGAGGACAGTGGTCCAGGGGTAGAGGGTTTGCCTCTTGACATAAGGGTCATAGGTTTGAATCTCATCAGCAAAATTGAGAGTGATCAATCAAAGTTGTAAGATTGTTTAACAATCAATGTTAAATAAATAAGTTTAAACTAAACTAAACTAAGCTTTGTGTCTTTCCTTATAAATAACCTTTTTATTAACAGTTTAGGTTTAGAGTCTTCAGCTGCAAGTGTGTCAGTTTCAAGTAAGCAACTAAATATGAAAACTTATCATAAAAACAAATCTCTCCTTTTTTCATTATTTCTAAAATCTTAATTTTAGCTGCATTTCAAAGATAATATAGAATCCATGTCCCCCTTAGAAAAAGAAAATCACAAAATTTTTGAAACAATCAAAATTTGTGTTAAACCAGTGCAACATGTTTATGTGAACTAATTTACAGTGAGATAACAAATTATATCCTATATTAATTACGATACATGTTTATCTATCTAAATTGATGTATGTATCAAATTGACGAGAGGACATCTTCATCCTGTACCTCATAGAAAATCACCATGTGACTTCCATGTCATCTTAAGATTTATGTAAATGTGCATACATTAATTTCAGATTTAACCCTTATAGCACTGGAATGGACTTCATGCTTATGCAAACTGGTAAGATCCAGGCAAGCCACCAAGTAAATTGGCAGCTGGCCTGTGATCTAACCTGTTTGTTATTTTGGGTATCTTTCCTCAACAAAATTAAGCAGATGTTTAAGGTTTAGAAAAGCAGACGCCACGCAGATCTATCTTTAGAAAATTACCCAGCATTCTAAGGGTTAAATACATTCTTTCCCTGATATAACTTTGATCAACAAATGCTTTATTTCCATTTGGGAAATCAAATATCCTAGCTTTAGGTTGAGAGTGCTTATATAATATTGATTTTTCAATCCATGATGAATTCTCCCAACTCTGCTTCCCTTTTTGAAGTTGCATGACATGAAAGTATCAGGGGAAATCTCTGCGTAATCTCCTCTAATGAACTTGCAGTTATTTTGTCATGCTGGCTTAAAATGATGTCCAGATCAAAACAAAAAGGTAATTTAAAACCTTTACTAATCAATACTGGATCCTATTAGTTTTGTGATTTACAGGTTTTGTATATAGTGTTGTGCATGGAAAAGATACCCATGTTTTTCATACACAAAATTTTTTCATTACTTCAAGAGCATTTTTTTTTCATAAGAACCTTAAATTTTGTATTTGAACTTAATTTCAATTGATAAGTACAGTCTTCTCTCGTTATCTAGATATGGGTTATCTTGATTTTTTCCATATGTCAAGGTAAGCTCAATGTCCCAACTTTTTTCCTCCTTTATGTATATAAAAAACATCGCACATCTCGATTTAGCTCAAACCTGGGACCCCTGATTTCTAAGTCTGCCACCTTAACCACTGAGCCACGCAGGACCAAATTGTTAACACATGAGCCTGGCAGACACTATCCACATCAACTATAGGGTGGTCATTTGCTCCTTGTACTTCATCACCAGTACTGCATAATAGTCATTCCCCTTTTTTAAAATTCCTTTTGGATTAAACACTGAATTATTCTTCAGTTCTATACTAACACTTTTTTTGGGATTCATTAGTATGGGACTAGGGCTATGAAATGGCTTGCCAAACGACACTCTCACTAACGAGCTGCGCAGGTTGGGTTCAAACCCAGGACCTCAAAATAACAGATCCACCCCCTAGACCACTCAGCCACAAAGTACCCATTTTCCTAGCTTTAGACTGCTCGTCGAAATGAACATCTTTTATCAGTGGTGAGAGAATAAAATAAATAATGCCACAATGTCAGTTCCCTGAAGGATTGATTGCTGTCACTTAATGCTGTCACGAAATATTCTCTGGTTCCCAGTAAATGGATTGCAGACCTTGGCATGAAATATTCTCTGGTTCCAAGTAAATAGATTGCAGACCTTGCTATGAAATATTCCCTGGTTCCAAGTAAATAGATTGCAGACCTTGGCCTGAGTCTGTATAACCCTAAATGAATGTGGTGGAATTGAAGAACTCATTTACGTAATTGCGATTCTCAACCTTTTTGCCATAGAACCAAACTAGAAGAGACCTTCAAGACAATTTGAATTCTTTGCATATACATGTTAATGGGGCTAGTTGTATAATAAAATAAAAAATTGTCACGTAAGAAAAAGGTCGCTCAAAATAAACAATGTCTCATTAAATTTTATTATTATGTTTAAGGATGTCATGGTGTACATGATAATACGTCTAACCTTTCCCATGTAAAGAAAGTCTTATTTGTATTTTGATGAAGTCTTCATCTGAGTTTTATTTAGTGTTTTTCATCCTTAATAATCATTTACTTGATTTTCCATGTGTGTGATTGTGATAAACTGAGAACAAAGCAAGAAGAGAACTTTGAGATAATCAAAATTTCTACTGCAAATGGATTGACCAAAATGCATATAATATAAAATTGATACAACCCCCCCCCCCGACCCCATAGTTTATTCAAAAGAAACAATGTCTCATTTATTGTAATGTTTAAGGATGTCGACGATCATGTAGATCATATTAATGTGTCTTACATTTATCAAGCAAAGAAAGTCTTATTCCTACTTTGATGAAGTCTTCCACTGAGTTCTATTGTGGAAATCTGTTTTTGAAAATTTAGCGTGTTTGGTTCTTGACGATCCTAAACTCAATTTTCCATGTGCCTGAAAACCGTAACTATGACACATTTTGTTCTGACTTACATTGGCCTGTTTTCCAGAATGAGCGCCGTTGTGGATAGGACCTCAATGTCTTCTTTCTTGGCACGACTAGAAGCTATCTGCTCCTCCTTCTGCTTCTCCTGCAATGAGTTCAATAAAATCTGACTGTTAGATAAAAGTGTATGTTCATCAGTTTGTTCTAATGTTTTCTATCGGATTTTAGAGTCATATCAACAAAGCAAAACGAAAAAAAAGCAAACTAAAGGCTACTTTACAATCATCTCTGTAAAGACTTCTTTTTTTTTTTATCTTAACAAGGAACGTATAAACCTTTAATTCTTATAATTGTTGTCTGCTATTAATTTGATCCACCAGTCACAAAAATCTCAAATAAGGAAATGGTTTGATAGCCACCGAGGAAAAAAATGCTAAAACAAGCAATCTTACTATGAGTCACAATTGGTGTTATTTCATGTCAATTGAATAATCTTTTTTTTTATTTCTGAAGAAGTGCACACTTAAATGTGCATAAATTTTCACAAAGAATTATCTATCTTTTTGCTAAATCATCACAATCTTGTTTCAATTAGAACCAGTTCCAAAATCTCACATGATGAAACCATGGTTGGTATGGATTATATACATCCTATTGAACACATACCTTAAACTCAACCTCTATTTGTACAGGGTCTTTGACTGGTACCTGTTTTGGTGGGATTTTACCAAACAACTTCCATCCAGGCTGGTTCTCTTCCCCATCACTGCTACATATGGATTCTTTTGATTTACGGGAAAACAGATTTCTGGAAATAAAAAGAAAAGAAAGCTTATAATCTTGTCGTTGGTGGGAAAAATACTTCCAATGAGAACCCACAAAATAAGAGTTGTGTTGGGAGTTAATGAAATAATGCTTGAAAAATATGATAATATGCTCTTTTAATTAACCAATGCTCATCTGAAATTAATTAATCTGTGAACAGAAAAGGGTTTGATAAGACAGCTTCCTTTGTTTATTCTCAAGTGGATATAGAGAGCATAAATACTTTCAGTACTTTGATTACTTACTGACCATAAACAAATACCATAAACACAATTGGGAATCACTAGTCCAGATACAAACAGAGTTTATAAGCAGGCAACCATCTTTCTTTGCCATGGTGAAATACTAGAAAGCTCCCTTTCCTACATTCATTGAATACAGTTGAAGTATAATTTTAGTTATAATTTGTTAACGATACACTCAATCATTCCCATATAAAAGCTTTGTAAAAAAAACCTATTCTCATTATTTTGCCGGAAATGATCCTTAGTAATAAACCCTTATAAATGAACCTATCTGGGTCTTGTAACTTTGCGGAAAAAGGACATAAGAATATTCAACATATGACCAAATATGAGAATGACAAGAAATTTCAATAAAAGCCTTAAATTCAATTCAATTAAAAAAAAAAATCTGCCATTTCGAAGAGAATTTTCTTAATTGGTATGAAACCATCATCTCTACAAAGATATTAGATTAATCAAGAATCTGTATTTATCTGGGAAATTGTTGAATACAGTATTTATGGACTGAAGGGTTACAGGAAACAATTCAGAGAAGATTTATGGTTCATTACCGAGGCACGTATAGAAATAACAATCTGTCCACTCAAGAGGGAACTATAAACTATAGTTTAAGTCATCGCAAAAGGGCCGTGCATGTCAGAATTGTGCATTAAAACGTTTTCTTTAAATAAAACTGATTTTACAACAAAGTGATTAAGAAACAATAATGCAAAAAAGAGAAAATGCTCATGATGAGCAATTTCTCCTTTTGTCACCATTGTTTCTACCTTTAGACACTGAAAAGTAACAAAGACACATATGTTTAAGGGTTTTCCCCCCAATCTAAATAGATAATTTATATTACTTCTCCATGGCTGGAAAATAAATAATTTCACATCAGAAAATAACTTCCTTTTTCAAAGACAATAAGCAGAGGTTCAACACACAATGTAAAACTACTTAATGTTTTATTGTGGTCTTGCTCTATATATCCTTCTTAACTACTGATGTTAGACTGAAGTAGATTTCTGAATTCAATTGTTTCCTCTTAAATTTGTTCATGGCCTTAAATTGGCTTTATATGGATTTCACACAATATGAACTAAACTTTTAACAGATGAGATTGTAAACACAGTTGCATTTGATACTTGCTCCTGAAGAGTAATTTTAATTTTGTCACAATATCTTCAATCACGTTTGTTCATGTAAACAACTGCACTCTTGTTGATATGAAAAATTTCGAAAGGTGTAATAGGCTTATCTAACCCCTCAACATGAGAATTTAAAACCGGCCCGAGTTACACCAGAGAAACCATTGTGAAAGAATTTATTTCAAGCAATTTATCCTTTTATTTCTTTTAAAAGTCCTCTGCAGCAGGGCTACAAGATGATGTTTGAATGAAGTAAAGGCTAACCAGAGAAAAGGGTTTACTTTCTGGTCATCACCAACCACCCTCCAACCACCCTCGAGGGTAGGTCGAAGTCACCGCATATATTATGAGGACGACAGATGCACATGGAGACATTAGTTGCAACTTACAATGACATTTGGAATGCAGAAGAAAGCGTTAACTAATTAAGGCAATAGAAAATAATATTCAATCAATCATCAATAAAGTATTCAAAAAGTATTTTCTTCTGTAATATTTGATATAGACCACTGTCATCAAATAGAGAAATAGGTTGTTATGAACAAGCTGAGTCCTTCACTGATAGTGTCCTCCAATGAAACTTGTATCAGGACAGGGTTCAATGCAAAACTATAGCAAGTGCTTCACAAACATGAAGCACTTACTATAGTCTTGCATTGAACCCTCAAATTGCTTACAAAAAGTAGGAAAATAAGCTTCATCACAATGGGTATCTATTCCACCTCAAAAAGAAAATGTTGTTTTTCTTACTAAATGAGTGTCGTCTGTTGTTATTCTCAATTTGTTCAAGGGTTTACTGTATATAGTTGAATGATATATAAAAATTCTTGACATTTGACCCAGACAGATGACCTTAATTTCAACATTAGCAGGATCTTATGTTTGACAGACACATCACCTGAAAATGTTGGTGTAATTTCAATCCTTGCTTAAAGTTGTTATATCACGGTGGCTAATGGTTGTTATGTGAGTAATGTGTCGTCTCACCAGCATTGGCTTGCAGCCTTAATTTTGGTAATATGGTAACTACCCAAGAGGCAATGACTAAACTGATCAACACCACAGGGGTCTATAGTTATCCTTGGGTCAATGCTATGTATAAATAAATAGTTAAGTTTAGTTCAAACTTATTTGTTTTACATCGGTTGTGAAACAAGTTCTAACAACTTAGATAAATCACTCTCGATTCTGCTTCCTGGATACTAAACCAGGACTCGCGCCGATGGGTGGGTTAGTCCCCCAAATTTTTACCTTGCCTAACGGGGTTTGAACCCGAGAGCCTCTACCTCTGCAGTACTGTCGCCTACTGTTGAATATACATGTAGTTTATTACATGGTTACTTGACCCAAGAATAACTAAATATTACATAGCATTGATCCTAAGATAACTTACTCCTTATAGTGCCGCACCCGACTCCATGCTAATGCAAACAGGTTAGATCCAGGCCAGCCGCCAAGTAAATTGACGACGGGCCTGGGATCTAACCTGTTTGCTACTTTGAGTATCGTTCCCCATCATAATCAAGCAGATATTTAGGGCTTTGGAAAGCAGATGACACAAAAATCTATTTTAAGAAAATTCCCCAACATTCTAAGGGTTAAACAAATTGAGGGCATGTGAAAATGTAAGTATATACCATGAGGTAAAGCGTAAACAAAACAGATATATCTATTATTTTACTGACAGACCCTGAAGGTAAATCTTACTCCCACAGCGTGAGTTGACCTGACATAAAAATGTGACCTTCTTACTCATAAAGTATTTACTAGGAGTTACAATATTACAGGTATCTTACAACATTTTCCCAATACCTCATTACTTAAATTGAGGGTTCAATGCAAGACTATTATAACTTAGTGCTTAACACTTTTTGCAGCTCAAATGTAACAAAAAAGCATCACGTAACATTTCAACAACATGCTTTTTAAAACAAATGTTAACCCTTAGAACGCTGGGTCATTTATTTTGTGTGTTTGCTTTCTAAAATCTTAACTATCTGCTTAATTTTGGTTAGGAAAGATACCCTGAGTAGCAAGCAGGTTTGATCATAGGCCAGCCACCAATAACTGATCAGCGAGACAAGATTAAGAATAGTTTGTCCAGACTCAATGTTTGAGTGCCTCGGGTAAAGGACTTTAATGTTAATCATAACATTATTGTTGAGCCTAGATGTGGGTTTTTAGAACACAAGTAGTTTGCTGCAAACTTAGCTAAGTAGATGGCAAACTTTTCGCTGTTTGAAAAACACAATTCTATAAGCAAGTCAGAGGAGCTAAGTTACGCGTTTACTACTCTGAGTTTACCCAATCATACCTCTGAGCATAAACCAGTGTATGAACCATGTATTTTGTTGAACCAAGAAATCCAACATGTTGCAAGTGATATTTTTTTTTTATCCTTTTTCTTTTTTTACAGTAGTAAAGAAAATATGCTGTGTTGGTATTGTTTAAATCAAGTATATTCAACAGCAAATTTGTATAAAAGGGCATAAAAAGCAATTATCCTCCAAGTCATGTTCAAATGTCTTCCATTTCACGTTTACAATTGACAAGGTATTTTTTAACACTTTGCAATTGCTGCATGTCCATATTTTACATATTGACATTTGTTTAGACTTCACAATAGAGATAATTGGCTAAATTGAGTAAGCAGATTAAGGAGAAATGCATTACATAAAGAATATTTACATAATTATGTCATCTGAATTCTATTTAAAGTCTAACTATTAGTAAGACTTTAAATAAAATTTTGATGACATATGTAAATCTAACAAATCTGAATATTTATATAGATCCCACTTTACAAACATGCAATTTTCAATGGCCTGTCTATAGATTTAAAAGTCTTAACTAAATTTCACATAAATCACAAACCATGAAACCTCTGTACATAAAAAAAAATGTTTGCATGTAACAAAGATATGTTATTTATACATTTGCTGAACATGAAGGTTCTCATTAAACAACATAGTTTGAATGGCTTTTTTTATTTTCTATCATCATTTTTTGTCCTCTTATGCTGTATTTAAGAATCATCATAAAAATCAAACTGATGAGGAAGGGTTGATGCACCATTAAGCACAAAAGTCAGAAACTTGAAATTAAAAAAAAAGAAAACGATAAAAAAAAGGAAGAATTAATTACCGTGAGCAGATAACTTAATTAAGGTATAGTGATATTTCAAACTGATTATTCCAAAGGAAACATTATGTTTTCACTTTTCTTACCATTGTCTGCTCTTGGTACTTGGTATGGGATAGATATCATATCACACTTCAGATAGATTTAAGGGCTATTTTAAATTAAGCCATTATAAAATGACATCAGCGTGTATTCTTAAGAAAACCCAATGTATAATCATGTGCATAGGTGACAAGGAAGTATTTGTATATAAACGTAAATCATAAAGGAAAATTCCATATATATTTTGGGTTTCAACTGTTTTCCCCATTCCCTTTTAGCAGACCACATTAAGATTAATTTATCCTCTTCTCACAGTGTTTTGCATCAAATTTGACAAAATGAGGGTTATTCAAGGGTTAGATTATTCGGCGAAAATAAAACATTTACTGACAATATGACCCCCCTTATAATATGTCTGGCCCTTAGTAATCTCAAGGCAATCAATTATCTTAATCAAACACAGAAATACTTATGTAACTGATATGATAGCTTTCAATAACAATGGATTGGCTTTCATAATATAGGCTGAGCCTGTTTATATATGATAGAAGTCGCCTACTCCAACCTTCTCCCCTCTCATGTATATAGCAACACTCTAAGCAGCCTGTAACTATTGCTGTCTTTTCTATGGCATCCCATCATTAAACCTCACCATGATGAGGTTAAATTTCAGTAGATATTTATTTAAATATGTGTGTTACATTGCATCAACAATTTTTCAGTAAAATGATCATTTCATGGCTTATTAGGAATTGACCAGTACTACATTGTACTGTACTAGGCTTGGGCTCTGAAGCGTTATATGTCAATCATATTTCAATAAAACCAGCCGTTCTTTATGGGCTCAAATTGGGGACTAGTCTAACCTCTGTCCTCTAGGACATGCAGGACCTTACAGCCTTATCCTGTTTGTCACAGCAAACTCTTAGCGCAAAAACAAACTTTAAGAGAATTTTCCAGAAAAGGCATCAGACGAACTGAAAACCTCCCCAAAAAACCCCACAATATTTTATCTACTCAACATAACTAAGAGTCTCTTTCAAAATTTCAGAAGTTGCAGATAAGACATAAGCACAATGAATCTATGTGCAATATATGATAGCATACATGTATGATTTGCTATATCTTTAGTGTGTATTCTTAAATTAAACTGATGTTTAACTGATCGTTTCAAAAGTGACCCCCCCCCCCCAAAGAAAGGATTAACTGTACCTCTGACAGATAGGCAGTTAATGAATCCATCAGACAACACCTGAGGAGATATTATCTGAGGTAATCTTTGTGTAATCAGACTTCAATGTCGATCATTAGCACCCAGAGGTTATAGTGGAGGCTGGAATTACAGGAAAAAAATCTCTCATTATGAGATCACTGCCATGGAAACTTATATATCTGGTTCCCCATAGGCTTCTGTGGTCTAGTCTGGGCTGTGGTCTAGTCTGGGTACCAGCTGTTAATTCATTTTACAACATTGGGAAAGAGTATTAAATATTCCAAATTGAAATAACAGCAGAGGATAGTAGAAAGAAATGTGAATAAAATATATTTTCTTTGTGATATAAAGGGTGAAGAAACCATAGTGACAATTGACAAAATTGCTCATCCAGAGCAATTTCTTATTTCGTCACTATGGTTTCATTAGTGACACGTCAAATGAAGTATCATTGGTTGTTTTGTCACAATGGTTTTAAAAATGACACCGCTTAACAAGGTTTCATTGATGCTTTTTGTCACAATGGTTTAAAAAATGACACCCCTTAAATGAGGTATCAATGATTCTTGTTTCTATGGTTTCAAAAGTGACACCACTAAATGAGGTGGCATTGATTCTTTTTGAATAGCCTCCCTCGAAAACGAGACACCGTTAATAAAGGGGTTAAATTATAATCTGAAAGTAATACCACAGATGACTCAGGGGTCAAGATGAGGACAAATGCATGCACTTTCTCATTTATCTTGTCTCCATGGACACAATGTAACTCTATATAATGGTGTATAATTCATTACCCCTTATAATACTGAAATGACTACATGCTTATGCAAACAGGTAAGATTCAGGCCAGCCGCCAAGTAACTTGGCAGCTGGCCTGTGATTTAACCTGTTTGCTACTCTGAGTATCTTTCCTCATCAGAATTAAGCAGATATTACAGGTTTTGGAAAGGAGACAACACAAGCATTTTTTTCAAGAAAATTACCCAGCATTCTTAGGGTTAAAACCATCAGGTCCAGTAAGCACAAAGAAAGGTTCTTGGACATCCTCACTGGCCGATGGCAACTTGCTCTATGCCAGTTTTGTTAACTGTAGGTGACTGTAGTAGGTCACAAGATAAAAGGACTAGCCGAGAGATTATTGTCTTGGAGTAAGTAATAATCGTAAAAATTTTATGCCAACAGTCTTTTGTATTTAAAAGAATGAGAGAAGACATATCAAGGATTCAATGTAAGACCTTATTAAATCCTTCCCAGAGTTGAAAGACATACCATGGTCTTGTATTGAACCCTCTATATATAATGTCAGTACCATTCTCATAGCACATGTGAGCTGGTGTAAAGACATGTAAACAGCTGTTAACAATATGATGATCCAATGCACCTGATGAGCAATGGCATGTAGAATAGTTTTTCTCCAGCATGATACCAAAGAAAATCTTCAAGAACATGTGGTGTGACCTTATTCCTAACTGCTTCTCTCGATTCTTTGTTGAAAATTTCATTTTCTAAAATAATTTCAGTGAGGGGCAACAAGAATGATATTGTATAACAGCTTGTAAAACATTGCTAGCAAACTATGCATTTGCAACATCATGTAAGGCTTTGAACATAAAAATAATGAAGCGCAATCTGAACAGTTCACTTTTACATAATACAGGAATGTTTCCCAATTCTTGTATTAACTGCAACTACCTGTTCCAATTTAGGAGAATAAAAAAAAATGTTACAGATTAACCAATAACTGACATATTTTCACATTGTAATTATGTCTGTCAATGTTCCAGAATCTAATTTTAGTTCAGTGGTTTTTATGTTTGTTATATTTGACCATTCAATGACATAGTGAGTGCGTAAGTAACAATTCACTAACCACTGACTTAATAGACATTGATGCTAAATAGAGAACATAATCATGATTACCTGTAATCCCATCACTTGATGCAATATGACCTTATGCAACATTCACCGCTCAGACAAATATGAGTGCTGATGACAGAGGAAGAAATTCCTTCTAAAGGAACTTCACCTGTTTTCACATTATATAATGCTTCTTCTAAGTTCAATAATTATTTATTTTTTCACGTTATAATCAATCACTGTCTACAAATGCTTTTATTTTGAGCAACTTCTTTTAAACACTCATTAAAAGGTACTGGCTTGATGAAAGCATTAACACATGTATCTAAGGTTCAATGCAAGGCTATAGTAAGTGCTTCACATTTGCACATTACAAATAACTTGCATCTGATATCCCTATGGTATGCCAGGAACAGGATTAAAGTAATGAGAGCAGTTGTTCAGATCACAGTCATACAGAAATCCTTCTCATGTTAACAAAATTGTTAAACCCTTTAAAGTTTAATTCAACATGAAAAAAGTATCTCGAAATAAGAACAAAAATCGCTTTCGTCCGCAAGTTGTCATCCAATAAGATTTGAAAAGATTGTTGAAATACAAGCTTGCTTTCATCAAGCAATCTATTCTGTTTCAAATCTTACAGAATTTAATGACACCAATTTAAGGCATATGAATGGTTAACCCTTAGAATGCAGGGTAATTTTCTAAAAATAGATTTTTGTCTTGTCTACTTTCCAAAACCTTAAATATCTGCCCAATTTTGATGAAGAAAGATATTCAGAGTAGCAAACAGGAAATATCAAAGGCAAGCCTCTAATTTATTTGGTGGTTGGTCTGTGATCTAACCTGTTTGCATACTTCCATCAAGTCGGTTCCAGGGCTATAAGGGATAAGGATTGAATTCTGATACATCAGTTCTAGTTCTACCTGGGGAGCAGTTCAATGTATTGATTTTCTGTCTCACAGCTTTATGACAAACTCATGACAAGTCAATGACCAGCAGTCTTGTAAAAGGGCTTAAAAAAGTATTTTGCATGGAACATGTCAAAAATAATTAGACAAATCCTATTTGTCAGTATCCATATTTAGAATCATCCCATTGAGATAAAATTAATTCTAATAAATACACACAAAATAGGAATTAAAGAAATAATAGAGAATCTAAAGGTTTATACGGGGGTTTAATCTTTTAGTAATATAACATCTTTTCTAGAAATACAAGTACTAGGCTAGGGCTCTGAAGTGTCATGCCAATGGACATTCAAGGGAAACTATAGAGATACACTGGTAAGGCACGAAACTTGATCCCCTAAGTTCTAAGACTGCCATCTTAATTAGTAGTACAGTCTAACTTGTGTTAAGCAGCCACCCTTTTTAGCAGCCAACCTGCCTTAAACAACCACTGCAGAAAGTCCCATTGTTAGGTTTATAGTGTACATCAACTTGTGTTAAGCAGCCAACCTAGCTGTCTTAAACAGCCAATTTACTCTGCCCCATAGGCTGGCCTCTTAACACAAGTTTGACTGTATACCATTGGACCACACAGGACTCTTTTAACGACATGGTAAAGGTCAGTTTCCAGAAAACAGGGTTCACTGTATGTATTAAGTCTTTGTAACTAATACAGTATGCTAGAAGTTCCTTGATTGTTTGATAAATGGTCAACTGAAATGGGTAAACATCACAGGTTGACCACAAAAATGTTTGTGCCAAAACAAACAGTGATGTTAAGTTGTATAACATTAAAGCAAGCCTTCCATCAACTTGTTTAACCCATTACCAAACAATATTGACATTTGACTAGTTTGTTGCAGACGACTATGAAAACACTGTGGGAAAAGGAGAAATTGCTCATGATGAGCAATTTCTCCTTTTCCCACAATGTTTTTTGCGCTATCAAAATATCATTTTTCAATTTCATCACATTTTGAAATGCCGTATGCAAACTCTTTCAATTTGGGACAGTCGAAAATTTGGCAAAGGGTCAAGGGTAAAGGGTCAACATACCCGAAGACAAAAAAAAAACACTTCAAGCAAAGTGCTTATATATCTTGTCCTATCTCAAAAGTCTCATCTTATAATTGTTTAATATAAATTTATCATCTCATTTCTATATACAGTGATTTTTTTCTAAATTAAGTCAATGGGTTTTTTCGACCAAAACTTTTAAAAAAATGATTAAAATAAATGAAAATAATGAGTTTTTGGGAAATTTAATGAGATTTTTGGGGCCCAAAATTATCACTGTATATATATTCAAATACAATTGGTAAATAAGATAGGGTTTGGATCTTTCAATAAACCACAAAGTGTCAAATATGATAATATATATATAAAAAGAAGGTTCGAGTATATAATATGATAATATATATATAAAAAGAAGGTTCGAGTATATATAACATTATCATCTGAAGCAAAACAATCAAGTAATTTATAACACAGACGATTTGCTCAAACTTCTTTCTCTACATGGTCTAGATGGAAATATCATCTTCTAAAAATAAAATACTACCTACTTGTTGTTTCTAAACAAGATTGTTGGTAAAGGTTTGACCAACTAAATAATTGATATATTTGCACCTGAGAGACAATTAGCAATGACCTGAGACATGCCCATAAACAATCCTGCTATATCATACATTAAATGAACTGTCACAATTTGACTGACAAGTATTTTCTTCGCAATAATAATATTGTGTATACGTATATGCGCTGGCCATGTCCCTTTAAAGACAATTCCTTAAACCATCTGTGGACATTTACAAACAAAAGCAAAGAAAGAAGACAACCCATTTTGATCTTTTTTGTGCTTTAACACCAACGATACATGTAGTTTGATATCACCTTTGGCTAACATTCTAGTTTTGTATACAGCATTCTTGGGCCAACAGGATCTACTAATCTTCCATATTTACTCAAATATATTGGCAGTTCTGTTTCTCTCTGTACAGAATCTGTTGATATAAAATTTCTTTGTTACATGGTTTGCATTCCACATGTTAATGATCGTTCAGGTCAGGAACAAATGAATTGTAGTTTCCGTCATTATATGCGCACATGGTCTTTTGTGAAGTTATGCGCCAGACAGAAAACTCGCATGTAAGATTAAATCTTCAAAGAGATGTCCTTTGTTGAAACATCTGTAAGTTAGCTGCAGATGGTTGCCTTAGCAGACAGTCAGGATTGAGTTTAAATTTATATTATCCCCTTTCTATAAGGCTACCTTGATGTAGGACTTTGTGACTTCTGCAAGCATCAACAGATATTACCTTTAATTGATTATCTGGTTGAATAATCTGTGGTTCACAATGTGTTGAAAGCAAACCATTACAAACAATGCTTTAACATATTCTCACACATTGAACACTATCATAAACTTTAAAAAATCATTAGGCAAAAATTTTAAGAATAAAAGTATACATTTCTTTTGCAAATTATTTGGTAAAAAAGCAATTCACAGGTTTTTCATTCAACCTTTTGCAGCGGGTGCATTGAAACAAGAATGTTATGAAGTAGAAGGGTAAGATTCGAGGTTTGTTAATTGTTCCAATGCTGGGAAAATTTCTAAAAACAGATTTTTGTATCATCTCATCATCTGCTTTTCCAAACAATAAATATCTGTTTAATTTTGATGAGGAAAGATACTCAGAATAGTAAACAGGTAAGAACACAGGCCAGCCACCAATTTACTTGGCGGTTGGCCTGGATCTAACCTGTTTGCATAAGCATGAAGTGGGTTGAAGCACTATAAGGGTTAAAGGCGTGTCAAAATAAGTCACCTATCCATTAGGGAGATATGGAAAACAAGACCCTTG
Organism: Cerastoderma edule; assembly: GCA_947846245.1. Taxonomy (NCBI): domain Eukaryota; kingdom Metazoa; phylum Mollusca; class Bivalvia; order Cardiida; family Cardiidae; genus Cerastoderma; species Cerastoderma edule. The sequence goes on along the minus strand of OX401415.1, from coordinate 21,520,823 downwards.
GTAAGTACTGTATCAGTTTGTCTTGTCAATAATCAATGATAACACCGTTACATACACATTGTATGTGTCAATATTTCATTTTCTACCTGTCAAACTCTACCTGTAATCAACCCTCTTAACCAATACAATGCAGGAATTTTGACACACCTGATATTCAACCAATTCATAATGGAGATATGGAAAACAAGACCCTTGGTTAGTATAATAAAGACATACCTGCAGCCATTTGTATAAACGATGGTAAAACATACCCTCGGTTAAAATTAACCGACGGTTAAATTCGCGGTTAGGTAACCACGACGGTTAAGTCGTTTGTATAAACGCGTTTTACTCAACGGTAACCTAACTAGAAAATGTATGTTTTAACCCACGGTTAAAGTTACCAAAAATCCCAAAATGCAACATGATCGTGACGTCATTTTCCCGCAAAGCTGTCAGGTGAAAGGTAAATATTGTTTATTTAGTCTGAATGATCCAGACGTAGATAATCATTCTTCGCAACACAGTTACACCTTGGATCATACAAGTTAGTGTTCATTATGGTTTGCCTAAATAACACTTCGACTAGGTACACAACTGTACTTACGTAATCGAAAACATCCCTACAAGAGATGAAATAACAATTGGCAAAACATGCTCGTCGTTAAATAGTGATTGGGAAAGAGAAGATTGCAACAGAAAACTATAAGGAATTAGTGTGATAGCTACCTAAACTCCACATCATCACTGTGAAAGCTATCTAACAATCGATGTATAAAGCAATTTGTCTTTCCACGCACGCCACACTTCCCTCAACAAACGATCACCTGTACATGTTTATACATGTACAATGTATGTCAAATGATATACTAAGTATAAAATGTGGACTTTAAATGTGACACATTGTCCTTGGTTACAGTATATATTATGTGCTCATGAGACATAGGGGGACCTGTGTAAGTAAATAAGGTGATTGACTTGTTACCCAAGGGTTCTGGGTTCCAGCCCACCACTGGTTTTGTAGGAATATCCTTTTACAAAACACTTCAGAGTCCTAGCCTGGTATAGTTGCATCCCAGGAAGGGGTAATAAAACAATATTGACACAGCTGTGAAAACCATGAGTTTCAATGTACATCTTATTACTCCATTAGGGAGTTTATGAATGGTTCAAACTAAAACAGGAGTTTACAAGGCAATTAAAGAGTATAAGTTCTGCATTTCATTAGTGATGCCAAAAAGATGTTGCATTGAAACTATTAGAACAAAAGTGAACACCATTATAGCTCATGGAAAAAGATTTCTTAATTTGTCACACTATCTTCTATATGTTTATGCTGCAGTTGTGATAAAGGAGGTTAGCATATGTATAAAGTAGTAAATGAAAGCATTCTCAAACAATTTGTCTTTTACATTTTTCAGAAGTTGTTTTTATATAATTTCAACTTTTCATTTACTGAAACAGACCATACATGTCGACTCTGAACGCAAGTCTCTCTGTCAATCTCAGGTACAGTAAATGTATTTTAAGTATACTATAGGTCATGGTACATATAGAAAATAAACTTTGATATATGCGTGATTGTAATATAGAAATGCATGGCATTATGGGGTTTTTTTTATCAATGAGACAGTTTGAAAAAAAAAATCTCCATATACTTAATCAGTTGTACTTTTTCATTGTTAAATTATTTCTATACCTATTTTACTTTGCTTTGTTCATTTAAATACCATTATTCTTCATAATGCCTTAAATACAACTCTTTTCCCAATTCAACAAAAGTGTAAAACAAATCTTCAGGAAAAAGCCATTTTAACAATGTGATAAATGCTCATCATGTTCAATTATTGTTCCTTTATTGTCACATGAAAAGATTGTGGGGGATACCCAAATATGAGAGCAAACATACATGTACATGTATTTCTAAAGACATCTAACTATTTCAGTGACTGACAATAGTTTCTATGATGAAATGTTTTTGTGTCTTTGGAAGGTCTCTTTGCTTGGCATTATATGAAACAGTGTCATTACAAAGATCATTTCTTAATTGGGCCTGAGCTCCATTAAGTCTAAAGGAATACTGGGAATTCTTCCTTATATATAAGGTCAGTTGGTATTTAACCATGTTGTCTGTATCACTCCCTCTAAACATGTCAAATGTTCTCTATTATCTACTTATATTTTTTGATTTTGCAGAAAGCAGATATTCCAGGACAGCAGAAACTAGAGTAGACATGGAAAACTATTCTAAGAGTTTATTAAAGTGGACAACATTTCCAAGTTATTTGAATATCCATTTATGAAATATTTGAAGACAACATATTTCAATATTATATTTCCTTCCAGACTACATTGTGTGTTAATTAGAGGGAATATAATGCATGCTAGGAGCCTCTGTGGCTTAAGAGTAACAAACTGGAAATTGCATGACCCTTCTCAGCATGGGTTCAAATCCCGGGTGACCGCATTTGGATCTTCATGAGATAATCTTCTGACTGACAAGAAGAATGTGGATGGTTCAATCTTGCTAGTCCAACCCTTATGGGCATTCATGTTTGGGATATTTCTTCCTTTAAGTGTACTGGGCATCACAACATTTCAGAAATATTGACACAATGTAAAGTCCATATAAATAAATAAACCATGCTAAACACAAATCCTTTCTGTAAAATTTATCATAAATTATATTGTACAAGCAAATTTGATAAATGTAGGTCTTTGTAATCTTCAGGACACTGTATGTTGTGCTGCATCTGAAAAAAAGAAGCATGTTCATTGAAAATTTAGTTTAAAACTTTCAAACATAGTATAAACATTAAAAAAATCATCATGAAAACATGCCATATTTTCAATTGTAAGTTATATTTGGTATAACAAAAGAGAGCAGGGGTCATGTAGTATAATCTTATTTGAGGTGCTATCATTTAAAAGACTTTTTTTACCTATTCCTCATGTGATATTATCTGGATTTGGAATTCTGTCAAGTCTGTTATTTAGTTTCATGTATACAGTGGAAAGTTATGTTTTGTATAAAAGGACATATAATAAATATTATAATCAATACAGCTGATTACGGTTTTTTTTCTTAATGTTTTAACTGCACAGAATTGTTTTGTGTTTATTGCTGTGTCAAAATTTTTTCAGTTATATTACAGCTTATCTGAATTTCACAAGTACTTATGCCAAAATCATAGAATCTGCCTTACCTGGATTGGAGATTTGGATATCATTTTTTTTATGAAGGAATGGTCTGCATGTGTACCAACTACCTCCAGAGATAACACTTTTGTCAGTCTGAAAATAAGAAACCTTTTTCCATCAGTCATGTGATCTATCTTAAACATATGTAACATGTGATGAAACAAACAAAAAACCAGGTAAAGACTGTGTCTTTGATCTACTATATAAGCTTTGGAGAAAATTGTCTGCCATATAAATTATAAACATCAATTAATAAAAAAGCAAATATATATTTTTATTTCAAAAGTGGAATACACAAAGTAATTGATGTCAGATATGCTCATATAGGATTAAACCCTTCCTTTCATTGTTTTACCTTTAAATGCACTTGAAGCAGAAGACAAAAGAAACCATTGTGACAATAAGTGAAATTGCTCAGCATGAGCTGCTTTAATGCTACATGTAATTTCCAATTTCATAGTCCAAAAGGACATTTCTCATAATTGATGTGTCCTGATGTGATCATTTTTGGCAACACTCAAAATCCAAATTGAGGAAGAGGGTTAATACTGTTAACTCATTCCTTCATATAAACACACTGTAATGTACCTTCAGCAGAAGACCTAAGAAACTGGTGGTGAGTAATGGTTAGTGTCATGGACTTGAAATTGGACAACTGATTCAACAATCGGTTCAAAACCTGATGTTTGCATATATTTGTGTGGAGTGTCTTTGGGCAAGACTCACTTCCTAGCCTAGAACAGAACTCAGGCAACATGTAAAACAGTTTAAAGAATGGTCAAAGTGATAACTCTGCCATACTGGTTCTTTGAAAGCAAAAGGAAACAATGTTATTTAAAGGTCTTTCCTTCAAGACCAATTTCTCATTTTATCAAAATGGTATGTTACTAAGATCCCTGTCCTCTCTGTCTGGGTTAAGATCAATGAAGGCATATGGATTTTCAAACAGATTATTTCTTGACTGACATACTGAATGGAGATGGTTCTTCCTTAAGGGCAGTTAAGATTGTGCTCTTTCTCCATCTGTTAATAACCATACATCACAACAAAACTCAAATTCTTTGCCACTATGTCAATCTCAAACAAACACAATGTGACTTTTCATAATCTCATAGTTTTGTGTTCTTGGTGTGCTTTGAATTTTGACATTTCTCAATATCCCATGGGGAAACTGGTTTTAATGGTAATAAAAACACTGATTGGTGCTTTTTTTCTAAATAAGAACTGAACTACAACTCCCTACCTTCACATGATTGTATATGAACGGCGTTACGAAGAAATGTTTTTGTTTGTTATTGTTTCGTTTTCAGCAGGAAGTCCTCGAAAGGTAGAGGATAATCCCACCCAATAAAATGTACCGGATTGATAATCGAATAGCTTTAATCAAAAGTGAAAGTAGAGAACATTAAACTTAAGAGACAACGCAAATGAATTTGTTACTGTTAATGCGGGGTGCTTAATAGGTCCCATTATACAATATCTTTTGTTGATGTCTACATGCTAAACGGTGTTCATGTCTCGTTAGTTTTCAGACGAACTAATTTCGTTGATTTAAACAATAAACAATGGTCTCACATGTCTCGTAAGCTTCTCGATGAAAAACTGGAGGGTGTCTGTAATTTTGTTTCCTCATAGTTGGTCAGTTGGCGGTCATTTCTTCTATAATTCGTTTGAAGCGGGGCCGAATTTACAAGATGGCGGCCATATTTAAAGCGGTAACTTTTCTGGTTAAACAACTTACCTTGGTCCTAGAGGTTGGTTACTTTTACCTGGGTTAATTCGCGGTTAAAGTTACCTGCGAGTTTTATACAAACGCTTACTGCGTTTTAACCAGGAAATTAACCCATGGTAAGATTTAACCGTGGGTTAAACTGTTTATACAAATGGCTGCTGGTATTCAACAAAAGAGTCATTAGATGCAAAAGAAAAAAATAAGCAAATTAAGACTCAAAACTTTTATTTGGAGCACACCAACTCTCAGATCCGTAATTTTGTGACTGCCCCAAATTGAAAGCATCATCAACAGACAACTTTGATGAATAATTTATCCAAATAAATGTATGGTTATCAGAAAATATATGGCAAAAATTGCTCATAGAAAATAATTTCTCCTTTTGATTTTTTTTTTACTATTAGGTAATAGCAGAAGGATATGAGTATAAGTGGCTAATAAAATTTCATTCCCTTTGATAATGAGACGTTTTATCATCTGCTGCAAATTACCTATGGTAACAGTTGAATTTCAGATATTCAAGGCATTTTCTCAAGCCTTATAAAAGTAGTTGGGACTCACCCTGACTAAACTAATGAATGTCTCCCTACAAAAACATGAGTTACTGCATCAATTCTAAAGCACTTCATGCACAAGTCACTCAAAAATGCACCTTTAATGTGGACATCCAAGGTAGGATCTTTTAGTAGATGGACATGTGAAGGGAAAGCAGATGGTCAATCAAATAGCTAATACATTTCCCAGCTGTCAATAACCATTGGTAATTAACAGTGCTTAGTATATGTGTCAATGGTAAAGCATTCACTTGTGGCAAGTATGACAGACGATGCATAATAACTATATATCGTACAGGTGGACAAAACAATAAAATGTTGTTTTATGTCAAACCTTCTAAACCAAAAATAGGGCTTGCCAAAGTCATCAACAATTTATCACCTAGTTTTATTCTCTCTCTATACATTCCTTTTCAAAATAGGATGGGGTTTTGAGAGAGAAAAATATTGCTAGATTGGGTTTCAAAGGACTTAACAAACCTGTTTCCCTAACTTGCAGTACAATACATCAAGACACAACATGTGAAACCATTGTAATAAGACACAAAGAAGTTTTTAACATCGATAGGTACCTTTTCCACTTTAAATAAGGAAATCATGACATGCAGCAAAGGTTATACTGAGCACCAAAGTGGATCTATTAAAATCTGTTTAACCATGAAGCAGAATTGAGAGTAATAAGTCTAAGTTGTAAGAACTTGTTTCACAATCAATGTAAAATGAATAAGTCCATACTAAACTGAAATCTCAGAATAATTGATCAACATGCAAAATGATCATAACGATATTTTACATAAGAACCGTTTTTTATTTAACCAGACGGCAAAAATGCAAAAAAACTGAGAAACAATTTCATGTCTTTGTTTGGAAGGTAACAAATTTTTGTACTCAATCGGAGGGGGTCAACCAACACAAATTCATTCATGTGTGCCCACGTTCATTTATACCTGGGCTATTTAGCGGAGTACCTGACTCACCCTACCTTCAATAACAATGTATCCCATTCACCATTGTACACAACATCCATATACACCCTTATGAACCCCTATTTCCGATACTAAATTCAGGTACAAATTTCGGTACTTAAACCCCTTATTTTTCCTCACTTGATGATTCAGCTGCTTTTGAAAAGCATTACAAGTGAGTAAGTGACAAAAGGATAAGTTGATGACCAAACAATTACAGTCCAACTTGTGTTAAGCATATCATATATTCCTTTGTCTTATAGCTTTTATTGCTATCTTAAAACAAAGATGAAGATATACATTTTGTCATGAGTATCCCCTCTAAAAATTATAAATTGAATGCCATTTATCATACATGTGATGTGCAGTCACTTTCAATTAGTTGTAAAATCTAACATCCCATATAGGGGACATTGTTTACCCGAAAGATGCAAATTCATCAACTTCAAAGTTGCTAAAAACATGTGTTTACGCCCACCTATTGTAAGCTCTGACTGCCATAGACAAATGGTGCATAAGATCAAATTAGGCATAGCCTTGTAATAGCAGAAGATACAGTCAAATCATTTCCCCTTATACTTTCCACCTTGTATTGTATAAATAGTTTCTGAGGTTACCATTCCTTGGTCACAAGGGGTTGCAGTACTTATACTGTTTATTGATTCTCTCTGCACATACAAATATTTGATATAGATTACAGTGACAATATTTCTTAGTAGGGCATACACCTGAAATTTTACCACCTAGGTAAAAGCTATATATCTGCTGTAAGCAATGAACCAATATCGTCAGGACTTCCAACAGGTTTTTGGACTAATCCAAATTTAAGCAACAATACACATACCACAATCATGAATTATGAAGAAAAAAATTGCATTTCCTTCTGGAAGAAATCATAGTTTAACAATGCCTCCATTTTAAAGAAAATTTTCGAATTTTTGAATACATTTTGTATAACCACAATGAAATCTATAATTCAAGCATGTATTTCTTTTACAAGTAGAAACTCTCTCCAGATGCTTTCAATTTAGAATGCATATAAATCCAGTATGGTTTTTATAAAAGAGCATGATGTTGTTTCAAGATCTTTTTTATTGTGGATACCGGTACACTTAACATGGCCAACCTTTCTAATGTTATTAACTCTCCTATCTATTCAGGAAATGGGCTATTTGAGGTGGAACAAACAAGCAGCTAATACAATTTACTCCCCAATAGGGTCATTATCATTTAGATCAGACACAAAATTACATTCAGCTGAACATTTATTTCAGCAGCAACCAGAACCTTAGCAAATAGCTGCTCTTCCTTGATCAGTTAGCAGAAGTGGTAGATAACTTAAACCAATGAAACAAGATCATATTCTGTTTGTTCCATGAGTTTTAAACCATGTCAACAATTTTTTGGTTTGAGATGTTAAACTGCCCTACTCTTCATGATGGAGAAAGACACCATACTTGCCTGCCCATTAGGGCTGGTCAAGCCAGCTAGAACCATTGACATTCAGTAAATGATACTAAATCAGTCGGGAGACTCACATAGAGAGGGGCCATGTTGTTTCAATTTCTGTACTCTTACCACTTAAGGCCACAAAGACCCCAATTAGAATAGCTACAAAGAAGTAGTAACTTTTCTGAATCTTAAATAAATAATTATGAATTATGTCAATGATCTAGGTACTTAGAATCACCCAAACTGCCAATGAAACAACCCTTTTTTTAGTATCGATAAGTTTTAAATGTTATGTCAACAATCATTCTCTTATGTTCAAGCTTTCAAGAGATTCAGAGATACTAAGGGCTCTGCAGTATCTTGCATAATGACACTCTCAAGAAACTAGCAGTGCTGGTGGGACTCCAACCTTGAACCATTTCAGCTTAAAGACCATCACCTTATCACCTAGGCCACACGGGAACCCCAAAGTTAACCCCAAACCCCATCCCCCCTAAACAGTTTGTCTGCACTCGGACAATATCAGGAGTGGATTTAAATATATAATTCATAAGAATGTGTCCACGAGGGATTAATAAATCAGATTATGTGATAAACACACAAACCCTTATCAGGTTGATTCCTATACCTTCCTATTGTGGTAATCCCCCTCTTGGCTTTAGATAGGATTTTATTTATATTCCCTTTGTCCAGAAAAGATAACTATATATCAATATCTTATTTGACAATTGAATGACACAGTAGACCATTTAAGTAATGCTGTTCACATGTCGTCAGAAAACGAATGATGAGGACATTCTCCCATTGTCACAATGGTTGTGTAACTAAGTCACATGATACGGGTAATATAGGAAGTTTGTTGTTGAATATTCAAGTGTGATTATTTCATCCATGGTAAGATAAAAGGGCAAAGAGCTAATGTGACCATTAACATTTTATACATGTGCAAATTTTGACAGAAGTTTCATTTTGGTAACCCTGTAATTGAAAAAAAAATTCTTCAGAAAGCCTAATTATACCTCTAGTCACGTGGTACCTTTTTCAAATCATTTCTTTTAATTCAAATTACAGAGTTGAACATAAATCATTCAATATTTCATGAAAATCATTTTTAAAAACAAGAACAAGTAATCGTGCAAATAAAAATGAAAACTAAATTCTTAAATAATCAAATAGGTACCCATAATTGTTTTTAATCACATTTATCATCTAAGCAATAATAAAGACTGAAGACATCATGTCTTGTTGAACATATTAAAGTAAACTTTACCAAGAAGCATGTTTTGTAATGGGTCCTATATATTTTGCAGGTGTGATATATGCCTTAAGCAAATTATTTATTATTCCGTGTTGAATAAATAACCGAAGATTGAAATTTAATACTGTCTAGACATATATATTCTAGAGGCTACCTTTTTATGAGACATTCCTTAGGCTATAAGCCTAAATTTGACTGGAGAAGGCATTAAATGATATTCTAAGAAAAAGTTGTCTTTTTCCAGCAATTTTCTCGAACCTCCAATAAAAATCAAATTATAATCTTGTCATGTCAAATTTGATCTGTAGGCTTCCTTAATTAGGGAAATTAAAATTTTGGTTGTGAATTGAAAATAATCATGACGTATTATTTTAGTACTGGTCAGTATTCAGTGCCAAGATATTAAAAAAAGTTTCAACAATATGATATTCTTTGATATAAATAATTTGCCAAATTGGCACAATCTCACATGATTTATTTGTTTTAACCTTTTATATCACTGTCTGAGTGCTTTTCTATGCAAATTAATTACTAAATAAGCCTTAATATCAAAAGGATTTGTCAACTTCAAGAAAATACATCATAATTTTTCATAAATCCTACAAATCGAGCTCCAATTTCTCATGTACATTGTTCTAAGTAGACAAAACCAATGTATCCTCCAAGTGTTTGGTAAAGGGTTATAATATGTATTTGTCAATTTGGTCAACATTTTCCTACATGCTGTCATTTCTTTTCAATAAAACTATACCCTTTTTCCTCATTTCATATGGGATTAGACGACGTTCACTGACATTGCCTATAGATTAAAAGCCACACATTAGATGAAGAAAAATTTAAGATGTCAAGTATGTAGCATCAAAATGAGTGTTTCCTATGTGATGCCGCCTGGAAACAGTTGTGACACCAGAAGAAATTGCCCATTCTCATCTCTTCCAACGGTTGACACTTTGGTACAATGATTTGTGTGAACTACAATTTCTTTTTGCCGTCTTTGCATCTGATGAAATATGTTCAACGGTATGGGTTTAACTCTTGTAAGTAACTGAGGAAATCTCCTAACCATAGAAGTGTGCTGACAACTACAGTTTTCTATAATGACTGCCATTGTGTCTTCCTTTTCAAATAATACAATAAACAAAACATCATGGGAATAGTCGCCCAATTCCAGCTTTTACAACTCTTTCTTTTCTTTATCACCCTTTCTAAGCAGGTGTTTTTCAAAAAGCAAGTATTCAAGGAATAACAGGTTAAACTGTTTAATGTATTCGACAACAATATATGTATAGAACATGATAACAATTTTATACACAAAAGGCAATTGTTTTTCTTCTTTCCACCTGTCTTGACAAACTAAACGAAACGTAATCTAGTGCAATGAACCATAGAAGTGGCCTTATATTGAACAGTATTATAACATTGTTATACATATTCTGAACTTTAGCATTGACCCTTTCCTCTCATAAGGACTTTATAGCAATACTTAAAGACTTAACTTTTTGTGTTTAGATGATAGGCTATAAACAAAAAAGAATTGGCTGTCCAACAAGATATATCAATTCATATCTTTCTGTAAAAACAGACACAGGGTAAATGTTCACTGTAAGTATAAGAAGTCTAGATATGAGGTGTCATCCCTAAAAGTTAACTTCATTATACTTTCTCTAAATATTTCTAATCAAGAGGTTTATGCAATACTATTGTAAGTCCTTTGCAAAAGTAAGGACTCGCTATTAACATAGACTTGCATTGAATCCTGACAGTGTGACTGTGCATACTCACGAGAAACATCTGATCAACCCAGGTTTTGTAAAATAACTTCTGCAATACTACATTTATGCATCTCATGATCTGGACCCTTTTGTCTTCTTATCTTTACCACTGAGTTTGATCAACAATCAATTTTTCTCATATAGTTTTCGATAACTCTTGTTCCAAGAATAATAGAATGATTAAGTATGGACTTTCTCAAAATGTTGCAAGCCTTCATTTCAGTAAGTGAACTCCCCAAACAAAACTAGGGAGACTGAAACCCTTTCCAAGAGATTAGACTCTGATTCTCTGGAGTCTGACAAATGAAAATTGACCGATAATCATTATAAGAATGAGGGTCTTGCACCATCCCCAAATATCATTCACAACAGAGAGCTAGAGGGCAATTACAGCTGAGTCTGTCTCAACCTGTATTTCATAAAACTTGTATTAATTTTGTAGGAAACTTAAAGCCTTTTCTGGCAATATGCTGATAATCATGTATGAAATGTTCCTCAGAATTAAAAAAGATGAAACCTATAAATGGTAAAGATCAAAAAGAAATCATGCTTATCATATTACCTTGATAGAAACCCAGAAAGACCTTTGCGTTTTGATGGCTTCCAGGATTTGTCTTCAAAACCACTATCTTGGGAGGGATTTTTGGACCTCTCAAAGGAATTCCTAGTATACAGGTTAATCTCCATGAACCCTGCATCTCCAGTGTCAATACAATGGCCAGTCCCATCTCCCTCGTCCAGACTAGCTGCGGATATGGAAAAGTCAGTACCTGTGCTCAGACTAGAAAGACTAGAAGCATCTGTAAAAGTTCGCAGTAGCGACTCATTAGTATTAATCCTTGGGAAATTGCACACAAAATCTGAACTATCACATGTAAGCTGATCAGGATCTTTAGACCGAATTAGGAATTCTGTTTCCCCTAACAAGCTAGAAGAATCATCTAAACAACCTGGGTTTAAAATCTGAACACTATGTAAAGAACTAGTTTCACTTTTTGCCATTTTTGCAGGTGAGCTCCTTTGGCTGCTCTGCTGGCTACTAAAACTGTCATTCCTTAAAACATTTCCTTTTTTGGTTGGCAAAGTTGGGTCGTGAATGACAACATCATTTTCTTTCACAACAATTACTGGCTTGTTGAGAGCACTTCCTATTTGCGTATCCTCCTTCTTTTGAGCAACAAGTTGTCGCGTTGTAGGTATGTATAGTAATTGTAGGTCTAAACTTTCAAGTACTGAGGACATTCTCTTGTTATCACTTCCCATCTGTACGTGAACATCCTGTGTGCGTGAGACGGGGGAAATGAGTAATCCAGAACTGACATCAGTGGTAGAAACAGCAACACCATTGTTCACAGCATCATTGGAGTGTGAATTTAAAACCAAGTTGCCTGAATCACTGGGAATGTTACCCTCATATGATATGCTGGTGTCTGTAGGAACACTTTCATACTGACTTGTACTTGACTGGAAATTATCAATGAGAGTTTCTGTTGAAATGCACAGAGAGTCTGAGGTGATTGATGTTGTATCTGATTTTGGTAAGTTACCATCAGCATCATTACATAAACATTCCGTGCTAGAACTAATCGCAGACTGTTCAACACCATTACTGTCAGCAAGCTTAAATTCTTTTAGTCTGGCTTTTAGACGATCAACGTCTTCGTTATTGTTGAATATATTAACAGTCATTACACCGTCGCTGTTATGCAATGTTTCGTCTGCAAGTACACCTGGCATCTCGCTCTCCGACGACTTATCACACATTTTAATTTAAAAGTCTACACTTCTCCATTCGTATGCGAACTTCATTGTTTACAAAACAACGAAGGTGTTTCGATACCGACAAACGATAAAATCTACATATGTTTAAATATTTTAAAACTCTCCATTAATTGTGCACAACTAACTGCCACTGTTTAAGAGCACAAACCACTACAGAAGTAATCGAAAAATTATTTTAACACAACAATGTCCAATTTATCGAGTTGTTGACGGCGACACTACATCGTCCATTTTGTATTTATGCAAATGAGGGGGCGTCGCCGTTCACAAAATACCTGGACATTTTTTAAATATTTTCTTAAAAAAACATGATAAATATGTCAAAACCAGTCAGATTTTAAAAATCAATATAATAAAACGCATTGAATGCTTTAAATTTAAAAATTGTGACGGAAATCAATTCGTTTTTATTTTTATTATTGTTGTTGTTGTTTTAATTGTACCACTCTATGCAATTTTCGCTACCTTTAGCGGGTTGTCCTGTTACGAAAAGCAAAGACAAGATAATAGCCAAAGTTTTGTGATAATCTTTTGGAAAGAACTTTTTGTTGGACCACCAATTATATATTTTGGTTTCAGCAAAGCGACATTTCTTAGGAAACGTGACTTTACAACGTGTTTTTTGACGGACATCATAAAGCCGTTATTCTTACAAAGATCGTAATTTTTACGACACCGACCCGCGAATTTCTGTTGACATTTCATCTTTTATTTACAAATTTTGAAAAAAGGCAATTCGATATGGCAGAACCACAAAATGATGGGATAGATTTGGGAGAAAAACAAGATCCTGAAGCGAGGCGACAGATCAGACATAACTATCGAATGTTCATAGATGAAATCAAAGGTGAGAAATCGACGGGTTTGATAAGTCGAAATCGAAACCAAATCGCCTCTCTCAGTCTCTGTACTGTTTCTCTCTTTCACTAAACATGTTGTTATAGTCTAGGCAAATGTATCTATGTGTATAAATCTCTAATTTACCTCTTTCTTTTTCATATCAACATTAAACATGAACTTTCTCTTTATTGTTTAGTTTTATGGGGATCCATTTACGTATTTTTCTTTCTTTTTCTTCTGATGCTTTCAGAGTCCTCTGAAGCTCAGTGAATAAGTTGGTGGAATTGTAGCTGTCATTCAGGGTCCATTGTTTTATCCCCTATGCTGCTGATTTTTAGCCATCCTTTTGCAGGATACTTTTGGGCCCATGTCTAGAACTGGTGGACCAAGAAATACCATAATTAAGGAAACATTGTCATACCAACAATTTAACACAATTATTAACAAAAAAAAAAACCAACGATTGACGGCTTCAAACTCTATATGAAACAGTTCCATATCTAGGATAACAGTTTAAGATAGAGGGGCAATTTAAAAACAATTTCTTTGTTTTCTTTCCAGACAAAAAGGAAGACCTTGTGAAACCAGATAGTGATGAGTTGACAGAGCGACTAGAAGAAGTGGATCGTTTGTTTGGCCCAGGTATGGAGCAGTCTAAAACTTATGCACTTGATATAAAGGGACTTGTCAAGATATTGTATTGGGAAATATCAGAAAAAGAATCATGCAGTTTTTCCAAAATTACATTAGAATTTTGGATTTTTAATTTCATAGTTTCAGCAATAGTTCTTCCTCAAATCAATCTATAATTCAATAAGAAAAAGCTCCACATTCTGTTAAATATACAAAATCATCTGTGAAAAAAATAGCCATCGACCCAGCAAACAACCTACAGAAACCAACCAGACAGAACAGAACTAACAGCACGCTCTCGTATGCAGTCCCCTACGCAAGCACTTTCTCCCACCAGCAGTCCTTCTATCCTCGAACCATCAGAGATTGGAACTTACTACCATATGAAATCCAGTCAGCAGGCTCAGTTGAGGCCTTCCGTGCCCAACGAGCCACCACCTTTGCCTAACTTCATCTCTGTCTTTTATCTTCACCCTGTATATACTTCAATCTTTTAACTTTTTTACTACCCCTATCATGCGCACACACATACCTGGTAAAATATTCAATATGTTGAATGTGAGCAGTAATGGCAGAAGAAGAAGAAGAAGAAATAGCTATGGATAGCTCACTAATTGAATGAAATTCTTTTTTGAAGATTTGATATTTGGTTTGACAACTTCACATTTTAAGCTCTTCATTCTAGAGAATATCTTAGTTTTTGCTCTGGCATTCTTAAAAGGGTGTTACTGAATCTGATGAAATTGTCTTCAGTTCGCAATGTTCGGGAAGGTGTGTATGACGCGACGGCATTATCGTTATTAGCTGGTTATGGACGTCTTAAAGCCCAGAATCTACACACAGAATTCGTCCGGTTCCAGCCCACAGAGTTTGCTGAAAAAGTGGTGAGAAATTGTCACTTCTTTTCAGCAATCCTCATTACATGCTATTGACAGGTCACTTGTACTCATATAAGGAAATGGGTTGAGAAGCATTAAGTTTTTAGCTCTTTCACAGTCATATGATGTTAATTGCCACTGATCAGAGCCTCAGATTCTCTTCAGAAAGCAGGAGTGGAAAAATCAATTGTCCTTGTTGCCAAGCTTGTCCAAAAGCCTTTACGGACAAGTGTAATGTAACTAACATTACTCTATAAACATTTTACAGACAATTGAAGAAAAGTTTTTGGCACTTACGGAAAAGCAAATCAAAATCAGATTTCGCCATCCCTGGAGGGGGGGGGGTGATCAGCGAATTGGCCCATTGTGCTTAATATCTGAAATCTGTGAAGAAAATTTGAAGCCCCTTGTGATAATCGTCTGTATATTAAAAGTACAAGGCATTTGGCTTTTTATGAGAGACAGTCTCCTGATTGTCTTAAGCAATGTGGATGGTTCTAGCCAGCTTGACCAGATCTTATGGGCATTTAAGTATTGGGTCATCATCATTATGGTTCTGTTTACTATCTTGCGTCTAAATGATATACATATGTTGCAGAAAACATTTCTAGAAGGTCAGGGACGGGCATCTGACAGTTCAAGAATATCTGCTCTTGGTTGGTGTAAGCTGGGAGAGGCCACTCAGCCCTTCTTCAAACGCTCGCCACCTTTCACCTTTATGTGAGTCTAGCTTGTTCAACCCTTTACCAAACTCTAAATTTTTTACTTAATCCTAAATTAAGAGTTTGCAGACGACATTTCAAAATGTGATAAAACTGAACATTAATCTTCTGATGGGGCAGGAAACATTGTGAGAAAAGGAGATATTGCTCGTTTAGAGCAATTTCTTTTTTTCCCACAATGTCTTCCAGAGTCCTCTGCAACAGACTGGTCAAATGCCGTTATTGTTTGGTAATGGGTGAAATTGGTTTTATAACTACATCGATTCCTTTTCTGAAAAACAAGAAAAATGTTTATTTTCTTTGCAATTTATCCTATTGTCATAGTGATCACTCAAGTTGTTTACCCCCAGGTTGGTAGTGTGGGCACATAAAATGTGGTATGATTGAATCAGGCATTTAACAGTATGCAGCCTTTTTACCTTGAATTTGGAAGAAGCCCATTCTTGTTGAAGTTGTCATTATCAGAATTGCTGCATTGGGTAAAGCCAAAAAGCTGGTGTGACTAAACTTTTTGGAAAACTGCATTACTGACATCCTATCGAATGGTGTTGGAAAAGATGAAAGAGTTACATAGACTTGTAATTTTATCTCAGAGTCTGATCAGTCGCTCATATAACAATTTAATGGATGGTTTTTTTTTACCTCATAAATAGCGTTAGTAATGATTTATTGTCTTTAATTTTGGTAGAGTTCTTGCATAAACTTATTAAGATCGCTAACAAAATTATTTTGAATTTAAAACTTTGCTTTGATTTTACAAGTCTTTATTTCGTGATTCTTTATTTGTTGAAAAGTTCATGTACATAAATGGATAAATGAAATACTGAATCAAAATTAACAGGGCTGGTTCATTTGAGAGAGGTCCTCTTCCAGAAAAGGCCAAACAAGTGCGGCGGGTGAAAGAAAAGGACAACCTTGTTGGAAAAGAAACTGTTCCTCAACAGGTACTGTGAATTCTGAGTATCTTTCCTCATCAATATTAAGCAGATAATTAAGGTTTGAAAAGGCAGACCACACAAAGAACATTTTATAGAAAATTACCCAGCATTCTAAGGGCTACCTTGGACGCTACAGCAGATGACCAAGGGTCCTGTGATTAAGGTATCGGATTTGTGACACGGTGGTCCAGGGTTCAGTCTTAAGCAGCAGCAATGTGATCTTCTGTGGCAGTGTCATTGACAAGGTGCCTTAGACCCCTTTCCTGATACTGGTGTATCATGGAGGCTGTTAGATAATTGAAAAACTGTTGGTATGGTGTTAAATCCCATTCAATCAAACAAAATCAAAGAGTTCACACTTTCTATTTGTGATGTTGGGTAAAAACCTATGTACCAAATGCATGAATTGCTTTTTAGGGTCATTTTATTGTTTCGCTACAATGGTTTTCAAAGCCCTCAGTAAATTGGCGGCTGGCCTGTGATCTGACCTGTTTGCTACTCTGAGAATCTTCTCTCATCAAAATTTAGCAGATATTTAAAGGGTTTGAATGCAGACGACTCAAAAATCTATTTTGAGAAAATTACCCAACATTCTAAAGGGTAAACCTTTTGATAAAGAACTCCTCTGTTATCATTTTTTAATTTAGATTTTCCTTTTTTTTGTTGATTTAGCTGAAGAAGTTTGGTGATAATGAAAGCAATGAAGAAACTACAGAAGAAGTTGTAAGAGTCTTGGATATTTTAAAAACCACCTATAGGAAAGAGGAAGGTAATTATGAGCATATTGTCATGTTTTATTTCTTTTTTTATAAGTTTTGTAGGTTTTGGACCGATTTTGGTTGTGCTGGACCGATTGCAAATTTAGATTTAATGAAAAATTTAGCCAGGATATGACAATTTAAACACCTAACAATACCTCCAGAATCACAAAGTTAATCTGTTAATTGTTATCCCGTGTCAAACAATGTCAAAGGTATGTATAAATTAGGGGTTTGATTGAAAACAAATTGGCACAGATGATTGAGAACTAATATTATTGTGCATTTGGTCTATGTGTAAAGATACTTGATAGAATGCAAGATATCAAAGAGTTTTGGTCTGAAACATATAACATTGAAAAATTGCTTCCCTCTTCCACACAAAGCGATTTTTAGGTATTCATTAAAATGGAGTCTTAAAGAGTTATTAAACCCAAACACCAAAATCCTATTTACCTTTCATTTTCAATTGGACACTTCTAAAATTATTATAACATCATATGCTAACTTAAGCCTTGCTTTAACCCATGTTATGATATTTTTTTTTTTTTTTTTACTTTTCAGAAAATCCGTTGTGCTTCATCGAGTTCATACTAGATCCTAATTCTTTCGGGCAGACGGTGGAGAATCTTTTCCATGTGTCCTTTCTGATCAGGGTAGGTAAACCTTTTACTATTAGGCCTTATAGTGCTGGAACCAACTTCATGCTTATGCAAACAGGTTAGATCCAGGCCAGCCGCCAAATAAACTGGCGGCTGGCCTGTGATCTTACCTGTTTGACTCTCCGATTATCTTTCCTCATCAAAATTAAGCAGTTATTTCAGGTTTTGGAAAGTAGACGACACAAAAATCTCTTTTTAGATAATAACTCGGCATTCTAAGGGTAAACATATCAAAGGATAAGTGCTTTAGAAGTGCTCCATGTTTGTAAAAGACACCAACAATTTTTTCATAAAAAAAATAATTTTTTGATGTTTATTTTTGTGTTAACTGTTGAGTTTGTCTTTCAATGTAGATATTTATTCAAAACAAAATACAAAAGAAATGGGAGATACATTTCTGACAGTAACTTTCTTTGTGGCATTAGTTAGAAACCATTTTAACATGAAGGCAATATTCATCCTTCTTTTTTTTTTTAACTGCATCTGTTGTGTTCGAAAATGTAAACTTGAAAGGGAGAGTTTAAAAATATTTTTGTATAAATAGATGTAAAATCATTTTACATTTTACCTCATTTCAGGATAGCCTGGCCTCACTCTTCCTTGATGATGACGGACTTCCAGTGATAAGTAAGCTATTTAATACACAAGTTAATTATAATAATAATAATAATATATGAATGAAAGGTTGCAGGTGGATCATGGGATTTGAACCCTCATGTCCCAAGGCGGTCGCTCTACCCCTTGACAAATGTCCTGCATGGACCATTGTATGTAACAATGGTCTATATCTGACTCATCCTTTCTTGTAGGTACTCTTTAGATTCTATGCACTAACAGATCATAACTGAGAAAATAATTGTACATACTATAAATTTGCCTAGTATTCCTTTTAAAATCTGCATGCAATTTCAGTTGTAGGTAATTATTGCATTAAATGCAAAGGCAGTGTACAAATCTCTTTTTACAAGATGTTAATCTCTTTGTTTGTTGTCATAGTGAAATCTTGCCAATAGTATTTCACTTGAAGTAGCAAATATAACATCAAATCAAGATATGTTTCAAGAAAAAAAAACAGTGAACAGAACATCTTTTGCTAATGTTCAATTCATTAGCAACAATGGTCAATTATCAACATAATTACCAAATATGTTTTATCCTTTAATTTCTTAATTTTTTTAAAATTGGATTTAAATACTTTTGGAAATATCTGGATTATGCAATGGTAAATCATGAGGAACATGATTTTGAAGTTGAACTAAAAATTATTTGAAAAACAAAAATGGAGAAAAATGTGGTTTGGAGCAATAATGTTTTTTTTCCACTCACATAGGTTTTGACAGCAGATAGGTAGAAAGCAAAGTATTAGAGGGAATTGAAGGGACTAAATATTTTGTTTTATGTATTGTAGAAAATAATGTAAAGGAGGGAATGGAAGGGAATAAATATGTTGTATATATTGTAGAACCATTAGAGCGTGATGAAAACGACACATCATCCCTCCATGCTGATAAAGAACGCCACCAGACTGTTATAACCATCACCCCAAATGATTGGAAAGTAAGTTTTTGGGGGCTTCAATGATTTATTGCATCTAAAGGCATACGGCCCATTTCACAAGTTACATATATATACAAAAGCATGTTAACCATACCCGTGGAGTGGCGATTGCATTTTATGATAAGTTATAAAGGAGGCTTACTGTATAGCGATGACATACATTCATTAAATAAAAGTTAAATTTCTACAATTATTAGAATCACTCTGCGATGAGACACCATTTATCTGAGGGAGACATATACTGCTTCATTACTCTGCTTTCATTGTGAAAAACAAAACCATACAAAGAAATGTTCAAATGTTACCTGTGATTTATCTACCTGTGATTTATCTACCTGTGATTTATCTATTCAACCATTTTGCTTATATGGACTTCTGTGAACTATACATATTGAATATAATGAAGGCAACTTTTTTTCTTTTCTTTTTTTTTTCTAAATGAATAGTTTATTAATTTATGAGGGATTTTAGTTGATCTATCTTAAGACTCTTTCTCAAACTTAAACAAAATAAATGCTTTTGCCATTGGAAACATTTGAAAGGATTGTGACGAAAGAAATTGCCCAGAGCCATTCATCAGTTTTATAGACTTAATGTTTTAAAAATATTATAATGCATCCTATTTCTTTTATGTTGTTTGAAATAAATATTGGGTCATCATGTTTACACATGTTTTTCTATAAGTAATGACAAAAGTTCTTGTTGTCAAGTAACAAAGTCCTCCTTCAATGACTGAAATAGGAATTGTTGCATGCATTCAAATACTTGCATGAATGGTATATTTAATGACAGATGCAAAGTTAAATTGATTCATAAAGATTTCTTATTTGGAACTACCCTTTTCATTACAGGAACTAATCAAAACATTTAAAGTTGAAGAAGCCACCATCACTTCACGGGCCAAATCTTCCAAGTGACTTGTTACAAGGGAAGATAATGTGGTTGTCTTCGAATGTCAAAAGTCAGAGACACTCTTGCCAATTGTTTAATGGCTATTATGGTGGTGCTATGTAGACGGCAAATATGACATGAGAAACGAATGCAGCATTGCTTTGCATGAAGGACAATGATGGTCTATTATGGTTGTTGGAGATGCTTGTCAGTGGACTTGAAAGGTCAAGGTTTCAAGTTTTTACACACATGCATTTAATCTTTTTAAAATAAAATGTCTGCTATGAATAAAATGACTTTACAAGTTTGTTACTTACAGGGCACCATCTGTGAGATAGTCCCTTTCAGTAGATGACTCAAAGAGCAATTATGACTTGAGGAGAAATAACGAAAATCAGCATGAAGTCTATTCAAATTAATTGTTTTCAGTCAAGATAGAATTGGTTGATATCTTATGCAAATTGTTTTCTTTCAAGATAGAATTACTTGAGGATTTATGAAAATTTGTTTTCCGGCAAAATAGAATTGCTTGAGGTTTTATGAAAATTTGTTTTCCGGCAAAATGGAATTGCTTGAGGTTTTATTCGAATTGTTTTCTGTCAAGATAGAATTGTTTGATGTCTTAGGCAAACTGTTTTCAGTCAAGACAGAATTGTTTGATGTCTTCTGCAAGAATTGTTTGATGTCTTCTGCAAATTGTTTTCAGTCAAGATAGAATTGTTTGATGTCTTATGCAAATTGTTTTCCGACAAGAAATAATTGCTTGATGTCTTATGCAAATTGTTTTCCGTGAAAGAATAGAATTGCAAATAATTATCAGTGTTAGAATAAAATTGCTAGTCATTTTATGCAAATTACCTATATGTAACATAAGGATAAAAAAATGTTGTTCATGAATTATAATAACAGCATATGTACTTTCTGAAGTAACCTTCAAGCTTTTACTTAGACAATTAGATTTGAATGGTAAAATCAATTTGCCATTGTGCTCGTTACAGAGGACCATGAGAAAATTATTGTGACATATGGAAAATCGATTTTCTAAGCTCCAAGGTTTTTTTTTAAAAGACTTGTACCCCATATTTTTCCACTTCTTCCTGTATTGTTTTTGGTCTCTGTTGAAAGCAACAAAAGATGAAAATCAAAAAGAATGATAAACTAGTTTTTGTAGGGATCATTGTGGCAAATTGCTAATTACAAGCAGAATCTCATTTCATCCACAGCGGTCTATAGTTATCCTGGGTCAGTACTTTGTATATTTCATAGCATTGACCCAAGGATAAATATAGACCTCTCTGATTGCATTATGTTGGTTTTCTTTGCTTTGGAATTGTGGGGTTAATGATGCATGCAACACATATTCATCAGAAATCTTAAAACTAGCTTATTAGAACTCTTACTTTACACAAATATTCTTGATATACGGTTTGCTGAATGCCTGAGATAATAGATATAAACGAATTGTTGTGTGCTTCAGCAGATAAAGTATACATTTTTGGTGAAAAAAACCCCCAGAAATAGCTAATTTAATATCCCATCATAGGAATACCTTTGTATTTGATCACAAAATAAACTGTTGTCACCAAGACCTTTATTTTTCATGTTTAAAGTAGCTTGTTCACAGAATCGAAAATTTTAAACTCAAAATTATATGTCATGGAAACAAGACAGTTTTTGAATTGATGATTGATTTATACACTTAGAAGTAGCTTTAAACAGCATAATTAATTCAGGAAGAGCATTAATCTTAAGTATGTATAGTTTATACGTGGTAGATCTCAAAAGAGATGAGACCTTTTTGGATAAAAATACATGTCAATTCACTGTATTCACACTTCAAAGAATTAAAAACAATATGATCCTGCTTCCAAAGACTTTTCTTTAGTGCTTATCAGAAAACTGTACAGCTGTTACTTTTTAACTTCCAAAATTTCCATTCATCTGTGAACAAGCACCTTTAAAACAATATTTACCATATCAGTGCCAGTATGATCAGGGTAGAAAAGGTTAAGATATTGTCAGGGATTTAGTTTTGTTGGGATGAATCATCTGTGATAATGTAATAGTTAATAAAATCTGAATATCCTTTATATCTCTTTTTCATTTGTTTTCACCTCTCATCTACGAGTAATACTTTCTCTGTAGTCATTAGCCAGTGTTTTACCCCTTTACCAAACAACAAATTTCGACTGTCCCAAATTGAAAGGGTTTGCAGACGACATTTTAAAATGTAATTGCAGACGACATTTCAAAATGTAATGAATTTGGAAAATAATCTTCTGATAGGGCAGGAAACATTGTGGGAAAAGGAAAAATTGCTCGTCATGAGCAATTTCTCCTTTTTCCACAATGTTAAAGGAGTCGTCTGGAATAAAGTGGAACGGCTTTCCTGGATTCCCCGGTTTAGGTTATGGGCTCCATGTCTAGCATAAGGCACTCCCATGAAACCAGATACAAGTTGATCCTCAAATCCAGGTCCCTTGAGTGTTAAGACTACACCATAACCTCTGGGCCAGGCAGTGGAAGAAAACCGGAGCTCATTCAGACCAATTCATCCGTTTTGTTACAATTATCTTAACTCAATATCAAAGATTTTATGTTTTTCTTTATGCCATGTTTTCCCCTCTAAATGACTCTAGGGAGGATGTGCCTTTAAACGCAATTTTTTATATTGGTTTTTATGTTGACTAGGCACACATTTTTCATATGGCCGTCTGTTAAACCCTCAGAATGTTGGGTAATTTTCTAAAAATAGATTTTGTGTCTTCTGCTTTCCAAAACCTTAAACATCTGCACTATTTTGTGCTACTCTTGGCATGTGGCCTGGATCTAATCTATTTACATAAGCATGAAGTCGGACCCAGCATCGAAAGGGTTAAGTTGGCATGACCTTACTTTCCGGACTGCTCAGCTGGAAGAAGAGCTGACCAACAAAACCATACCTCTCCAATGTGGAAGTACATTCCAAAGTCCAAATAAGAGCATATTCTGTCATGCCTTTTTATGCACCTTATTCAGATCATGATGCTCATACCAAGTTTTATACAAAACATCTTGCATGAACTTTTTCCAATTACCACCATTAAAATGTTACATAATGTATCAGCTCTCTTGAAATATACCGGTAGCCATGTGGCAGAGAATTTTCATTTTTGTCACAATGGTTCGTATTTCCTTTCAAAAAGTACGAGTTACTGAATCCAATGTTGATGATTCTATGCAGGGTCATGGTAAAGTGAAAGATATGAAAACATAACCTTGCACTAAACCCCTCTTATAAGTGGATGCAAAAGTGTTTTGTCTTGCAAAATTGTATATACGCTCTTTCTTCGATTTTTGACATTAGAAAATATTCATAGTTAATAAAATGAATCATTTTCCACACGCCTGTTTTACCTTGAAACTTTGCATTCTTCCATAATATAACATCAATCATTTTATGATCAAGGCCGCTGGGAATGAACAAAACAATTGACAACAATGTTTAATAAGCAGTAATTTATTGCTAAAGCATCGATATAAATTAGCAATGTATCTAGTCATATAAACATAACAATTCTCCACCTCAAAAAATTGCTTTATAAGACTGACTTTCATCATGATTAAAAGAACTTCATATAGTCTTTGTTCAATGGGGAGATTCATATTGAGATAAAAGAAATACCAGATGTCGAAATATCAGGGCTTATTCGAAATATCAGGGCTCATTTGTGTCCTTTGCTTACAACATTTCCAAATCTAATTGGCAAATCCCATTTCATGGGTACTCATATGAACCAAGAGTAAAGACTTGGGCTTAAAAGCTGTGCCAACTCTATTACAGTTATTTCAAGGCTTTCCTAGATCCAAGTCTTGCCTAAGGACACCCTACAAAACTCCCAGTGCCACTGGTGAGGATTTTACCCGGGACTACCATGTCACAAGTCCAATACCTTTACCTCTGAGCCACACAGGACCCTTACAGTAGAGAATTTTGAAAAGAAATAGAAAAGTAAGCCAGGCAACTTTGCCACTTATCTGTCTCTTTGCCATTGCACAAATAAGAAAATATTTTCCTTGGGACCTTTATAAAGTGAGCTGTCTTAATCATTACTTACTTTGTCACTTTTTTCCAAATATATGACAATCCTAAAGCAATTCATAAATTAACCTACTTAAAATGTTCTTTAAAAGGCCAGTAGCATTTCATTTCAATGTCAACATCATCATATGCGTAAAGAAAAAGAATTACAAAATAAATTCCTCAAAAACTCAAAAACCAATTGCACCAAATGATTGCAATAAAACATTAACAAATGTGAAAATGTCTGGACATCAGACCAGCAGTGTACATGAAGTAAACATAAACAGGAAACAGTGGGCTTGACCCATGACAAGTTTTGAATATCCTTGCGCATTTCATGAGAAGAAGGTTTGAATATCCTTGCCTGCTTTAATAATAGAAAATGTTTGAATATCCTTGCCTGTTTCATACATAGAAAAGGTTTGAATATCCTTGCCTGTTTCAAAATAGAAAATGTTTGAATATCCTTGCCTGTTTCAAAAATAGAAAATGTTTGAATATCCTTGCCTGTTTCACTAATAGAAAAGATTTGAATATCCTAATTTTTCAATGGGGAAATCTAATCTCTCGTAGAAATGTCCCAATGCTTTATGTTTACCTAAACAGAGTACAAACACACAGTAACAAGTCTTAAATCTATTATGTATCCATATAACTCTACAACACAGTGCACTTTAATATGTAGAAAACACAAGTAATCAACAACAAAGAAGTTCTTCAAATTAAAAAAAAAGATCCCTTATTTTTCCTCGCTCATAACACATTTTGGACATTTGCATAAAAAGGACTTTACAACATCACAATCTGTTTCAAAGCGTGTAGGTTCTGATTTCGAGATACAACAACAGATAATGAAGAATCCTTTACATCATTATTACACAGACAAACAAATACCTCACAAAGCTGCTTTCAGTATGGTGTTTAAAGCGTTATCAACAAATTTTTCAGTTATGTAACGACTTTCCTGGATTCACCAGTGCTAGGCTAGGGCTCTGAAGTGACTTGCCAAAGGTCACTCACACGAAGGTGTAAGTGGGGCTTGAACCTGGGACCCCCAAGTTCCAAGTCCACCACCTGAACCACTGCGCCATGCAGGACTCGTACAGAGCTGCTTTGTTGGCACTGCTGTTATAGTGCAGTAATAGGATTGTAAGTTTGTGATTAATAATCTACAAAATCTAACTAGCACTTACATTCTACTTACATGTACATATATACAGTGAACCCTCGTTTAACCGGACCCCGATTATCCGGATGTCTCGCAATCCGAACGAAATTGTAAGGGAACGGAATTATTGGACCAGTTTGTTGCAGACGACTTTTGAAAACATTGTGGGTAAAGGAGAAATTGCTCGTGACGAGCAATTTCTCCTTTTCCCACAATGTTTTCTGCCATATCAGAAGATTATCTTTGAATTTCATTACGTTTTGATATGTTTTCTGCAAACTCTTTCAATTTGGGACGGTCGACAATTTGGCGTTTGCTAAAGGGTTATAATTATATACCGCTCATACAGACCGTTTATGTCTTAATGTGAATAAGAACATGCTCTGCTTCATTAGTCCGGATTATTCGGTAAACCGGACATTTTGTTGGGAACGGACGTGTCCGGATAAACGAGGGTTCACATATATACTAAAAAGAATCCAACAATACAATGAATATTTATTATGAAAAAATTGATTTGTGACACAAAATGTTTATCAGATTTTTGTTGATTGTGAATTTCGATCACAGATTAAATATTTACCAATCAAAGTTCAGAAAAATGAATTTGATTCATAATTGTTTTATAAACCTTTCATGATTGAGATTTTTAACCTATATCAACCCTTCTTTTTGTATCTTGGAGGCTTGAATGATTTAACTAACACTAAGCTAACCTTTCAGTATATGACAACACATTGCGATACAAAGTTTTATAGTTTAAAACATTTTCATATTTTGTCAAACCATTTCTTCTCTTGATTCAAATTTGTTCTTATGTCAATCTAAAGGAATTACAAATTTTCACTGTAAATCTGATAGTACAATAGCAACAAAGTTCACCAATTAAATTTTAAATGGAGCATTAGTTAGAGTGATGACTAAAGAATGAAGCAAATCATAAAAGTGATATGCATAAGTCAATGTTAGGTGTGAATGAAATATGTAACAATATAATAATAGCACAAGTACGATACAGCACACCTCAATAAATTTTTGACTAGTCCACCAACATGTAATTCTATGGGATTTATTTTACTCAAGGCTTGTTATTAGACCAATAAAACCATTTGCAAAGGAAATATGTAAAACATCATCATCATTTCATTCGGTCTTTCTAACACAAAGAAGGGTTTAACAAAACATTTCAGACAATGTTACACAGCTGGTTAATAAGCTTATAATATTTCTACTTCATGGTTTCAATCTGAATCAATAGAAAAAAGGTTAAAAGGAATGGCTCAGCCAATTAAGTAGTTTAACCTTAATCAGAATTAAGTTCCTCTTGAGCTATGAAAATATGTGATATATTTCTGTGGTTTTTTTTTTTCCAAAATCATTTCAAGGTTTAGTACAATAACTCACATACAGCTCAATAAGCCTACAATGATAAATGAATGGACTATAAAGTTAAAAAATATTTAAACACGATTACACATGCGAGTACACAAATATCGATTAAATTGTCATAAAAAAGCTAAGCCATGACCCAAGTCTCTATACGCAGTATTCCAATAATGTTGCGTAACTTGTAGGGTCCCCGCCATAATTCGCATTCAAGGTGACCTTTGTATTCCTGCCATACTCCAGCTTCACGTTGCCCTCCCAGATGGTTGGCATGGGCGACGTCAGATGCGTCCAGTCGTCCCCGGCAACGATCGCCACGGCAGCGGCCTTTGGAATGATGACCCTAAAGAAAACCTCTGATCCAGAGCCCTGGTGTAAACAGCATTCCTTCGGGCATTCCATAAAGCAGCCCTCCTTCCACTGTGCGTACTGCTTGGGGAACAGAATAGGTTGCTGCGTCATCTTTTTACAATTGATGAGGTAATTGTAGACGCCTGGTAACTTCTGGCTGGTGTCTGAGGCTGGTACAGAGTAGAGCTGCAGCTTATAGAACCCTACGGCTGGCAGGACGACCTTGAAGGCAATGGTGCTGCCCTGCGTCTGGGTAAACACCAGATCTTGGTGCTCCTTGTCCTCGTTGTTCTCCCTCACCTCTAACAGATTGGCCGTAACGCGCATCTCCTCTGCCGTGGTAAACTGGATGGTCACTGCGTTACACTCCAGGTTGATGATTGGGTCGTGGTGACTCAACGTGTTTAACCTGAACTGGTTAAACATCGGCTGAGCACCAAGGTATCCTGGTGGCAACTTGGGCAACGGTACCACCTTCACGTCCTCGTGACATTCGATCAAGAACTGAGCAACATGGTAGAGTGTGGTACCCTCGCATGAGGGGTCGTTGGCGTAAATCTCCAGACCAAATTCACCCCGACTTGGTGCGGTGACATTGAAATAAGCTGTGTTTCCCACAATTCTGTGCATACAATAGCCTTCGAGTTCAGAGTCTGAATGGTTTACATCCTTAAGCTTGGCCATGAATTGCATATGTTTGGGAATTCTAAATTGAAGCTCGGCTTTCCTATCTCGTGTAAGGACATTGGCCGTCTGCTGGTAAGTGGCCAGACCATATCTGTAAATAAACAATTACACCAGTGAAAAAATATATATATTTGAAAATAATCAGTAACAACAGCAAATATCTAAAGCTTAAGGCAAATAAATAATTTCACTGGAATGAAAATATGTCTTAAAACAATCAATTAAACTTGAAATGTTTGTTTATATTGGGGTTTACGCCATGCCAGCGATTGCCAGCGATTTTTTAGAAATGTTTAAGCTTTCCTAGATACACCAGAACTAGATTAAGTCTCAAAAATCTAAAACTTGCAAATAAACAAGCATACTTGTATTGAATGAATAGATAAGACTTCTAAGATTTAAGATATTTAAGAATAAGCAAATCTTTAAAATAATGCAGAACACGTCATATTCATTCATATTCTGCGTAAAACCTAAATCAATGATTTCCTTAAACCAGAAAAATGTTTGATTTTTCAATTTTTGGATTCACATTGAATCACAAGCATATATCAATAGTTGTTTAGGGTGGTATATACCTAAAGAAGGCGGTACCAGCTCCCCAGTTCAAATAGGCACATGGTGGGAAGGGAACCGGCTCGGGACTGCTCACATCTTCTTGGACAATCTTATACTCGCACACCTATAAAAGAAAATTAATCCACTTTAAATAGTTATCTAGAAAAGGATGCTAATCAAAGCCTTTAAAATGTAGTATCTTAAATACTGATAAGGTAATGAATGAATGGTGTTTTAAGGCGCAACAACAGCTAAGGACTGATAAGGTAAATACTAGGGATGGGAACGAATATTCGAATATTCGAATAGCGGGTCGAATATTCGAATAGCAAAATAGTATTCGAATATTCGATTTTAATGAACGCATATTACTGTATGTTTACCCTAAATTTTATTCAAAAATAATGTTGTTTTATTTTCATTTTCTTCCTCTAAACCGATCCCAAATATCGAAGAACGTGCCTAGCTCCCAGGTGCAGTTACAATGTTTTTACAACGTATGTCACACAGTAAAACACCTGTGACAAATTACCACATCTTTTGACAGTTTGCAAAACGATTAATTCCTAAGTGTGAAAATAGTCGATATTAAGCCGCTAAATCTAACACCTTAATGATCTGCACTTGCTCCTTATTATCCAAAACAAGTCAATCACGCTAATTGACAATTGTCAGTGTCAACCAATCACGTAACTTGTTTGTCTTGAAATTAAACAATTACTCTTTCAATAACCAATCGTAAACATGATTGCATATGCACGAGGACCAATCAAATAATGTGTTAGAAAGTATATTTTTCTTCAGAATAATTTGTCAAACTTATCTTCATTCTAATTTCTACATCTATTCGATAAACATCACAATTTCTCCATCACGTGTCTGGAATTACTTTACTCGTTCTGCCGACAAGTCGAAGGCGACCTGTAACCTGTGTAACCAGGTATTTGTATTCAAGAATACAACATCCAACCTACTGAATCACTTGAATGGCAAGCATCCATCCGTTTTGACGTCCGAAACTGTAAAACAGACGACCATGAACCTGTTTGTCAACTCACCGAAGAAATCGAAGGCGGACAACGAAACCATTACACAGACCATCGCGGATATGATTGTATCAGACTACCTACCACTCGAAAATCGAATATTCGAATATATTCGAATAGTTCTAGTCGAATATTCGAATAGTGATTTCACTATTCGTTCCCATCCCTAGTAAATACTACAAGAAGAACATTGAAGTGAACCTAAAGGATTAGCCTAACAGCTTTGTTTGTTTTTATGGCTCTAATGGCAGGCATATCTACATCTTTTCAGCTTTAATTGATTAGTAATAGGCTAGGCTCTGAAGTGTCTTGCTAAGCCCACAAAACCAGTGGTACAGGTGGGCCTGGAATCCTAGACCACAAGTACTAAGACCAACACCTGAACCATTCATTGGGACTTGCAGGAACCTTTTCACAGTCTTGTACTCTACATTGAAATAATTTTATATGTGGGAAAAAAAAGAGTTAAATACTGGGAAAACGTTTTAAATCAACAAACCTGTGCATAGACATTGTCCTTGTTCTCTGGCGTGTCCTCCTTGGCGTAGATGTACAGGATATAGGATCCTTTCTTTGGAAGGCGGAGTCTAAATGAGGCCACACCCCCAACACTCTCCTGCATACCATAACGGTTCAGCTTCACACCCTTGTACTCCTCTTCTCCATTCTCAAACTGGGGGGGAGGAGAAAATTGGAAAATTCAAAACTTTTGTTAATAAGATATCAACACTGTGTCAACAATGGTTTAGTTGATACGACTTTCCTAGTTTTATTCTTAGTACATATTGCTTTTACATTGCGACATTAATATTTCAGTTATGCCACATCCTTCATAAAGGAGAAAGATCCCATACTTAATGGCCCAAGCCAAGTTGAACCATTGGCAATTTGTAAATCAGTTGGCAGACTGCATCTCATAAAGATCAAAATGCCATCATCCGGATTTGAACCCATGCGGAGTCGTGCCATGTGATTACAAGTTCTGTACTCTGACCACAAGGCGACGGAGGCCCCTAACATAAATAGTTAAAATTCTGTGTGTCAGGTACTGCAGCCTTATGCTTATCTTGCCTCACAATAAGTATGTTATAAGAATGTTATAAAGAATTAACCGTAACAATAAACAAACCTGTATGCTAAAGTTGAATGCCACAACAATTCTGTGTGCTGGGTACCTCAGCCTGATGTTGATCTCACCTCGTCCACAAACGACAGCCTGGCGGTGACTCACAAACTCCAGCCCATACTTGAAGAATTGAGGCTTCATGTGGGGCATGTTCTCAAACTCTTCTTGGCTCACCTGGAAAAGTAATTAGTTTATATGGGGATTGAACACCGGATCCAAATTCTAAGTCCACCATCTCAACCACTGGACCTTGTGCATTTTTTTTGTTTGCATTTGTTGTAGTGGTTTCATTAGTATTTGGCTGCAGAGGTATCCTAAATTTTCAAATAGAGTAAGAGGCTAAACAGAGCAGTACCATATAGTAAAACTTGAATTAATCCAAAAGAAAACTATAATGCAGCCAATCAAACCTGATCAAATGCTTTCCAACATCTACTCTTAATTAATGAGTACAATTAAAGTTGCTTGACATGAGCTATTTTTTAATTTTCATCATGCCTTTTTCAAATTTCTTGGTGCACACTGTTTCTAGATATCAATGAAGCAAAAACAGAAATTAAACTACACTCTTTCTTAAAACAATTTTCAAAAACCACAAATATCAAAATTAAAACAATATTAAATCAAAGTCCACTTACTGGTCTCTCCAGCAGCTGCCATTTTGAATCATCAGGGAAATGTGTAAATATCAGTTGGGCAGGCTCCGTCAAGAAGAAATATTCATCAAGCTGATAATGGAACTCCTCCGAGGTCGTCTGCTTTCCAATAATTCTACGGGCGGCCCAATGGGCATCAATAAGACACCAGGTCCCGTAGATGTATACAGCATTCCATGAGTGCTGGTTGGAGCCAGGCTTGAACTTCTGACCGGGTCGGTAGTCTGCCCCTTTAGCATAACCACTGATGATCTTAGAGTGGAGGCCAGCGTAACTGTAAATATGATCAAGCGATAAAGTTGGCAGGTCAACACAGGGAAGTCATATAAAATTAACCTGAAGATAGTCTTTTACTTTCTGGTGACGGGAGATATTGCCCAATGCAAAATTAACTCAGTAACTACTGATCCAGTTAAATTAAGCTTTTACCGCTTGCAATGTCGGCAATAGCAGTAGGGACAATTTCTAATACAAATGAAGAGAATATTTGATAATTTTCTAGTCACTACAATGTTTCTCTAAATAAACTTTTGTAAAATGCAGCTTGCAGACACCCGTATTTGAAGCAACATCGAGAAAAGTCCTGTGGTTTTCCATCCAAGTTCCCTCACCAAAAGGTTATGCCATTAACCTTTACCTTTTTAAACAACAAGCTTTTTTATGTACACTGAATACATTTTTATGATGCCTGCTAGACTTAGGGCATCTATGATCATCTTGTTCTTTTTGTGTTTCTTATTTTTTGCTTATAAAGATTTAATGCACAACGATTTTTCAGTAATGTCACAGCTTTCCTAGATTCACCTGAACAGTTCTCCTAAGTGTCAAATGAAATGTCCACAAACAAGAGGTATCAGCAGGGCTCAAACCCAGAGCCTCAAACTTTCAAGTCTGCCACCATAACCAATGTCATGTCCATAAAATGGTAATACAGTCTAACTTGTGTTAAGCAGCCACCCTTTTAAGCAGCGAACCTGCCTTAAACAGCCACTACAGAAAGTTCCATTGTTAGATTTATAGTGTACATCAATTTGTGTTAAGCAGCCAACCTGTCTTAAACAGCTAATTTACTCTGTCCCATAGGCTGGCATCTTAACACAAGTTTGACTGTATAGTAAATGTTGATACCTGTAGTACTTTGATGAATACCTGTTGTACTTTGATTATGAGAGTTCTCCTGTTGGTGGAGATTGTGGAGTGAAAATAAAACTGTTGTCTTTAATCTAGTGTTGTATTTTCTGAGGAAAACCCAGTGTTTAACAGTGGTAGCAGAGCGAAAGGCATCAGTTATACATCACTAGCGT
The DNA here is from genome assembly GCA_947846245.1 of Cerastoderma edule. Taxonomy (NCBI): domain Eukaryota; kingdom Metazoa; phylum Mollusca; class Bivalvia; order Cardiida; family Cardiidae; genus Cerastoderma; species Cerastoderma edule. The sequence continues at coordinate 21,487,904 of OX401415.1, read as the reverse complement.
TCTGGAATTGTGTTTAATCAAAGATTTAAAGTGTATTTGAAGTTTTTAGAGCAGAAAAATGGCAGCCAAAATCAACCCTCCTTCATTTCACAAGGGGAAATCCTATGAACTTTACAAGCAGGAATTAATAGCATGGAATGAGATTACTGAGATTGACAAAGCTAAGAGAGGAATTGCCATTGCCTTAACTCTTCCTGAGGATGATGAGCATAGAATTCGTGAAAAAGTCTTCGACCAGATAAAAATCGATGATTTGAAGAAAGAAAATGGATTCAAAACTCTGGTAGATTTTCTAGATAAACATCTGGCGAAAGATGATTTAGCTGACAGCTTATCAAAGTTTGAAGAGTTTGAGGATGTTTCTAGGGCTGAAGGTCAGTCAATAAGTGATTTTATTTCAGAATTTGACACAAAATATAGAAAAATTGAGAAGAAAAATATGAAGCTTCCACCAGAAATCCTTGCTTTCAAACTCTTGAGAAAGTCAAACTTAACAAAAGATGAGAAGATGCTTGTGTTAACAGGGATGAACTATGAACACAGAGAGACACTTTATGATGAAGCTAAACAGTCGCTGAAAAAATTCATGGGGGATGGTGCTCATGCTAGAAGAGGCAATGTAAACATAAAGTTGGAACCAACGTGGAGGTTGGCGTGGAAGAGGTAGAGGTAGTGGATTTCAATCATCCCAGAGAGGTGTGAAGAATTTAAATCCTTCGGGCCCTGATGGAAATGTGTTGACATGTCGATCTTGCGGGTCCTATAGGCATCTTGTGGCAAAGTGTCCAGACAGTTGGGAAAACATGGCTAAAGTGAATACTACCGAGACAGAAGAACATGCCGTTTTGTTTACCGGGTATCACAAAGAAGAAGTATTAAGGTTGGGTGCTGATGCGCGAAACTGTGCTGTTCTTGACAGTGCATGTAGTAGTACTGTTTGTGGTAAATTATGGCTAGATACCTACCTTGATTCATTGCCTGAAGATGAACGAAGGAATGTAATTGTGAATGAAGGTATCAAAGTATTCAAATTTGGTGGTGGTACAAGACTGAGATCAAATGGAGAATATAACTTGCCGATGTGCATTGCAGGTAAAGATGTGAAAGTGAAAACTGACGTAGTAGAATCTGACATTCCACTGTTGTTATCCCGTTCTGCTATGAAAAAGGCGAGTATAAAGATGGATTTAGAAAATGATACAGCCGAGATTTTTGGAAAAACTGTAAATCTTAACATTACATCTTCTGGCCACTATTGTATTCCAATAGATAAGACAGAGACACTTCCAGTGGAAGAAGTAAGCATTGTCAACATGGAGAAACATGATAAAATGCAACAAAAGTCAATTTTGTTGAAATTACACCGTCAATTCGCTCATCCTCCAAAAAGGAAACTTATTGCGCTTCTAAAAGATGCAGGGTCTTGGAAAGAATGTTATGATGAGGATTTGATGCAGATTGAATCTTCATGCGATATTTGCAAGACATACGCCAGAACACCGCCTAAACCAGTTGTTGCCCTTCCTTCTGCAAAAGAGTTTAATGAGAAAGTTGCAATGGACTTGAAACAGTACAATGGACGTTGGATATTACATATGATTGATATGTGGTCAAGGTACACAGTGTCTGTTTTTATAAAACGAAAGGAGTCAAAAGATGTTATCAATGCAATTATGAAAAATTGGGTTGGTGTTTTCGGAATCATGGGTGCTATAATGACAGACAATGGCGGCGAGTTTAATTCAGATGAAATGCGGGAAATTGCGTCAATTTTAAATGTGAAGATACACACCACAGCTGCATATAGCCCTTTTCAAAATGGGCTTTGTGAAAGAGTTCATTCAATCACAGACAGTATGCTGATGAAACTTGAAGCGGACAATGAAAAAGTGGATATAGAGACTCTCCTTTCATTGGCAAATATGGCAAGAAACTCCCTTCAAATGTGGAATGGCTTCAGTAGCAATCAATTAATATTTGGGAGGAATCCAAACCTACCTAATATAGTTCAAGCACAACCGCCGGCTCTTGAAGATACAACAACCAGTGAAGCGTTCTCCAAACATCTAAATGCGCTCCACGAAACTCGGAAAGCTTATATGCAGACAGAAGCTGATGAAAGAATCAGACGTGCTCTTCGATCAAAGGTGCGAGCAGCAGAACAGGTTTTTGTAAACGGTGATAATGTGTTTTACAAAAGAGAAGGAAGAGATCGTTGGCTTGGGCCTGGTAAAGTAGTTTTCCAGGATGGGAAGGTTGTTTTTGTGAGACATGGGGGTGTTTTTGTCAGAGTGTCGCCAAATAGACTTTGTAAAGTGGACCAAAGCAATATGTCAAATGCTGAACAAGATGAAAGTGAAGTGGAATCTCAGATGGAAACAAATCTTAGTTTAGTGTCCAATAGTTCCAGAGCAGAGATCAGTACAAAATCGAAGACTTTATCCCAGACCATTGGCACAAAATCAAAAGAAGATGAAAATGAAAACATCCATTCCCATGATAAAATAGAGTACAAAATGACTGATTCTTTACATTGGACAAAAGCCACAGTAATTGGACGGGCAGGAAAAGCGACTGGTAAATACAAAATGTGGTTCAATGTAGAGGATGATATAACAAAAGTCCAGAAAAGTGTTGATTTGGGTAGTGTTGAGTGGAGAAAGATAGACAGTGAAGCACAAGAAGATGTAAATAGTGCAGCTTTATGTAACAGTAAGGTTAAAAATGAAATCTATGAAGCGAAACAATCAGAGCTCCAGAAACTTTATGAATTTAACACTTATGAAATTGTTAAAGATTGTGGTCAAAAAACCATTTCAACGCGTTGGGTAATAACAAATAAAGAAGAAAGTGTCAGAGCGCGTTTAGTTGCAAGAGGTTTTGAAGAGAAAACGTTCATTCCTAAAGATAGTCCTACAGTAAGGAAAGGGTCAATTCGAGTATTCCTTGCGGTAGCCTCAAGTAAATGTTGGAAAATAAAAACTACTGACATTAAGTCTGCTTTTCTACAAGGTAACGAACTTGAACGTGATGTGTATATTCTACCACCTGTCGAAAGTGAAACACCAGATGGTTACATTTGGAAACTAAAACATGGACTCTATGGGTTGAAGGATGGTGCTCGCCAGTTCTACATGAGTGTGAAAGATGAACTTTTAGAATTAGGTTTCACACAGTCAAAACTAGACCCTGCTGTTTTCACTTTAGTTAACGATAAGACTTTGCAGGGCATAATATGTTGTCATGTGGATGATTTTCTTCATGCAGGAAACAAAGTGTTTGATACCATGTTAGATAAATTAAGAGGTCGTTTTCTAGCTGGAAAAGTTGAAGAAGAAAAGTTCAATTATATAGGCTTTCAAATAAGAGAATGTGAAAATGGAATCATCTTTGATCATAATGCTTATATTGATAAGCTAGTATGTCCAAAAATGGATCCTGTCCGTGCTTCAGAAAAAGGTAGTTTACTCACTGAAAGCGAGCAGTCAATCTTTAGAAAGTTGGTGGGTCAGTTAAACTGGGTGGTACAAGGTTCCAGACCTGATATGGCTTTCGAACTTGTTGATTTGAGTACAAAATTAACAAAGGCGTCTGTGTCTGATTTATTACATGCAATTAAAGCTGTGGGAAAGTTAAGGGACATGCTCTCAATACATTTGTTTCCCCATTTGTATGGAAATCCAAACACGGATTGGGAAATTTTTGTATTTTGTGATGCTTCATTGGGAAATCTCAATGATAAAAAAGGTAGCACTGGTGCACATATTTTATGGATAAAAGACAGACTTGGAAATTGCTGCCCAGTTTTCTGGCAATCAAACAAAATTAGAAGAGTTGTGCGTTCAACTATAGCAGCAGAAGCACTGAGTCTGGGTGAAGCTTTAGAGTCTGCAATTTATTATAGAGAATTAATACAAGATGTTGGTTTTGTTGGTAAAGACTGTTTGCCTATCACTGTGTTTACTGACAACAAAAGTGTTATTGATGCTTTGAGAACAACTAGACTTGTTGATGATAAAAGACTCAGAATTGACATTGCAGCTATTCAAGAAATGAGACAAAACAATCACATAGAGATTAAGTGGTGCCCAGGAAAAATTCAACTTGCGAACTCATTAACCAAGAGAGGTGCTTCTAGTATAGAACTTTTGAGCGTGTTACAAAAAGGAAAAATGCCAGAAGAATTTGTGTAGATATTATTTTATTTCATCTATTCTAAGGGGCAGAATAATCCCCATGACCAGAGGACAGTCTAATCCAGTGATGGTCATTTTAATATAATTATTTCCTTAATTTTTTGAACTTTTATTTTGTTTCTTATTAGCCAGGGGTATCTGAGCTTGGAAAAAAAAAATATATATATATATATAATTAATGTTGATACCTGTAGTACTTTGATGAATACCTGTTGTACTTTGATTATGAGAGTTCTCCAGTGGGTGGAGATTGTGGAGTGAAAATAAAACTGTTGTCTTTAATCTAGTGTTGTATTTTCTGAGGAAAACCCAGTGTTTAACAGTAAATTTCAGTAAAACTTCACTCCTTTGCTAAGGAAATTGGACAAGCTGTGCAATATGGGCATTCAATGTTACCCCCCCTGATAAATAATCTCACTAGGAACAGCAAGAGTGAGTTCCTTACTTGCACATGGTATCAAACACCATAGCATAGGTGGTCTTTCCAGTCTTCAGGCCCATGAGCACCTCCTCTGGACTCCCGCGCTCCACATTGTCAAAGGTCATCTCCTTCAGATTCTTCGTGGCCAACCAGCGGAACACCACCCTGTTTATAAAGAGACACATAATTTACAGTATACTGTTGAGTGTTATAAATCAGTGTCACTGTTTCTCAATTATGGATGGTTTTAAACACATTGTTTTTTTTATATGGGGTTTAATGACGTGTTGACAGTATTTCAGTTGTTTTATTGTTCAACAAACTTAACTTGAGATTACTTGGGAGAATCTGTATGCAATGACCTTTGTTGGGATGCCATCATTTGATTAATATTTGTTAGTTATTAATTGAATAGCAGTTGTAAGAATATGCGTTTCTGAAGAACAAATGACTGATACAAAAGCACATGAAAGGTCTTGTGAATGTGAGTTAGTCTCAAGTTAAATTTGTTTAACAATACCTGCTACAAATTAGGGAATCTATTATCATTTTTGCTTTGCTTGTTTACATGAGGCTTAACAACATGTCAACAATTTTCCATTTATGTTACAGCTTTCCTGGATCTCACCAGTTCTTGGCAGGGCCCTGTTGTTTAACCCATTAACATTGATTGCACAAGAATTAGAACAGTTACTGTTCTACTATGCAATATCAAATAAATGCTTTTTTTGTAATGGTAAAATCTAGCACATAAGCCATAAATAATTAGATAATTGATGAAAAAATAATTATATGAAATTATCTATCACTGAGTCTATACCAACACTCATTTCAAGACCTGTATCTAAAGCTTATTCAATGAGCCATTTTTATCTTAGTTTTCTTTGCATATCGAGTATTTCCTAACTTTTACCTGCATTTCTCAATCTCGTTAGTGATGTTTTTGGAGTAGATGAGATCCCAAACCAGCTCTCTAACACTGCTATGGTCACTCTTGGATACCTATAAACAGACAGGACCAGTTTGTTTAACATCAACTGTATACATATAATTCAAACGTATCAAGGGTTCAATGCAAGACTACAGTAAGTGCTTCACAAATGTGAAGCACTTACTATAGTATTGTAATGAACCATTAACAAATAAACTACAGAATGGATTTAGGTGCTTTGGTTATTAAGTGGTTTGTATACAGAACCTGAAATCACAAGGCTTGTATCTGTGTTGGTGCTGGTAATCATATGTTTGACTTCAGGAAAGTTTGCCAATTGCTCAAGAGAATACATACGCCCAACAAAAAAGCCTAAAAATTCATAGAGGCCAGTAAAGCATGGGGGTCTTTCTCTATCAAAAGTGAGCCGTGTATCAAACTCAAATACTCTTCAGTTGTTATAATCCAATGAAACAAAACAAACAAAATAAATAAGTCATTTCAATTGACTCGTTATAAAAGTAAGTGATATAATACTATTAGGGGCATTATTTGTGAAGAGTATTTTCCCTTTTTGGCTTTTTTCATGTTTTTTATGTCATCTACAAATATGAATGACTAACTGCTGAAGCCTTACTCCATTACCCGTAAGGTACTTTGTCACCGGTGAAAATTACAACCAACAGTAGACAACAATTATGAAACATATGATATAACCTTTTTGTGACTTATGGTAGAAACCACTGCTACAAAGTAAGATATTGCTTGTTACAAGCACTATCTTCCTCTGTCGCAGTGATTTCTAAAGCTGCTTGCATCAGATGTGGTACAGTGAATAACCAGGAAGTATATGAGTAAGGTTTAAATCAATAAAAATAAACAATCAAATCAAAAGCAAGCTAAGCACCTGAATGGCATGGTCGTCGACGGTAACGAGTACTTGTTTATCCATGATCTCCAAGGACGGTTTCTGTGCTGCAGATCCAGTTGTAGGAGCAGGAGGGGGACCGGCCTCCTTCTCTGTGCGGACCGGGATCAATCTGAAGGTGGCAGGGGGTGCTGGGGGCTCCTGTCCCATATTTCTGTATTAACAAAGTTGTTTATATGGGTTTTACAATGTCTCACTCATAATGATGGAAATAGACTCCATGCTTAACCGCAAGTAAGGGCTGGTAGAGCCGGGTAGAAATATCAGCATTCCGTAAGTTAGTTGAAGGGCTGCCTCTCATAACTATTCAAATTGGTCACAAAGATTTGAACCCATGCAGATGGGACTTTTGTGATAGAAAAATTCCATGTCATATGATTGAACCCGTGTCAGATAAGACCACCTTCTTAACTGCTGGATCACCAAGGACCCTTCAACATTCATTCATTTCATATGTGTATTACATCGCATCAACATTATTTCAGTTTTGATACGATGGCAAACTCCTAATGATCTAGGAAGACCCCACACTTTACTGTCCCTAAGGGCTGGTCAAGCCAGGTAGAATCGTCTGCATTCCGTAAGTCAGTAGGGAGATGGCCTCTCATGCAAATCAAAATGCTAACACAGGGATTTGAACCCACACAAAGATGATTTATGTATTGCATATAATCAATGCTCCCTAAAGAATGATAATGATCAAATATTTAAAACTTACCTCTTTTCCACCTGTATGGGTGTTGAGCTGACTGGGATATTAGACAACTTGCCCTGTTTTGCCTGTTGAAGCTCCATTTCTCCGGCGCCCGGTCTGAATGTTGCGATGCCCTGACTCGTTGGTACCGCTACTGTTGTATAGATACCCTGTTGGGGTGTGGTACCGTACAGATACTGCTGTTGTAACAGCTCTGGGGGTGGGGGCGGTAGGTTATCTAGGTCCGTATCCCTCTGACCACCATCTATATAGGTACTGGCAAGACCAGCGGTCACCTGGAAGAATAAATGGTAAACATCGTTACAGGATGTGTTGTTAAAATGTCAACAGGGAACCGTGAATGAATAGTCTCTATCAGGATACAAAGATAAAAGGGGAATCATAAATATTCACAAATATTTATGATGTTAAAAGAACGAATTGTGTTTTAAGGCGCATCGGCAGCTAAGGATTTATGATGTTAAATATAAATGAAAGTTACATGAAAACTGTGAATATTGGAGGTAGGGGAAAAAAGTTGAACATTTGTGTATGAAATCGCAAATGAATTACTTAAAAATGTCTTTAAAATAGGAGCAGAAATAAGCTGAAATGACACATTATTTGCCAGATACCTTTTGTTAAAAACAGGTACAATGGGGGACCTAAATATGAAGAAATGGGATAGCCATTGCCCAATGACAAACTTAAAACTTCATTGCAACACTGCTTATTGAAGGTTCAATGCAGAGTATAGATAGTCCATCACAAATGTGAAGCTCTTATTATAATCTTGCACTGAACTCTCCATTTGGGAAAGAAAGACAGAGGAGATTAAGTCAATCATTGAATCACTTCTTCAATTTTGTCATGAAAATCCTAATACATAATGTGTTTATGTCATTTAAGTAGAAAAAGAAAAGGGGCTAACTCAACTTCATTTTTGAATTGCTTTACATCACACATCATAGCACATATTGGCAATATAAATTCAAAACCTGAATATTAAATGAATGTTATCAAATTCCCTTTATTTCAACTGCCCCCCCTCTGAATCTGCTCATACTATCAGGTGAGCAGTAAAGCTGCCAATAACTGAAATATTGCGAAAGCAACACATACGTCTTCTATGAAAGAAAAAGCAATCACAAAGCTTTCTCTAATTTAGCAACCCACTTTACAATGATGTGGCTGAGATCACCTACACAAAGAAATCTATCTAGTAAATACCTCCATCTCCAAGTCCCAATCCTTTCTAGTCTCTCTGAATACAATAAACTAACTATCTATCCATACATGTTATCCATCCAAAGACGGTTTAAAATAATCACTCAAGGTGAAACATCCTGGGTAAATACCATACACAATTCATACAATTAATTAACGTCCTGTAATCAATTCCAAATGAAATGTCAATAACAAACAAGATTTAACACCTTACTCCATTAAACCTCTCTTTGTTATCATCAGCTTATGAAAACCCAAATCAACCACTGTTGCAAAATTATAGAAGTTATCGCTTGTCTTTAGCAATTTCTCTTTTGGTCACAATAGTTAGAAAATGTGTTTTTCGTCTCCTTGGTATTTCTTGCCATCTGCTGGTGCTTTCAGTTTTGACCAATAATAAATCCTTTGTTGGGGAAATGAGTAGTCGCAGATTTCAAAACAGCACTATGGTATAACAGCATTAGTTTGAAAAAAAAACAAAAACAGTTGCAGAAGAGTTTGGAATCAACCGTGATTCTTCTTACATGATTATTTGTCAAAGTCCAATTATGAAGCAAAAGTAGACACCAGATATCAAAAGTGGGAAAAAGAAGAAAAACACATTTTGATAATGATTTTGATAATGAAAACCATTGCGGCAAAAGGAGTTGTTGTTTTAATAGACTAACACCAATTTCTCTACTATTTTAACAAATTTCTTTCTCCTTGTCTGCATGTGTTTCAAAACTAGTACAAGTGAGGGAAGTAAAAGATTAATGAGAAAAGAAGAAATTGCACAAATGAGAAAAGAAGAAATTGCAAATGCTGTTGTTATTCAGGTAAACGTGCACCACTTCAAACTTAAATCCATTCAGTTCTTAAAGTACACTGCTCCACCCACCTATCCTCCTTTTGAAATGAATACCATAAATGAATGAGTCACTGTTTGTAATAGTACATTCCAAAATTAATAAATGGGGTTTTAACCCTTAGAAAGCTGGGCAATTTTCTAAAAATAGACTTTTATGTTGTCTGCTTTCCAAAACCTTATATATATGCATACTTCGGTTGTGGAAAGATTCTCAGAGTAGCAAACAGGTTAGATCACAGGCCAGCTACCAATTTACTTGGGAGCTGTCCTTGATCTGACCTGTTTCCATAAGCATGAAATTGGTTCACACACTATAAGGATCAAGGTGCATCTACAGCTAAGGTCATTTAGCATGGCATTCTATTGTCATAATTGTCTGTCATTTTTTACTTAATCCTACTAGGCTTTTACAAACATGTTTGGTATCATAATTTCACAGCCCTTAATTCAGCAGATACTTCAATATTAGGTAAAACATTAAATTATGCTTCAATCTTTAACCCTTATATAGTGCTGGAATTGATATCATGCTTATGCAAACAGGTTAGATTCAGACCAGCCATCAAGTAAATTTGTGGCTGACCTGTGATCTTACCTGTTTGCTACTTTTAGTATGTTCCCTCATCAAAGTTAAGATGTTTTTGGAAAGAACGACACAAAAATCTTTTGTAACAAAATTACGCAGTACTCTAAGGGTTAACACACACTCCCAATTGAATGACTTTGTTTTGTTGGTCTGTAAGAGCTTTTTACATTTTCCAAACACAAATTTATTTCTATCAAATTTTAGTATAACTATGACCCATCACATATTTGTAGTTTGGGTAATTGCACAAAATTTTATTTGGTTGCCACAATTTCAAATCCAGTGTAAAAGGTGAAATGAAATCCAAACAGACACTATAAAATTCAATCTCGGATTACTTTCATGGACTGTAACGTTCCATAGATAGTTGTAAAACAAATTCATGATAAAGACTACAAAGCCAGACTAACATAATAACAATGTGTGACAGCCTAACAAATACATGCACACTGTGAGTTTCACCTTTTACTCCATATGTGAGTTTGTGATCTAATTGAATGCAAAAGCAGATAACAATTACTGGTACTAATCATGAAACATAAAATGTTTTAATTCTTTTTAAAACAAACCATTGAGAGAAAAGTAAAAATTGAAATAAAAGCAAAATTCCTCCCTATTGCGTTTTCCCTACTTTCATAATCCTTTTTAATATGTGGATAAAGATTTTGCAAAAATATAATTGTGCAAATAACTCCTGAAATTGATCCCAAAAAGGCAAAATTAAGGAATAAAACCTAAATTGGCAAAATGAGGAATGCAATTGCATATCTTTTAACTACAATTTCGAAAAGGATTTACAGAATTAAGTCTTTGTCCAGTACAGTAATTGATATCTAGAAACTAGATGGTAAGATCACTTTAATATCCCTATAATAAGAGTCACCTTAAGATGACGAACATTTTAATAGAGAGTATTCTGACAGCAGAAAAAGATATACACATACATGTATAATAAAGGTATTGGCCTATAATTAATCCTTTCTCCAGTAGGTATTTAGCCCCAGATGACGTAAGTATCAACTTTCAAATAAACAAATATTTCTATCATTCACATATCAATATGAAGAACATATCTCAAAACGTTGAAATATCATAGGCGTAGGAGCAGGGGGGGCCAGGGGGGGCCCGGCCCCCCCAATATCCAGACTGGGGGGGCCAGAGTATACTTTGGCCCCCCAATATTCACAGTGGCAAATGAAGATATTTGTATAGAAAAATGAAAGAAACGAAATTTAACAGCAGAATAAAAATAAATGTGAATTTTTGTGCTCTATGTAATACCAATTCGCCTTTTGTTACGAACAATAACCAAAATCTTTTTGACGTCATCATCGCAAATGGCAATCTGAACACATCGGGTTTATCCAATGAAAACTCAGCTCGCTAAAATACCCGGGAAGTTTTGATCAACGGAAACAGTGGTGTAAAACATAATTTAAAAGGTGTCAGACTCTATATTATCTTTAATTGTTAGGAAGTCCTTAGTTGGATCCGTGGCTGTGACAGTCTGGTCGCTGCCACTTTTTACTTAGTTCAATACAATTGATTTCCGCGTGAGATCGAGACCTGGCATATCCTTTTTTTTTTATTAAAGATACATGTTTTCATGCGCTTTCTTTTAATTCTTATAATGTTATTGAATTTGTACATGCATGAAAAGTCATGAAAAAGTTTAGGAACATTTATTCTTAGACCGGTCCTCATCTGAAGTTGGCCCCCCCAATGTTGAAAACGCTCCTACGCCTATGAATATGAATGATTTTCATCAAAATGAGCAACTTTCCCTTTTGTCACAATGTTGTCATTGTCACCTATTAAACACCGTTTCTAGTCAATAGAAAAGGGATGATAAGGATGTTAAACAGTTCCCAATACTTGATCATTCATAAAGATGTCTTCATGTACATTCACAAATGTCATTCAATACAGATGTGACACATCACAAATAAACAAATGATTCATCCTTAGTCACATATTTTCTATTGTGACCATTTCCATAATTAGGAAGAATCCATCCTTTTCATCATATGGGACTATGAGGCTGGACCACTGTGTGTCCAAAAATAGGTTCAGTTTAGTTTAAACTAAATTGTTTAAGTTCAAACTGATTTAGTTAACATTGATTGTGAAAGAAGCTTTGGGCTTATTAAATTCACTCTTGATGACTGCTTCCTGGATACTACACCAATACCTGCCCCAATTTGTTGGCTATTCCCAGCAGTTTTCACCTTACCATTAACAAGGATTGAACCTTGAACCCTCCGTACAAGAGGCCAATGCTCTACCACTGCACCACTGTTGCCAACTGACTTGAACTTAATCATTTTACACCACTGAACATACTTTTCCATTGTGCCTTTATTGTTATATCTATTTCATCTTATATAACAATAATTGAATACAACATTTTAGCAAGTTCACAAATAAAATGTATTGGTTGGATATAATTAGTAAGATAGATAACTCTCCTAGATATAGATGTGTGTTTCCTTTCGGTTATTTCCCTTAGAAATGATCATATTAGTAGCATGGCGAAACAGACAAGATCATATTATAGAAAGTAGAGCAATACCACATACTGATTACTGACATATTTCTCTGAAGTGTTGATTTAATATATCAGAAGTTAGATTCTTTGTATTCATCTTACACATGTTGTCTGTTGCTGTTTTAAAAGGAGTTAATGAAGCAAAAATTAATTCTTTATAGTATTGTATATTATGTATTTATGCAGAGGACTTCACCCGTTACAACTTAATTTTAGGTGTATCCAACAGAATTCTAATAAAAGTATTGTGACAGTGAAAGACTATGTAGTTATCTACCAGTGCAAGTCTAGGAAAAGGTGTCTTTCCATAGGAAACTTCCAAGAATAAATAGTTTGCCACCATCAGGAATCAAACTCAGGTCTTCTAGTTTCAAATCCTTATTGCTATCCATGCAAATAACTAAACCACCATGGATGCCAAGTAAATACAAATGAAGCTCTTAACCCTTTACCAAATGCCAGATTTTCAACTGTCCCAAATTGAAAGAGTTTGCAGACGACATTTCAAAATGTGATGAAATTGGAAAATAATCTCATAGGGCAGAAAACATTGTGGGAAAGGGAGAAATTGCTTGTAAAGAGCAATTTCTCCCTTTCCCACAATGTTTTCCAAAGTTATCTGCACAAAACTCAGGTCAAATACCGTTATTGTTTGGTAAAGGGTTAAGGACTACCAGTCATGATATATACCTGTACGACTGTCTACATGCATGCAAGATAACAAGGAAATTGAGGTGTACTTCTTCTAGTTTATCTTTCCTCATTGTTCTTGGCAAGGACATTCATAGTTGACACATTTCCTGCTTATTATTGAATTGCAGCATAATCTAACTTTGGTTAATGATCCAAAAGCAAAAAAAAATGAACTTTAAAGTGTATTTCATAAATTGTTGAAAACGAAATTAACCCCCATTGAAACAAGTAACCAAAGAATGTAGATGAGAGGCCCTATAGGAAGTGGACCATAGGAAGTGAGCAAATATGATTCAAGTGGATTGACCCACATGAATTTAGTGAAGTTAGAGTAAACTTTATGGTTTGTTTAACATTGATTGGAGTTTGAAACAAGCCTTCATAAATCCATTTATCCAATTGTTTTATACCTCCCTTGTTCTTTGACCAGAATTTAAAGTAGAAAATAAACAAAGCATTGTTATAAAAAAAGATTGCTAACGATTTCGCAGAGTGATGTTCAAAACCATCAAAAAAAACAAAATGTTAGTTTCATTATTTCATCGTAACACTCATGTCAATTTGAGCAAGCACAAATTTTAAATCTGATCTATGTTGGGTATAATGCAATGTCATATATTTCAACTATATCACTATATTATTGAATAATGGGTAAAGATTCTCCCACTCATTTACTATTCAATTGGTTTATTTTCTTTAAGAATTCTAAAAATTGTCCGATAAGCTAACTTATGACAATGGTTTGAAATCGTGTATCAAGAGGGTAATAATCATCTTGAAACTCCAAAATTGACAAATGCTTGAATTCCCAATTCTGTCAAGGTGCATAATCCAATAGAGAGAGTAAGTAAATTCATCCAATAACCATCCCAAGAAGTAATTTCATAAGGTGTCAAAGTTCCAACATCACTTTCTGAGCAAAAGCAAAAACATTCTTCCGTACTATCACTTACAGAAGCACCCTGGAATCAAATCAACAGGTGATATTTGATTTGTATACCAGCTGTGTATTTGCCGTTTCCTTGACACATTTTGCTGCAAATCCAGTCTTTGCGATTTTCATGGTAATAAATACTGGATGAGACTGGTACAAATAGACAGGAAAAGAAGGTAGCAGTCATATAGAAAGCAAGAGAATATTTTCGTTTTTATACATTGAATACATAGGAAATATTGCCGGCAATGTTGCAGTGGTTTATCATGCATCTTATGTCACATAAGTTTACTATTATATTCCTATCTTTGATGAGATCAGATGAGATGTGAAACTCAATCAAATCGGTGAACAGTAACTGTTACTCTGCTCATTAACAGACGTGGACAACAAATGACTGTTCATTATTGAAACACAAAGCTGTTCTTGAACCTGTTCATGGATTTCAAGAACATGTTCATGAACATCAAGGACAGTTTCATGACCATGTTCTTGAAATCTATGAACAAGTTACAGCATGGCTCCTATTTTTTTTTTTTTTTGCTATTTATTGCTTGCCATTGTTTTCAAATTTGGACAAGTCACCAATTCCCATATAGTGGGGGGTGGGTTAAAACCTAACCTCATTTATTTCAAATTTAAACGAAGCCATGTTATTCATTATGAGTAAATTCTCCCTTTTTCACATGCTTTCACATTTAATTTGATGAGATGGTATAATATATAAGATATACTGTTTTTAATGCATTCTCAAAAGAGGCATTATCAAAATAATTATAATTTCAATAAATCTAAAACCCAAAGACTTACTTCAGTTTATCCTTATAAGAACAGTTAACCTCACTCAATAACATGGGAAGAACATTTATTTCACCTTTTTGACAAGACAAATAGCTTTCTGACTTTTATCAGAAGATACTAAACTTTATATCCCATCATATAAACTGTGATCCATCATTTACTTCAGAATTTCACTTACAAGACTGACAGAGCCATTTTGACCAAGTTTTGACATAGGCTGAAAACATTTTTTCCTTTATTATTTAATATTACAAAGTTTTTGTTCTTCAATATCAAAACAAAAAAAGTATCTTTTATTGTCTGTTTTATGCATATCTTTTTAGATTTTCTCTGAAATACTGAATGGGGCAATAGGATAACTTTATTTACTATATAACCCTCAACCTCATTTGTCAACAATAGACTCAAGCGATTAAGTCTACAAAAGAAATTAATATCTGTAAACCATTATTACTTCATGATATATTACAAGAATGTAAATGTTCTCACTTTGCTGCAATGTTTTTAACCTGAGAAATTAGATGGCAATGCATACTGGTGCATACCACCTTGATTATATATAAATCTCAGGCTTTTTTATAACTAGATAAAGGGTTCAATATCTGTTTCAAGATGAATAAAAAGAATATCCCAATATAAAGCAAAACAGTGAAAAAGTTTTCTCTTCCGTCTTGTCTTGTAATTTACTCTACATAAAGAGTCAAAATATCAATTTTACCCATAAACTATGCATAACAAAGGCACATTTGTTTATTGTTGTTTTACACGTTTGACCAAGTCATAAACTTCTAATGTGATAACGGTTAAAACCATTTCCCTGATATATTCTCATTTTATTTAAACTTATAGCAGACACTTTAACTTATTTCAAATTAAAAGCAACTGTGGATGGATAGCAAAAAATAGCAAGAAAGATACAGTCATGTTCTTTTAGGAAACAGCATTGTGACAAAAAGATCAATTGCTCATTAGAATCAAGTAGTCATTTTGTCAGAGAGATTTATATAAAAACATTTCTGAAGATGATTTGGTACCGTGAGATGGAAAAGTTGAAAAGGTGTCATAAAACCATATATGGTCAGCAAGTAAATAAAGACCAAATCTCACACCCAAAGGGGGAAAGGCAATAAAACATGGCATCAGAAAAGTCCTGATCTTCCCAGGTCACCTTTATAACTTTCCCTCTATATGTTTTAAATGAATTTTTAGCAAAATATTAAAGGCACATAAAAGGAGATTAATACTATATCCAACTATATTATTTGGTAAACTTTTGGTCAGATTCAAATAGTTATCACCAAAAAACCCCATCAGCACAACTTTAATGTGAAAGCCAACAAGAAATAACCCAGATTAACCAGGTTAATAATTCAGATTATGTGATTATTCACCCCTGACCTTTACAGTTGATAGACAAATGTTTAGCCTGACCAATCAGAATTTGTTATTTTGAATATGTAAACAAACAGGTTGTTGATAAACATGATTGAATTGGAGACAACTATATTTCAAGCACAAAATGACGTATGTTAAAGGAGTTTATCTAATGGGGTATCAATGCATTCGTAAATGAATTCTCATTACTTTTAAGAACATAAAAAAAGAACTTCATATATTTTCCCAGTAATTTATTTGTACTCATCTCCTTTTATGTGCCTTTAAGAAACAATGGTGACTAAAGCAAAGGTTGCTCATAGGATACTTTGAATTGCCCATCTCATAATGATGGAAGAAGACCCCAATCTTGCCTGCCAACCTTTATGGGTTAGTCAAGCCAGAAATAACCATTGGCTCTCAATATGTCAGTCATGAGACTGCCTCTCATGAAAATCCAGGATTCAAACCCATGTGGAGAGGGGCCATGAGATTTCAAGTTATGTACTCTAACCATTTGACCATGCAGGCTACTCCCCAACCCTAGTAATACAGCTGATTGACTTCCACAATTGTTTGGTGGAGAAGGATAATTGAACAGAGTCAAAGTGTCTTCATTTAACCTCAGATTGAAAATTGACTGAGCTGGAGTCTCCAACTTGCAACCTTTGTATTCCAAGTCAAGCTAGAAACCGGAAACTGGGCCCATGAGGAGAGTGTACTCATACCACTGAGGTTGAAGACAAAATGTCTTCATTAAACCCTAGAAAGAAAACTGACTGAGCTTGAGTCTTCAACTCGCGACCTTTGTATTCCGAGTTAGCCTAGTTATTGGCTGTTAAAGCTTTAGACATTGTTACTCACCACTGTTCGATTGCTGCGGGGATCAAACGATATCTCCACCGAACTTCCTTTCCTACCCGCCATGCTAAATCACTTTGGATGCTGCTGGTTTCCCAAGCTTTCACACCTAACACACTGGTTCCCACTATTGTCTAACTCTCGAAACACCTTTCACTGTGACATGCTTAGATCCTATCATCGAAATCTCTACCAACATCTCTATTGGAGTGTAATCATGGGTGACTGGTTCCTAGTTACCTGTTGGAAGTGTCCTCCCGGATACATATCACTCATGGCTGGGTACCAAATTCCCATGTAAAATCATAGGAAGGATTGCGCCAATACAGAATTTTGTAACTGGTCCAAATTGAAAGCAGCAGCAGACGACAAATAAAACTGCTTTGAGACATATGGTAGAAACCATTGTGACATTGCTAGGAATTGGTGGTCATGATCAATTTCTACTTTTGTCATAACAGTTTCTCAAATCTAGTGTATCAAAATGTGTCTTTATGAAGGATAAAGTATAATCATATTTATCCACCATTCATACATGTTCCATTATAATCTAATGAACGTTCATGAACTACACTACAGTTTGTACGAGGCATTTCAGCAGCCAAATTCAATATTGCTCATAAACATGCTACATACTATCCAATGAATACACTGTTAGCATGATTCACAATAAGCAGCTAAACTTCATATTGCTCATTAAATCTTCTCAACCTGTTTTCTATTATGAAGCGGAATGACACATCAGCTGGTTCCTTCCTTATGTTATTATATATCTAACTTTTCAAACAATTTTAACACATTTCAATGCATCTCAATTGAATAATGAAGCTGGTGTGAGAAACAGAAGAAAATCCTTGAAATGTTAAGTCACAGAAGTTTGAACATGTAGTCAACTTTTATTGATACAGTAAAAAGAATGATCAATTAATTTTAGGTCACTTGAAACAGTATGATAACAAAATTTCAAGGGTTCAATGCAATACTATAGCAAGTACTTCACAAATGTGAAGCACTTGCTATAATCTTGCATTGAAACCTTACTATAAGTTATATGTCAGAGCATCCAATGTTGAGCAATGAATGCTATACTGTAGTAAGTCTTTCACATTCATGAACAGCTTACTATAGTGTTGCATTCTTCATCCATGTACAGAGAGGTCCAGCTTAGAGGCATATTTCCTTTAGCTTTATATAGTGTTTAATGCCTTGTCAACAATTCTTCAGTTATATTACAGTTTTCCTGGATTCACCTGTACTAGACGAGGGCTCTGAAGTGACTTGCCAAATGCCACTACCAAGAAACCAGGGGTATTGGTGGGGCTAGAACCCGGGACCTCTGAGTAAATCATTGGGCCACGAAGGACACCAGTTTCCATAGCTAGGCTCTTTAATACTAAAAAGTTCACGCTTAAGATTTGTGTAAGTCTAAAACAACAATTACTCTTATTTAAATATTGGGCAAAGCAATATTGCAAAGAAACACATCATTGGAATCGTCTCTCCGAGACGCTTCCAATGACGTGTCACATCGCAAAATTGTACTTTTATTGAAGAAACTATCCATGTATATCCGTTATGACTTACGCAAATATTTTCCTTAAGTTGTTTAGTAAAACGGTACCCATATCTTTAGTCCTGTCTTGACACAAAGATTCTAATGAATATCCACAAAACAAGGTTTTGTCCTATAGTTTAACCCTTAACCAAATCCAAAATTTCGACTGTCCCAAATTGAACGAGTTTGCAGACGACATTTCAAAATGTGATGAAAAAAATAATCTGAGCGGGCAGAAAACATTGTGGGAGAAGGAGAAATTGCTCATTAAGAGCATTTTCGCCTTTTCCCACAATGTTTTCCAGAGTCGTCTGCAACAATCTGGTCAAATGTGGTTATTGTTTGGTAATGGGTTGAGAAATAATAAGGCCAAAAGAGACTCATACATCCCTATTATGTAGACTTCTTACATTCCATTGCACACAACTGTTATAGTTGACCTCTTAATGGATACACAACAACAAGTTACTCAAACCACACATGTAAGTTAAAAAAAAAAAATCCCCCGAAATACACACACACAAAAATTGAAAACATTATCCATGTCTGTAAAAGAAACGTGATGGCTGCAGAATCCAAATGCAGGGTACTTCATGTGTTTTTGCCTGCTCTCACATCTGGTTGTTACACATTTATTACAAATGAATCACCCTGCACTATCTGTTATAAGATCCACCGTGATAGGCTAATTGTAAATATATTAAACCCTCTTTGCTACATCCGCAAATATTTCAAATATTAGAAACTGGCTGCCTTTCAAATTCGGATTAACAAATTAATGAGAGTTTATTTTATAATCATCTTAAATGAAGACTTTAGAAACTACAGTACAAAAAAATATTAAAATAGTTTTCACTTTTTTCCATTTCAAAATAGAAATAACAAATTCTATAATAACTTTCATGCTTATGCTTCTTTTGGGACAACTCTCAGATTAAAACCTAAATTGTATATGGAGGAATAAAAACAGCATCATGAGGATTCAATGCAAGACTATAGTAAGCCCTTCACAAACATGAACTTACTTTAGTCTTGCAATGAAGGCTTCATCAGTTTAGCAGATATACAGATAAGTTTTTTTGTTTTTTTTTAATATGGGTTTTACATCACATCAACATTATCTCAGTTATGTAGCGATGCCCGACTCTTAATGATGGAGGAAGACCCCATACTCAACTGCCCACAAGGGCTGGTCAAGGCGGGTAGAACCATCGGCATTCCGTAAGTCAGTCGGGAGACTGCCTCTCATGAAAATCCAAACCCCTCTCAGGATTTGAACCCACGCGGAGAGGGGCCATGTGATTTCAAGTTCTGTACTCTAACCACTAGGCCACGGAGGCCCCATACAGACAAGTTAATTTGGCTTTTTTCTTAAAGACATGTTGGATCATTCATGATTTCCTTGCCATAATTAAGAAATGTGTTAGATGAGGAAGAACTATTTTTCGTGGTTTAAATACTTTATGATTTTGACATGAAGGTCAAAATTGAAAAACTATGTTTGGGTATGAGGATAAATCAAGAGTTCAATGCAAGAGTTTAACAAGTGCTTCATACATTTGAAACCCTTATTATTGTACTGCAATCGACCCTCAATATTACAATTTCAACAAAATCCCATAACTTATTATAGTCTTGCGCTCCCTCTCTGATAAGAGGTTCCGGGAAAAGTCATCATTAATCTTAGTGCTGGAACCAACTTCATGCTTATGCAAGCAGGTTAGATCCAGGGCAGCCGCCAAGTAAATTGCCGCCAAGTAAATTGGCGGCTGGCCTGTGATCTAACCTGTTTGCTACTCTGAGTATCTTTCATAACAATTAAGCAGATGTTTAAGACTTTGGAAAGCAGACCACAAAATAATCTATTTTTAAACAATTACCCAGCATTCTAAGGGCTAATAGGCAGTGTTGTATAATGGATAAGTGCAGACAGAAACCTGATATCCCTAAATGGTCCTGTTGGCAAGTGTTCATTTTCTTGACTTCGAACACTTGAACCTTTTCATTTGAATAGACGTTCTAAAGAAGCGGATTTAGATAACCTTTGTAAGAAAACCAGAAATTGGTTTTGATGAGCATTTTCTCGATTTGTTCAGAATGTTTTATTCAGAGAAACTGTTGTTCAAAATACATGTAAATGTACATGTAATTCATCCCTAGCAAGTTGTTGGTGCCTTTTCTAAGTAAGAGATGTGCCAGACAAACTTAGTGTCACACATACTTTCTTCATAAATCTTAATTGAAACATCACCAAGCTTAGCAGGAACCTATATCACCTAAATTATCAGTTCATACTAAAATCAAGGAAGCTTAGTGCTTATTGCTTACTTAACTGGGAAAATAAATAAAACAAGTTTATAATATTTTGCTTTCTTGCACATAAATGAAAACAACACTTATACAAAAGCCCTTAGAATCAAAGTACTTCTGACACCCACTTCATTTTCTCATTCTCATATCCGCTGTTAAAAACTTTACAGAGGAGGACATAGCACAGGTTCAATGCAAGTTTGTGAATTTCACGTTTGTGAAGGACTTACTATAGTCTTGTATTGAACCCTGGCTGGTATTAGAGGTTTTTACAAACTTAATGGTTTAGTATAAACTTATTTATTTACATTGATTGTGAAACAAGTTTTAAGAACTTAGATAAATCACTCTCCATTCTGCTTCTTGGATACATAGCCATAATGTATACACATTGATGAAAGGGCACAAGGCAGATCCCTCTACTCATAGGATTCAAACCCACAACTTTCCTCTATTCCTAGACCACTGCCCTCCAACTTCATGGTTTGGAATATGAGTCTAAACTTTGTCAAGATGTGACCTTCAATTATTACCAATTGCCACTTTAATAACTGTTAATTCACAGAGAAAGAGTTTCATTCATGTGACAAGGAAGCATTTCCCCCCAAAAGTATTATGTAGTTGGTTTCAATTAGAACCATGTTCAGTGGACAAAAATTAGAGAAGGAACAAGATAAGTATATCCAACTCTATTGCCCTGTAAATGTTCAAACATGTTATTTGGCTTTATTCAGTATGCTCATTAGCCCTTATAATGCTGGAACTGACTTCATTCTTATGCAAACAGGTTAGATCCAGGTCAGCTGCCAAGGAAATTGGTGGCTGGCCTTTTATCTAACCTGTTTGCTATTCTAAGTATCTTTCCTTATCAAAATTAAGAAGATATTTAAGGTTTTGGAAAGCAGACAACACGAAAATCTACTTTTAAAAAATTGTCTAAAAATGAAAGGGTTAGAAATTCCTTGAAAATATGATTCAACATGAGTACCACAACATACAGATTGGAGGGGGAAAACTGAATTTAGTGAGAGAGATACCATTATAAACTGAATCTCTAAGACAGCATGTAATTAAGACCTCGATCAGCCTCATTTAAATCTGCATAAGTTCATTAAGTCTCAGGAATGACAATTTCAGAAGGTTCAGTGCAAAACTATAGTTACTCCTTCACATTTGTGAAGGAGTTACTATAGTATTTCACTGCACCATGATATGGAACCAGGATATTGGTTTTGATAATCTTAATTTGTTGATACATGTATATCCATCCTTATATTCCCATTAAGCACCAGTTCCTGTCATTCCACTTGGATGACTAACACATAGAATGTAAATAATGCAGGCCTGGTGCAATCAACAAGTTCTTACAGCCAACATACACTTAGCTAACCTCACTCAAAAATATCTCACCACTCTCTTCGTATGAAATTCATTTATATGTGAGAAACTTCTCCTTCTGTGGTATATATTATAATGTTAGAAAAAAGATTATTTGCTGGTGATTTAAGGTTGTAATCATTGGTCAATAAAGGAGAAAATGTTCATTACAAACATTTTTTCCTTTTGCCAAAATTATTTTTAAAATCTTCTGCTGCAATCTTGAACATCTCATTTTTGATTAAAAGGCTATTTCTGGGAAACGCTTACAAGTTATCTGCTGTGAAACTTCCTACCATAGGTAGAGTAAAGCAATTTCAAGGGCTCAATGCAAGACTATAGTAAGTCTTTCAAACAAGTAAAACATTTACTATAGTCTAGTATTGAATCAACACCTTGGATCTGTCATCACACGTTTTGAAGAGGACCCTCAAAAAATGCTTCTTAAAAAGGTTTTGTGACAGTCTAAAAGGAAAAAACAAATTGACCCTACTCATCTTAAGTAAGTAAAGTTGTCTGTGATAAGGAAAGTATTATTAATTTTCTGACCAAGTAGTGTGTTTGTTTAGCAAAGAAAAAAAAAATTATACAATTTAAGTTATAACCCTTACAAGAGTCATATCTATCTTTGTTATAATATTTTTTCTTCTTCTGCAATAACATCATTATATCCCAAAATGTTGTAACATTCTTGGCACTCAATATGTCATATCCTATTGTTTATTTTCCCTGAATAAGGTCTTCTTCCGAAATGCGTAGGAATAGGAGAAGAATTACGAAATAATCACTATGTGTTGTTATTGATATTAACCATTTACCTAAGACCAAAGAAGAAAACTCTAATACTTAACAAGAGGACCAGGCTGAACCTATATTCCTCAACTGAATTCATATTCAACAACTTTAGACCCCTAGGGTGGGACCAATTTTCTCACAAAAGATATAGTTGTTTACATTGTTTTTACATAACTTCAACAATATTTCAGTTATGTTGCAATGCCAGACTCATAATGATGGAGAAAGACATCATACTCAACTACCCACAAGGGCTGGTCAAACCGGGTAGAAGCATCGGCATTCTGTTAGTCAGTCAGGAACTCTGATGAAAATCCAAATGCTGTTACTGGGATTTGAGCCCAGGAGAGGGGCCATATGATTTCAAGTTATGTACTCAAACGCTAGGCTACTAAGGCTCCCAAAAGATTTAAACTATCTCTAGATGATGCAAAATACCAAATTCGAAGGCTCTTGACATAACAGTTTCAGACAAGAATATTCGAACCAGTTACAAATACCCATATGAAGGATGAACTGGGTCAATTTCATTTTTATCTGAATAACAATATTTTGTCAAATCAAAACAAAATGGTTAAAGGGTAAATTTTGCTGCAAGACCTAAACAAATGGCTCTATTGGAATGAAATAAGGTTTTCATGTTGTCACAAAGCAAAATTACTTTTGATTTAAGAATATTTGTTTTCCCGTCATTTGAGACTGTTCCTGGAGGAAAGACAAAAAAAAAAATGAAGAAACTCAGTCATACCTAGGAGGGGGATGCATTTTGTCGGATTGGAGTTAGTTATCTTTTTTGGTATTATAAAGCCATAATTCATGAACACCTGACAATGTTGACTGTTTGTGTTCTATTGATATATATGGATTGTGTTAACCCTTTCCCAAACAAAGAGTTTGCCGACAGCATTTCAAAATATGATGAAATTGAACAATATTCTTTAGAAAGAGCAGAATACCTTGTGGGAAAAGGAAATTGCTTGTTATGAGCAATTTCTCCTTTTCCCACAATGTTTTCTAAAGTCGTCTGCAAAAGAAATCGTCAATATTGTTTAGGAAAGGGTTAAAATCTTTTAACATGTTTTTAAAAGACAAATTGGAAAAGGTAAGCTAGTAGGATCAAGATGGTAAAGATGAAGGAACCATCATATCCCCTTTACCTGTGGTGCAGTCATGGGTACCGTTTTACTAAACAACTTACGGAAAATATTTTCGTAAGTCATAACAGATAAACATGGATAGCGTCTTTAATAGAAATACAATATTGCAATGTGACACGTCATTGGAAGCGTCTCGGAGAGACGATTCTAATGATGTGTTACTTTGCAATATTGCTTAGCCCAATACTGAAATAAGAGTAATTGTTGTTTTAGACTTACGTAAATCTTAAGCGTAAACTGTTTAGTAAAACGGTACCCTGGTGCATAATAAGTAATCTACACATAGTAGTTTTCTTTTTCAACTAAGGGAGATAACACCATTCAATAATCTACTGAGGCATAGCATACTTACTTCCCTGTCATAATAGGGTAATACATACACAGATAGGGTGTCAAGTGTTTTCCTTCTAGACCAAAGAAATACTAGAAATACTTTCACACAAGTATAGGGCTCTCTCTAGACCCTCACAAAACCCTTGGGATGGCAAATATCAAAACAATTGCACAACTAATAAATGTGACTAGCATTGACATAGTAATAAAAGAAAATGCTTCATATCTTTGCACAATGTTGGTTTGTTCATATGGGGTTTACCATTGTGTCATAAAATTGTCAGTTATGTTACAGATTTTCTGGATTCACCAATACTAGACTGAAGCAAATCTGGGAATACTGGGTAAAAATAAGGGATTTCGTCATCAAACAGGTATATATAACACATTTGTTTTGAAAAACTGATCAAGTTATCGCATTTGCTCCAATGTGTAATGATGCAGGGTATATTGCAAGAATTCAAGGAGCGTTACTTATGCTATATGACAAGTAGATAACCTTTGGGAACAGTGATGGATGATGCTTATGATGATGACAAAGACAACTCACCTGCTGTGTATCTGGTTGATATCCCCTGCCGTCCATCGTGGCCTGACCGCCATCCATTCCCCTCTGGCGATCTGGGGCCTCCTGGTAGAACGCTCGAGACTGTTCATCAGGTGATGCGTAGTGCACAAAGTACTGACAGATATGGGTGTACGTTTCTCCGTCTTTAGCTGGGTCGTTGCCATATATCTCCAGACCGTACTCTCCACGCATGGGCAGGCTTGCGGTCACGACGCATCTGTCGTCGGTGTCCGATTCAGTGACACATCGCTCAAGTTCTGCCTCCTTTGGAAAGTATAAATGATAGACTGGGTAAGTAAAACTTCAGATATGTAGGGTATGTCCCTACTTGACCTCTTTATTTATCTATATGGGCTTTACATCATGTCAACATTATTTCAGTTATGTTGCACTGCCAGACTCTTATTGATGGAGGAAGACTTGAGCTATATAGGGGATTTCCGTATTTGACTTCTTTATTTATTTATTTGGGTTTTACATTGCATCAACATTATTTCAGTTATGTTGCACTGCCAGACTCTTATTGATGGAGGAAGACTTGAGCTATATAGGGGATTTCCGTATTTGACTTCTTTATTTATTTATTTGGGTTTTACATTGCATCAACATAATTTCAGTTATGTTGCACTGCCAGACTCTTATTGATGGAGGAAGACTTGAGCTATATAGGGGATTTCCGTATTTGACTTCTTTATTTATCTATGTGGGTTTTACATCACATCAACATAATTTCAGTTATGTTGTTATGCCTGATGGAGGAAGACCCAATACACAACTGCCCATTAGGGCTGGGCAAGCCGGGTAGAACCATTGGCATTCAGTTAGTCAGTTGTGGGAATAACTCTCTTGAAGGTCCATATCACTCACCAGGATTTGAACACACACAGAGATGGGCCATGTTATTTTAAGCTCTAACCACTAGGCCACAGAGGCCCCTATGGAAAGTGTTGACGATATTTAGGGTAAGAGGAGCTTCAAATACAATGTATTTAGGGTATTTCCCTGCTTGACTTCTTTATTTTTTCATATAAAATCATATCACATTTATAAATAAGATTGATAAAGGAAATGTTTGCTAAATTTTCCTCTGAAGTTTCCTTAAATTGAAAGGTACATGTGAGGTTCCTTATACAGCATCTGTATCTGTACCTCTAAATGAAAATACTTTCGAAAGATATCTGCTGGCTGTATGATAAATGTAATTTGTTGCTTGAAGTGGTTTACCCCTTCCCAAAAATGGAAATTTGAGACTAGTCCAAATTGAGAGCAATAGCAACAGCAGATGACAAGTTTTCACAAAAACAAAATAAGTTTCTTTTTTTATAATTAAAAAAAGAAACCATTGTGACAAAAGGATAAATTGCTCATTAGGAGCAATTTATCCTTTTGTCACAGTCGTTTCTAAAGTGTTCTGCAGCAGATGTGGTAACATGAGGTATCCTTAAGTAATAGATTGATGTAAGAGGAAAGATATTTAACCACACATCCCTATAGTAAAACAACATCCATACCTGCATGCCTGGTTTCCTCAGTTTACACAGTAGGTAGGTGGGTCTGGTTTTCTTGAATTCAATCTGTATTTTCCCGTCCTGGGTTGGTATAACCGACTCCTTGTGGCTGGGAATCAGGCCAAGTTGATCTACAGGTACCCCTGGTCCCCAGTTACTGTCGGAACAATTCGGGAGTGGAGAAGCTTCCTTTGATTTCGAACTCGACACTACTTTATACTCGGCAGCAGCTGTGAAGACATTCTTAACGCCGATATCCCCCGTCAACAGTTGAGCGAAAATCGTGAGATAGAAATTTCCTGATTTCGGTGCTCGGAGGGTGAAGGAAGCCTGGTTGTTTCTGATTTCTTGCAGGGCAAAGCTTTTCAACTTGTTTCCTTGATACATTTCGTCTCCATTCTCAGCAAGAACGATCTTGTATGTGAAGTTTGTCGGCTTGACGAAACCTACGGTGATACACATGTTTCCGTTCTTTGTCTCGACCACACCTTTCTGATGGGAGATAAAGAACATGCCACACTTGAAGAAGTAGGATTTGACCAATGGGAGCTCCTCAAACTCCTGAAGGCTTAGAGGGTGGGAGAGAAACTGCCACTCTGGCTTCTGGGACCAGTGACTGTAGATCAGCTGCTCTGGATCAGTCAGGAAGTAAAAATCGTCGTATTCATACACCTGAAAATAGAGAGGTTCAAATTATTTTAAGTTGGCAATTCACATTTTTTTTGGTAGTGAAAGCAGGGACAAAAAACATCAGGCCCCAATGCTTAGGAAATAACATTGGCCAAAGATTGATTGTGAAATTTACTAGCAACAGATTTGATTTCATCATCAACAAATTCATCAGTGGTTGAGGCAAAAAATCAACCACACTGAAACATTAAGAACATTTGCCTAACATGGATGGTGAAATTCAAGACCCTCATTTAACTCTTAGAATCCTAGGTAATTTATTAATAATAGATTGTGTCATCTTCTCTCCAAAGCCTTAAATATCTGCTTAACTTTGATGAGGAAAGATGCTCACGGTGGTAAACAGCTTAGATATTATTTACTTGGTGGCTGGCCTGGATCTAACATGTTTGTATGAAGTCGGTTTCAGCACTATAAGGGTAAAAGGTCAGACTCAATAGCCATGAAGCTTACGACTCCAACACTGTTGTCTTTAAGCAAAAATGAGAACCACAAGCACTGTATGTATGTGAGTATACTCACCAAATTCTCTGGCATATTTTTCTCCGAGATAAGATATCTTGTGGCCCAATGAGAGTCGACTAAATACCAGTTCTCGTCAATGTAGACAGCGTTCCAGCTGTGGTTGTATTCGGTGCCTTTAAACTTGTCCCCAGGTCTGTAGTCCAATCCTTTGGCAAAGCCTGTCAGGACCGTACAATACACACCAGCAAACCTGACATAACAATTAAAAAAAGTCCAGCTTGTGCCATGGTCCCTGTCTATAACAATTTTATATGATTAAAAATAGGGTTTCTTCTAAGTGTGGATAATTATGAAAATCTAAAAACATATTTTATTTCTACATGGGTTTTACGTTTAACATTTTTTCAGTTGTGTTGCACTGTCCAACTTTTAATGATAGAGGAAGACCCCATACTCAATTTCAAATAAGGGCTGGTTAAGCAGGGTAAAACTAGCTGCATTCTGTTAAAATTGAAATCCAAAATGCAATCACCAGGAAAACTAGTCCATGTACTAACAATTATCATTTTGAAATTACATGTAAATCTTGTGATTCTGATTCTGGTAAGAATAGCAGTCATCTCATCAAATAACCCACCAAAAGGAGAAATGAGTTATATAGTAGCTCAGAGCATTAACATTGCAAGTTGTAGTTAACGAACTAACAACAATACCTTTGAACCAATATTGCATGGTGACTTACCCACAAAGAGTCTCAAAAATCCTGGCATAAGTTCCCTTCTTGTTTTTAAAGGAAATGAGGACTTCTTCAGGGGATCCTTTCTGTACATTCTTAAAGTCAATGTTGTACATGTTCTTGGAGGTCATCCATCGAAATATCGCTCTGGAAATACAAAATAAAAACATTCACTTTCATTAAGACATCTTAATATATTTTTTTGTAAGGTGTTTACCGCCATATCAACAATTGTTTAGCTATCTCATGGTTTTCCTGGATCCAACACTACAAGGCTAGGGTTCCGATGAGACTTGCCGAAGGTCACTTTCACAAAATCAGAGGTGTTGGTTGGGCTCGAACCCGCAATCCCTGGAGTTCTAATTCGGCCACCTTAACCACTGTGCCATGCAGACCCTCCAGATATCTCATGTCATTCAGCGTGCATTATGATGATGTGGATGAAAGTATATTGAATCATTTACAGGTAAAAATGTATCTAGTATATGAAAAAAAGGCATATAAGAATTTGTAATGAGTGAACTAAAATAAATAAAGAATTCATAATGAGTTATGATAAATAATTATAGTAAATAAGGAATAAATAATGGGTGAGTGGTAGATAATTAATGATTTGAATAATTCCTTTAAATTGAATAGAGTTATGAATTACTCCAATTTGTTAATATGAAAAGGAGTAAAGACATCATTGTATCTATGCCAGAAAAAGGAAAAGTTGAATGAGTTTTGACGTAAACACTGTGGGATATTAATTTTTAAAATCTCATTAAAATTGTTAAAGAGTACATGTAATAGCTTAATAAACAACCTACACAATGAATCCTAAGCAGTGATCCTATTTACTCTTTTGTGGGATAGGGGGTCCTGTTCTGTTTAAATAATGCCCTCAAAGTTTATGTTTTACAGTGTTTGGAGCAAAGAATTTATAAGTTTATAATACTTTTAAGAGAACAGAAAAGATTAGAATATCTTGAAATAAATATAAAACACATGAAGAAAATCTCTTTCTGTACAAAAAGAAATAGAGATTGGGGGAAAGATTTTTTATGATAAAGTAGATTTTGTTCAAAGGGAAGCCTCCAACTTAACATACCATTTTTACACAAAATGACATTAAGTTGTTTGTAGATGACCAATTGAATTGCGAAAACTTGTCTTTTAAAGAATTTCAAGTATTTATTTTGCTTTAAAACTGATCTCATTCAAATGACACAGAACATGTTAAACCCCCCCCCACTTCATAATACCTCACTTAATCTCTTTTATTGCAACAGATCGACTTGAAAAAAAAACTTAGACAAAACCATTAATGGAGCAATAATGAGAAAGTTACCATGTCATAATAAATTCCACCCAGAAAGAAAACATTACATGTATAATACTGTCCTCTTTTGTTACTTTCTAATAGGACTATAAAAAAAATATTGAACCGATTACCAATATGGGTGATGAGTAGTAAGTTCTGCAGAAGGCTTTAATAACAGGTTGATTTCATTATTTTTTTTGTTTAATATGGGTTTTAGATCACATCAACATGATTTCATTAAAACAACCCAGAAAGCTCAAACTCTCCAATCTTCCTGTAGAAAACTGTGCCAAAAATGCTCCGTCAATAACCATTTCTCTTGCCTTTATCTCATAAAGTTTAATAGATAATCTAATTATAGAAACCAATGTGGAATTTACGGTTTTACTGAACATTATCTTATCCTTACCATTGAACTTTCAGATGTAAAATGCTTTCTATCTTTCTTAAATGGGATTTACA
The DNA here is from genome assembly GCA_947846245.1 of Cerastoderma edule. NCBI lineage: Eukaryota > Metazoa > Mollusca > Bivalvia > Cardiida > Cardiidae > Cerastoderma > Cerastoderma edule. Next base: position 21,457,598 of record OX401415.1, on the reverse strand, counting down.
GAAGCTCGGTACAATAACTCTTGAAAACAAATTACTTTGTGGCATTTCTGTTTTATTGTCTCACTTTGGGGCACCTGTAGAAGATGACTTGATAAACCATTTTGACAAAAAAGAAATAAGAAAAGCTAGTCACAATGAAATTTCCAATTCATTAAGGTATATAGAACAAATATATAGACAGAAAGAAAATATTTGGCCAGGTAGTCCTAGTTTGTTGGTTTACAACATGAGAGTTAGATGCAAGACTATTTTAAGTCAGTGTTTCATTTTTTTTCTTGCATTAAACCCTCAAAAAGTGTTTCTGTCATATCATGAGGGCCCGGGAATCTTTTCTTACACATAGCACTTCATCAATAACACTGCATGATTCTTTCATATCTATCAGCAGCACTTCATCAGCCTTTTGTTAATATGTGGATTAACAATGTGTTATACATGGTATTTCAGTTATGTTAAGACTTTCCTGGATTTTGTCAGTACAACGCAGGACTCTGCAGTGTCTTGCCAAAGGAAACTCCCATGAAAAATGCCTGTGCCGGCGATGAGGTCTCAATTCAATACGGTACCCCTGAGTCACAAATACATTTTTACCATTGGCTCGTGCAGGACCCATCTTCTACTACCTGGCGGATGGATAAATCGATGGAAAGATAAATTATATGAAGACCATCTATGACAAGGCTTCAATGTTAAGATGAAAGAAAGAGTTCCGTCCAAAATATATTGATTAGGTTAATGAAATGGAAAAGAACGTCATCTAGGGAAATCAATCTGACAACATTGAACTAAATATCAAACATGACAGTATAGTCTCTGGTCTTGAATTTAACAGATCTCTAAACAACATGGAATAAAATATCATAATTGCCAATGCAATTCAAATATTTGTTGTTCTTAATTTGTGATGCCCACTTCAAATCAATGAAGAAAGGCCCAACGCTTAACAAAGAGATCATGTGAAGAAACCATTTTGCAATCAAGAGAGTTTGCTGGTTACAAAAGTCTGTAACTGCAAATATGCCAAAATGTATATATATAAGAGAATGAAAAAAAAGATTATATTCAGAAATGTGGCAGTTATCTTCAGTTTTGTTTCAAAAGTTGATCATTTTTTTGTTGTGTTCAATCCTCGCTAGCGGCACTGGGGAATTTTGTAGGAGAGTCCTTGGCAAGACAATTCAGAGTCTTAGCTTAGCACACATGAAATCCAGGGAAATTGTAACATAATTAAAATACTACTGACATGGTGTTAAACCTTATACAAAAACAAAACCACTTCATATGCTTTATCAAGTGTAAAAGAGTTGTTAATTATTAAATACAAGAATACCATGCTACTTTAAACACTGAAGGTTTTCCCATGCCTGAGACCAGGCTCTATCCAAGCCTGTCCATTGAAGTCTCCCACTTCAGACACTAACATGAATTATCATGATGAAAAGGTCATCCTGACCCAGACAAGCAAGTTTTTGTAAGGTACTCTTACTCTAAATAATTGTTTGTTTAGACTTTAACACCATGCCAACAATTTTCCAATTATTTTATGATAATCCTGAAATCACCAGTGCTAGGCTTAGAATCTGAAGTGTTTTGCCAAAGGACACTCCAATGAAACCAGAGATTCGTCGGGGCTCTAACCAGGGACCCCCGGGATCTAAGCCCGTCACCTGGACCCTTATTCTAGAGAGAGTGCAGTTGTTTTGTAAAATTAAAAACAAGGAAAATGTTTTAACCCATTACGAAACAGTTATGACATTTGACCAGTTTGTTGCAGACGACTCTGGAATCATTTTCCACAATGTATTCTACTCTATCAGATTATTTTTGAATTTAACCACATTATGACATGTCATTTGCAAACTCTTTCAATTTGGGACAGTCAAAATTTGGTGTTAGGTAAAGACTTAATCATAAGTATGATCTACTTAAGTCGCAATGATTTTTGCGTGTCGTCTGATTTAGCTGTTTTGTGGTATTTCATTGAATGTAAAGTAAAGGATTAACAAGATGTTTGTTATAAAAACACAAGTCTAATCAGTCTATCTCTCCAAAGCTCGTTAATATTTTCAGACGGCCTGTGACCTTGCCATACTGAATATATATTCCATGAAATGTTAAGAGCTGAAACCTCATCTGTAAAATGTCTAACCTAAGTTCATGACCTCATTGCTTCTATATATAAACATTTCTTGCAGCTTATGGCATTTGAAAATATTGATGGATGTAAGAACAATAAGATAATGACAAATTTCATTTATAATTCAATATTAGTTTTGATCAATGATCCATAATATTGACATGGTGATATTTCTGTTATTTAAAAGGGTTTTTTTTAATAATGTTATCTGCTTGGAATTCATAAGAAGATTAAAATGGTTAACTCTTACTCCATAACTAACTAGGACTTATCTGCAGTAGAATACTTAAGAAATGCCTGTGCTAATGACAAATATTGCTCCTATCTAGGAATTTTCAACTTCATCAAGTTGGTTTCTACTTAATGTCAGAAACAAAAGCAGGGTTTATCTATGTGTATACTTTATGAGATTGACTATCTCTGCTGTTGCTCATTAAAACTAAAGAATTTGTATTAGAAAACGGGTTTAAAAAAATAGATAAATGTCATGTGAAATATTCTTATGCAGAATTGCTCAAGACACAAGTTGTTTTACCAACATATTTCTCCAATCAATGCAGAAGACAATTTTAACTGACAAGAAATACATGCAGCAGAAGACAATTATGAATCACTAAATCATAAGAAATGGACGGCCATTTTCTTTAACCCTTTTCCAAACAATAACGACATTTGACCACTTTGTTGCAGACGACTATAGAAAACATTGTGGAAAAAGGAGAAATTGCACGTTACAAGAAATTTTTCCTTTTCCCACAATGTTTTCTGGACTATCACAAGAATATTTTACAATCTCATCACATTTTGAAATGTCATCTGCAAACTCTTTCAATTTGGGACAGTCGAAAATTTGTTGTTTGGGAAAGGGTTAAATGATTTCATTGTCAGAACTAAGAAATTGGTTATGGTAAACAATTTCTCCTTTTGTCAAAACTGATTCCTTAGACGTCCAGTGCTACAGCTGGACATGAGGGAAATGGATAAACACAGAGGAATTCCAAACAGGAGTTTTATGTCGTGAGTCAGATCTCAGGTGATTATCTTATTCTATTGGTTCTATTTCGTACATCATCAACACTCTTCCCACAATCCCATTCCTTGTGTAGAGAAAGCCCCTAACTGATAAGCCTGAAGGAAACTTGTACATGTTCCAGCAACCCTGACAACTTACACTCAGATTTGGCAAATCTTTCCTCCAAACATTTCAAACTGGCATTCATAACGGAATGGCTTCTTCGGTCATTAGTACTTTTATGCATATCGTGGGCTCAATGTTATACTATAGTAAATGTTGATGTTTGTGAGGGATTAATTTCTAAAAGTTTGGGCTTAACGATCTATACACAGTATAGTATGTCTCTTCAGACATAAAGTTCTAAGGAAAAACTTGTCTTTTCGATTAGTTACTAACATAAAGCATGTTGTTGGTACTCTCATTCAGACCTGATTTTGTTAAGTACAGCTGTACCCACAATATCAGCTTTCAATCTAAAGTAGGTAACTCATGATAATGACTGTTGGAGCTCTCACAAATAAGTATCTCAAACTAATGAGATATTAATAACTTAATTCAGCAACACATCAATATCTCAATATAGCGACACATTAAAATCTCAAATTAGCACAGATATAAATTGAAAGTACTTGCAACTTTTTCTTGCTTTCAACTATTTTGTTATTCTTATAGTGAAATTCAGTAGATGTTTGCTAACTTGCCTAGCTTTGTCAAGGATATTATTATATCTAAAACTAAGGCATGAAGACTTTAAGATGCCATATGAGGTTGGCTAAATTTGCTTAACCCTTTACCAAACGCCAAATTTTCGACTGTCCTTAATTGAAAGAGTTCGCAGACAACATTTCTAAATGTGATGAAATTGGAAATAATCATCTGAAGGGGAAGAAATCATTGTGGGAAAAGGAAAAATTGCTTGTTATGAGCAATTTCTCCTTTTCCCACAATGCTTTCCAGAGACGCCTGCAATAAAATGGTTTAACATCGTTATTGTTTGGTGTAGAGTTAAAACATAACTTACCTGGCTTTATCAAGGTCAGATGTAAAGTTAGGGGCATAGACTAAATGCCATATTAGGTCACGGAATGTGGTATGGTCAGTCTGTGAAACCTGTAAAATAGAAATAAATGCAAATCATCAACACTTTTATAAAAGTTTAATGACAAAAGCAACTACTACTACTAGACTAGGGGAAAAAGAGAAAGACATGGGATCAAAGCAAGAATAAAGCAACTCTCTTGCAAAATTGAAAGACATGCTATTAGTCTTGCAATGAACTCATAAAGTTTTAGAAATAATAATTCTATCCCCTTTTGCCTGTATGCTTTTTTTTTTTTACCAAATTCTAATATCAAAGCCTCATTTCCAATTATAATGTCTCAATTATAATGTTCTATATAATAAATGCTATATAATAAATGCTTATAGTGCATTAGGATGCAGGACAAGGGAAAGAGTGAACACCAACAAATGTGAAATCAATACCAGACTAGCATCATATATGCAAACATTGTCGGTTAACATGAAAGCAGTATCTTCCTAATGGGCAGGAACAAACCATTCCTTCATATAAGAGTTTGTGACGGTTCCTCGAGATGCAAACCATATATCTATATTGTTTGAATGGGGTATAACATTGTGTCAACAATCATTCAATTATCTAAAGGTTTTCCTGGATTGACCATGTTTATAAGGCTAGAGCTCAGAAGTGTCTTGAAATAGGACTCCTATGTAATCAGAGGGTCAAATGGGGCTCGAACCGAGGTTTAATTGCTACAAAGCTGACCACATATACATCAACTTACATAACAAAGCCAATAGATTTTGTTAAAGAACCCATTGTTGACTTCAAAATCTTAGCAGATACTAGCTCCTAGGGAAACATTTCTTCAGTAAAGGATTATTGTCTTTCTTTACTTTCAATCAAATTTGTCAAGGGACCATGGATCCCTACCTATTGAATCATGGGAACCTTCCTGATAACCATGTATCAGTCAAAATCAAAACCAGCTTTAGTTAGTTAGAAAATTTCAGAAAAGAGTGATTTGCCCTTGGAAACAATACGTTTGTTATCTTTCTCCAAATATAGACAACTTAAAAAGCCTAAATGTATCAGATAACATTTTCAACAGCCAAATTTTGGTAATATTAATTAATGAGTCCAAATCTTTCATAAATTGGGATTCCTTCCTATAATTCTTTATAGTTCTAGATCCCAGGACACCTACTGTTAAAGGTGCTTGTCCACAGAAGAGAGTTTGAAAATCATAAATAAAATGTCTTTGAAACAATACAGCTTTTGTATTGTTGCTTGGTATAGAACTAAAAGTAGCTATTGAAAGCATAATTTATTCAGAAAGCGTTGATTTATCTCATTATCATTATGTACAGTTAGTATGCGGTAGGTCTCAAAAGCGATGTCACTTTCGACACTCTATAAAGAAATAAAAAACATTTTGCTTCCAGTGACTATTCTTTAGTGCATAACATATATCAGAACAGCTGTTGAGCAGTTTTAAAGGAATTAAGTTTCAACTTTCAAAGTTCCTCTTTTCTATAAACAAGCACCTTTAATGTTAAACCTGTCCAGTTGCAGCTTTTCAACAATAAGTTTCTTCTACTGGGCAGAGTTCCTTGCAAAATTACTCAGGAGAAAAAGATAAAAGCGAATCACTTATATTAAGTGAAATGATATGATCACTCATTAACATAAACCCATTTCTTTATAAATTGCTTTTTTGTTTGAACCTGTTGCTTCAGGTGAACTAATCAACCACTTAAGAGACAAACCAAGATAATGTTTTTTGACTCAATTAGAAAAAGAGAACAAACTCAACCGCTACCAGCAAATATCTATACCAGTAGCCTACATATGTACATAACCCTTGCAGTAGAATATATGATTTACATTGTGTTAAACATAACAAAATTAAGGGCTACATTGGTGAAGAGGAAGAGCGTCTGCTTCTTGCACCAAGGGTACATGGTTTAATTCCTGTTAGGCGAGGTGAAAATTACCAAGACTAGCCTTGAAATTGGCGGGAGTACTGATTTAATATCTAGGATGCAATCTTTGAGTGTATTTAATAAGCTTTAACCCTTTACCAAATGCCAAATTTTCATCTGTCCCAAATTCAAAGAGTTTGCAGATGATATTTCAAAATGTAATGAAATTGAAAAATAATCTTCTGATAGAGAGGAAAACTTTGTGGGAAAAGGAGAAATTGCTCTTTTCCTTTTCCCAAGATGTCTTCAAGAGTCATCTAAATCAAACTCGTCAAATGTCGTTATCATTTGGTTATTGGTTAAACACCTACCACAATGGCATGGTTATCAACATAGCCGAACTGAGAAACATCCCTGTAGATGTCGAACTTGCGGTATCGAGAGCGGATTGCTGGAGGGAGTTTTCTGTCACCCTGTAGTACGTTCTTCGGCTGAAAGTTTGGTGGCGCCTTCATCTTTTGTTCTGGTTTGATGGCTTCTTCTTGTGGTCTTCAGCAAACCTGTAAGATATGAAAGAAACAGATGTAACCAGACCTTTAAAATGTGCTTGAGGAAGACAAATCAAGAAACAATATGAATATGAATACACCACACCTAATTCCTGATGAGCTTGGATGGCAAGTCCAACAAGATGACCAACACAAGAAACAAGCTTGACCACCAATTCAACGCTCTATCCAAGCCTGAGAAGCAATCTCCTAAGACGTCCAACAAGGTCACAGATCAAGTGGACATAACCTTGTCCATGACAGATCTTGTTCCCACACAATCTCCCACATGGTCCAGAGTTTGGCACGACAGGGGTTCCACTTCAGCCAATTTTCTCTCAAGAAACAAATGTGACTATAAATCTTAGACTGAAAGGGTCAATGCATAACTATATATAGCAAGTCCTTTACATATGTTACACACTTACTATAATATTGCACAAAACCTTTAAACTGCTTATTAATTAAAGAAAGATTTCAACTTGAAACATTGGAAGTTTTTAAAGGTTTGAATCATTAGTTGTGTACATTGTTTGTATAATGTTTAATGCCATACCAACAATCTTTCAGTGGGGCTCTAACTCGGAACCCCCAACTTCTAAGTCTGTCAATTTAATCACTGGGCGACGCAGGACCCTATTAGCTGTGCTCTAAAGACCATATATTCATAGCTGGATTTTGAACAATAATGTTTTGGTCAGTATAGACTGAAGACAGAAACAGTAACTACCTTTTACCATATCCAGATATGTAGTACCATAGTACCCCTACTTTCAAATTGTAATTCAAAAAGAAAAGTCCAAAACCGCATATAGACTTGAATTTTGAACTGTGAACATTTATGGATAGATTTGAAGAATCCTGCTTGATGTCCCACAAAATCTAATTAATTTTACGATCATTCTCAGACAGTAACCCCTGTACTGGCTCAAAGTAAAAATCTCACACCATCTGTGAAGGATGTTTATACAAGAAATAGCTTTCACTTTAAATAAATCTGAGCCAAAAGTAAATGGCCAAGTCGAGGGCTCAATGCAATACTATAGTAAGTGCTTCATGTTTATGGAGCACTTACTATAGTCTTGCATTGTACACTTGATCGAAGTAAGGTTCTTTTCCAAGGTAAATAATTATACACCTTGCATACATATTCATGTAATGTTTAACTCCTCCTCGTATTGAATATCAAAGCCTTTTATCTCATAAAATGTTTTTTTGTTGTTGTTGTTTTTTCATGGTGTTTGACCCTGTGTAAACAATTTTTCAGTTATGTAATAGCTTTCCTGGATCCACCAGTACAAGGCTAGGACACTCCCACCTAACCAGAGGTGTTGGTGTGGCTCAAACCTTGGACCCGTGTTTTCTAATTCTGCCACCGTATAAAATGTCTGCAAGACTCTGTCAATAAACAGTAGGATGTATCTGAGATAATTGTCAACATGCTAAACTCTTTTAAAGATGTTCTTAAAGAACAAATTATTGACCAGTAAGCAAAGATTCATAATGTTTATTTATCTTATTTCTTATTCAATCATGTGGGATTTTACATCCCATCAACATTATGGTTTCCCTAAACTATAATGTTTCCAAAGGTCATGAGCTTCAAAGATTTATACATTCAATTTAAAGCCTATCATCTAAGATTGTTTATTACTAGGATTAAGACCCTAGCTAAAGCAAATTATATAACAGTGTTTGATTTATATTGATAGAAACTCCCCTCAGAAAATCAATGAAGTATTGATTTCCACTTCCCGCTGGACTTTCATCATTTCACATCGTCTGACATTTCACTTGATAAATAAGTATTGAATTCTTTTCGTGTCAGCCAATACTAATTCCCTTGACACCACTCAAGTAATAGTGTGGTAAAGTTCATTTATTTGACCCTATAAGCTTTTAAAAAAAAGTCATTTGACAGGTTTTTATACTAATGTGCAAACTGGTATAAATGTTGAAAGTCCATTAGTATCTCATTCATTGACTGAGCCTAACTGATATTCTCTCTGACTATTGATGAAACCATTGCTTCATGATTGATTTGCCTTTAAAATCTGATCAATTTTGTTAATGTGGGGATTCAATCAAAGACTTGCTGATAATATTCAACATTTGGACATTTACCATGCTTAGCTATGTCTCAAAGGTGTCAGTCAATACAGCAAAAGCCTTTAGACCCAGAAATCTGCCCTTTTTTCACACATGAACTTCAAATAAATCTAAAAATTATATAATAAGTCTACTGACTCCCCTCGCTATGAGTATACTTCTCTGTTATAACGTAATTAACTAAATCCACCTGCTGTGAGTATTTCTTCGAAACTTAATTAGCACATACTAGTTAAATAGAAAATATGATACCCTAGAAAACCTTCCTTATTAATTAGATTCATGAATATTGAAGTCCATGTCACAAAATAGAATTTTCAAGGGTTGGAATCTGCAGAAAGGTGTTTTCTAAAGAGTAAATATTGGAAAGCTTCACAATGGGGGTAAAGCATGATTATTTGGGCATGTTTAGCCCTTAAAGTGCTGGGACGGCCTTCATGCTTACGCAAACAGGTTAGATCCAGGCAAGCCGCTAAGTACATTGGCGGCTGGCCTGTGATCTAACCTATTTGCTACTCTAAGTATCTTTCCTCACCGAATTAAAGCATTATATTTAAGGTTTTCGAAGGCAGACGTCAAAAAAATCTATCTGGGGAAAATTACCCTGCATATTATGGGTTAAAAACAGACATGCTCCTAGACAGAAAGGGTCTGTGGTGTGTAGGCGTTTGTGAAAGCTTATCATATCACCTGCCGATGAATTTTCGATGTTTGTGCATTCAGCGAGAGGGGGCCCACTTCTACCCCTTATCCATCTCAGTGATGGAGCACAGATTAACTGAATTCTATAAATAAATATTTAACTCATTTATCTATTTCCGAATACACAGAGGAATTTTTAGATGGATATTTTAAAGGTTATGGTACTCTATAGAAGCAAACATTCTCAGAAAAATATCACAAGTAAATTTTCCTTCTTCCACACGGAGGGCTCAATGCAATACTGCAACAGTAGTCAGTGCGTTACATTTGTCGAGCACTTATAGTGAGCCTTTCATTGAACCTAGCTGTGACATTGTTTTTTGACTTCTTCCAACAAAATACAAAAGAAACCTACTTTCAAATCACTTCTAAAATAAAGCCACCAAATTTTAAGATATTACAAAAAAGTAGGAGAAAAATATCCTTAAAGGCCCATTAAAGGAGATTAATGCTATATCAAACTATATTATTTGGTAATATTTTAGACAGATTCAAATGGTTATCCCCAGAAAACACCATCAGCACAACTTAGATGTGGAAGTAAACCAGAAATAACCCAGATTAGCAAGTTTTATATTTCAGATTTCCTGATTCTTCACCTCTGACCTTGACAGTTGATACACACATTTTTGAACCGACCAATCAGATTTCGTTATTTTGAACATGTAAACAAACAGGTTGTTGATAAACATGATTGGATTGGAGACAACTATATTTCAAGCACAAAATAACTTATTTTAGATGAGTCTATTTAATAGGTTCTCAATGCATTCATAAATTAATTCTCATGACTTTTATGAACATAATAAAAGAACTCCATAAATCTTTTCACTATTTTATTTGTTCTCTTCTCCTTTGATGTGCCTTTAAAACACATAATGAGTCACTGAAGGTCAACATTAAAACAGGGTTGCCTGTTTGAATCTTCACTGTTAGATTTTTTAAAATGCATTTTTTAAAATGCTTCTGCTTCTGCTTCAGGGGGGACGGCTCAAACCCGGAACCCCTGAGTTCATAGTCCACAACCTTAACACCTAGGAAAAATTCAGTTTAGTTTCTGTTGCAATTACCAAATTTGTATACATATTTATGTTCTATAAGGGTTTTACATTGTATCAACATTACTTCACTTATGTTGCAATGCCAGACTCTCAAGTATGGAGGAAGACGCCATACTCAACTGCCCCCATAAGGGCTGATCAAGCCAGGTAGAAGTCAGTCAAGCCATAAGTCAGACTTGAGACTTCCCCTCATAAAACTCCAAATTCTGGTTGATGTGATTTGAACCCACACAGATAATAGCCATCTGATTTCAAGTTCTGTTCTCTAACCACTAGGCCAGGAAGGCCCATCTTTGATTATCAAAAAAGAAGAGCAACTGCCTCTTTCCCAACAAAAGTGTCTATCCTTTTTGTACAATTAAAAAGGTTTTACTATAGTTGAAAACTGGTGTCAACTGTTAAGGGTGTATAAAAGCCCCCTCGCTGATATCCATAAATTATGAGTTTTCTCATAAAAAGAGTTTTATGCATTTTTCGTTCAGATTGGTATAGTTTTGTTTATCATCTCAGTTCTTTTGTGATAAAAGGATGTACCCTTTTTGAACGGAATAAACAATTTATTTCATGTCAAAATATGTAGTCAACCTTGTTCCAGGAGACCATAGCAAAATGAGATAGACTAGTGTAGTATAAGACAAGTTATAATTTAATATGGATGCCAGTAGAAGCTTTCTGAATGACTTGCTCCCTTTATCATAACAGCCCAAGATAAATTTAATATCTTTTAATGCAATGTTAAGAACTTTTGCTTGAAACAAGATAATGTTTTGAGATAATTACAGAGAACAAATATGTATGTACATGTATTCAAATCATTCAACTGATTTCCTTAAGACTCGAGGATTCAATGCAAGACAAGTAACTTGTCCACAATTTAGTCTTGCATCAAACCCTTGACCTGCAACCTTTACAGTATGAGCAGTAGTGTCTGTTTGTATCAACCTAGTGGTAGGCATGATAATCTTGATAGACAAACAGATACAAACATAATTATGCAAAATATCAAACAGTAGTCGCTATAATGAGACCAAGCATATATTTTGTGATCCTCTGGGCTATTCATAAAGCTTCGCCATTCGCCATAGGCGAAAGTCAACTTGGTTTGGCGAAAAAAGAAATGTACCCTTTCGTCAATTTGGCGAAAGTAAAATTGACCCCATTTTGTATAGAGTCTGTAATGGCGAAAGTGGGAAGAATGGCTAAAGTCTTTTTGCCACTACGAGTGGTAATCATTAATTAAAATTGAATAGTTTGACGTTGAACAGCTTAAATATAAATAGAAGTGTTTGGTTCCTTAGCCGATTTTCTAGTGAAAGCGCTCTTTTAGAAAATCCGGAGACCAGACATTATGTATATTTCCAATAGCAACGTCTAATGAAAACGTTTAAACAGGCCGGTTCCCGGTTTCAGTTTATGTGTCACACTAAAGTCGGTACCAGAATAATAAAACGCACCAAAACGTTTTCGATACTTATTTCTGTAGCTCACTGCGTTAAAAAAAGATACTCATAAAGGTGATATGGGACTTATTGCAATAAAAAGCACGCGAATAAAAAACATTATTTGTGTGTAAACACATTCAATATATCAAGCGTTTTAAATGATTACATCGATGCAATATTAGAACGAAATTCCATGGTACGGAATTTACGGACAACGAAACAACAACAACAACAACATGAGGGAAAGGGACTCCCGGTGAAAAATGGTAATTAAAACAAACATTCAAGGAAATATAACCTTTTATGAGCATATCTTAATGCATTGGAACTCCCACATTTAGTAAAAAGAACGTCATTATTGTACAAGTACTGTCAACTTGCCAGTTCAATGACTCCCAGATCACGTAAACGCTGCAGCATACCCTGCAAACTTTAAGGTTAGATATTCTTTTTTAAAATGTTTAATTTATTTTGTTTTATTTACAATCAAAAGTTATTTTATATTCTTTTTTTAAATGTTTATTTTGTTTTATTTAAAAAATGAATCATGCCAGGTGCATGCATGCAAGTTTAATTATTTTCTGTCGTCTTTCTAACCCTGTCCCAAAGTTCTGTAAACATTTATTGAGGTATAGGATGTAGTACTCTACTAAGAACAACCACACAATGAAGTGGCTGATACAAGAACTGTTATTTATTTGTTCAATTTACACATCATTTATTTTATTATGTGATAAATACCATTCTAGCCTATTTCAATAATTGGTCTGTAAATTGAACAAATGAACTGTAATTTATATTTAATATTTCTGCTAAAATGGCTAAAAAGACTTAGCCAAATTTGGCTTTGCAAAAATCCAAGTGGCTAAAGAAAATTTGGGTAGCTTAGCCAAAATGGCTCATAATATTTTGGTCCAATGAAGAGCCCAGATCCTGTAAATGTCAAATGGTTAGATGCTTTCTGACTTTAAATATCCCATGTACCATTATAAGATTGAATAGGTTTGATACATCATTTTCAAAAGTATTCATCAGGTTATATCTAATACATTACCATCTTTTAGATGATCAGCAAATATTTGAACAATTGATCAAATTGTTTGCTCCCGGCCTTACAAGTCATGATTCCATATTGTTTATAGTAAAACTTAAGTTTCGATTCCTTTGTTTTAACCCTAAGAATGCTGGGTAATTTTCTAAAAATAATTTTCTGTGTCATCTGCTTTCCAAAACCTTAAATATCTGCTTAATTTCGACGAGGAAAGATACTCAGAGTAGCAAACAGGTTAGATCACAGGACAGCCGCAAAATTTACTAAAATGTGGCTGGCTTGGATCCAACCTGTTAGCATAAGTATGAATTTGGTTCCAGCACTATAAGGGTTAATGAGATGTAACCATTGCAATATGATGAAAAATTGATTGGTTTGATCAATTTCTTCTGAAATTAATTGGTTTCTGAAACCTTCCGCTGCAGGATTGTCATAGTGTCAACAGTTAATCAGTTATTCTATGGCTTTCTCTGGTACTAGGCAGGGCGGCTCTGTAGTGTCTTGCCTAAGGGCACTCCAATGTCAAGATTCCAAGCGCTGCTGGTGAAGATTGAACCCTGTTTCCATACCGCTTAGCAACACAGAACCGTGTAGGAGTGTCAAAGTGTTTGTTTTTTGTTTGCATGGTGTTTAATGCTGTATCAACAATTCTTCAGTTAAAAAATGGCTTTCCTTGATTCACCAGTACTTAGGCAGGGCTTTGCAGTGTCCTGCCTAAGAAAACCCCAAGAAAAAGTCCAAGTGCTGCTGAACAGTATTGAACCTGGTTCCCCCGTTTAACGCTGTATCAACAATTTTTCAGTTATGTAACAGCTTTCCTAGATTCACCAGTACTTAAACAGGGCTCTGCAGTGTCTTACCCAAGGACACTCCCATGTAAAATACAAGCGCCGCTAGTGAGAATTGAACCCTGTTTCCCGGTGTCACAAGTCCTACACCTTCACCACTGGGCAACACAGGAGTGTAAAAGTGAGTGAATAAATGGCTTTTGTAGATTCACCAGTACTTTGGCAGGACTTGCAGAGTCTTTGCACAAGGACACTTCAAAGATAAATCCCAGTGCTGCTGGCGAGGATTGAACCCAATTTCCCTGTGTCATAAGTCCTACACCTTATAACACTGAGCAACGCAGGACCCTGTATGACTGTCGAAGTGAGTCAATAAGATATGTTAATAAGGGTTGGAATGCCTTTGGACCACCAAACAGGATATAAGTCCTCAACCCATTGCCACATAATTAAGGAGAGGCATCATGCAAACAGAAGGTTATCTGAAACCAATCTATTGACCCTTTTCCTTCATTTCTTCATGCTTTTATATGAAATAATAATCATCATAGTATGGTCACTTTTAACATAATTTGTACAAAATATAATATTATGTGGTTTGTATGGAATATTATAACATAATAAGCTTCCTTAAAAAGCATTTGATATAAAAGTTTGTGCAAATCATGTTAAATGTGACAATGAAACATGTTATTGTTTAATATACTATATGTATGTTCTGTTCTAAATGTACACATATTTGAACACCCATAGAGCAAACAATTTGAGAGAATTTTGTGAAAAAAAGAATAAATTGCTCTAATACATACTCATTATCATGACACTAAAATAAAAAAGATTCATGAAAAACAATGTAACAAAGGAAGACATTCTTTCTTATTAAAGTCACAAATGGGTATACGGCCATGAACATGTAAGAATCTTGAAACAGAATAGAACCAGTAACATTCAAAACAATCATGACGGACCTGAATAATTATACTTTTTTAAATCAAAAAGTCAACCAAACCAATAAGGTCCTTACCAGAATAGAAACGTAAAAATCCAATTCAGAAATATTAAAATCTTCTCATGCACACACGGGGCTGTTGTATGTATATGTATTACACACTATTTCACACTCCTCTAATTTATCACTTATTATGTATTTCACATAGCATCCAAATCCATACACAGCTCGGTAGAGTGTTCTCTCCACCGCAAAAACCAACTGACAGATCAAGCATGCATTAAGGTATGTATGTATTAGTCAGTATGAAAACTGGAGGGATCAGCGAAATTTACATCCCCCGTCTGCAGTACTCACTGATCAATGACAGCAGATCGACTCAAGGGTCCAGGAGATAGAGAGTTATATCAAATATTTCTAAATGCAAAATTTCGATAATTATTACACAAAACTTATTTAGTGGCTGCTTATTAGAATCGTCTTGGCGAGACGATTCTAATGAGTACCAACAATATAGGGTTTAGAAGGGGATTTAATTAGATAGAAAGGGAATTACATCTCTTATCTGGAGCATTGAAGGCCCAGTAGCTGATTGGTTAGGTTATTCGAGGTGAATAACACTTTTACCTTTCACACGTTTCAAACACGCTCACCTTTTCAACCCATTATTTACAGTCTAAATTGACGATGTCAAGATCAGTTTACATATACCTTTTAGTACTTAATGATTTTTCTGTAAGTCTTAATTTCAATTCGATTTTGATGTATTTTCTCAATAAATACTCAATGGAAGATGACTTATGTAACAAGTTATGACAATTTTTTTTTCTAAGAGATCATTTAATTGATCATAACTGCATTCTGGTATATCTAAAATTCAAGATGTTTTTTTATATGATCAAAACTGATATGGTGTTATTTGTCAAACATACTACAAGTCATTAGTAAGGTAAAGCAATACATGGTGTTAATCCCATCAAATTGGCAACAGAATAGGTAACACAGACCGTATAGTTGAAATCTCATCAATAACAAAGTATGATTAACCCTGTTGTAAACATTGAGACTTCATCCAATTTCCCCTTATGTGAGTTAATGATGGGTTCAAATTTATAGCAACAAAAGAAGTGAGAAAATAATTAATAAGAAACCAAATCAATCTCTTTACAATATTTTGGTAAAGGGCATTGAGATAAACAGATAATTTGCTCATTAGGAGCAATCTAATTCTATGCTTTTGTCACACTTGTTTCTGAATTCTTTTGCAGCAAAAGGAGTACAGCAACGGGTCTTTTGTGGCGAAGTGGTTAAAGTACATAGATACTGGGTTCAATTCACACCAGCAGCGTTGAAATGCCAGAGAGCCGTGAAATAAGCGAAATACTGTTGATGCGGCTTTAAACCCCATGTAAACAAAGTACAGAAAGGTATTGTGGACAAGGGGTCATAGGCGTCAATGTGACAAAAAGCTACAGTGGTGTTGTGTTCTTAACCCTTATAGTGCTGGAACCATCTTCATGCTAATGCAAACAGGTTTGATCCAGGCCAGCCACCAAGTAAATTGGCGGCTGGCCTGTGATCTAACCTGTTTGCTACTCTGAGTATCTTTCCTCATCAAATTTAAAGAGATATTTAAGGTTTTGGTAAGCAGAAGACAGAAATCTATTTTAAGTAAATTACCCAGCATCCTAAGGGTTAAGAAAATGCTATAGTAACGGTTATGATATCAACTTACATGCCACTACAGTACAAGTGCTTGTTATTTTCTGCTAATATTTCAGTACGTATAAAATGGTTTCTTCATGAGTCATTCATTTGTACTACAGACCTGTCTAAAATAATGTATTGGTTGGGTGTTGTTTTCTTGATCAACCACACATCAAAATCGCTTACTCCTTCATGAGTACAAAGTCTACTTTATCTGCTTGTTATCTGGGTTTAATTTCATGTCAACAATTTTTAAGCTATAGTGGGATGCTCTGCTCATTAGGATGAAGGAAGACCCCTGACGCAACTCCCAATAGAAAGGCTGGTGGGCTGGTAAACCTTTGACCCATTGACATTCTATTAGTCATTCTGAGGAACTACCTCTCATGAGCAAAATTTGTTTTTTGACCCTTAGAATACTGTGTAATTTTCTAAAAATAGATTCTTGTGTTGTCTGCTATCCAAAATCTTAAATATCTCTTTAATTTTGATGAGGAAAAATACTCAGAGAAGCAATCAGGTTAGATCACAGACCAGCCACCAATTAACTTGGCAGCTGGTCTGGATCAGCTGGTCTGGATCCAACCTGTTTGCATAAGCATGAAGTCGGTTCCAGCACTGTAAGGGCTTATCTATCTCTGAGCACTGTGATCAGGGTCCATGTTCTCCAAAAATCAGGCCTTTGTACTCAAACCTTTACTTGTATTTGAGTATGTTATCATACTCAGCTGGGTTAGATAGATGAGCCATGCTTTCGACGCAACTTTCTTCTGCATGTACATTTAGGTTTGAGTGAAAAATTTTTGCTGAAATTAAGTTTGAGTGAAAACAAATAATGAACAAGTTCATTTCTAGATCACCTCTTAACTTCAATGCCTATACTCATACTCAAAGTTGAGTAATAATTTTGAGTTTAAGCAAGATGTCATACTGAATTACCTTACAAGAAGATGCAACTAGAAACTCATATAGAGAGTGGCTTTGCAATTTCAAACCTTTTACACTTTAGTGGTCAAGACCGTGAGCCCATGCAGGGCCTTATATCTATGCACTTAAAGCAAATGAAAGATGTAATTGTAAAGAGATTTCATTATAATTGCAAAGAGATTTCATTATAATTGTAAAGAGATTTCATTATAAATAATGTAATGATTACAAATTATAAGCAAACATAATCTACAAAAGTAGGATTTGTAAAATAGGTTTTTCAATATTGCATGTTTTAGACCATAAAACATTAATTTATATAGAGCACTGAATTGTTCAGAATTGCTCCTTCTTTAAACAATATTGTCTTTATCAAAATGATTCGGAATTATAAAGTAAATTATCAAGAGCAATTTCTCAATAGTTGTCATATTTCCTCATTATTTGTCATCTCAACTCATCTTTTTTTTTTTCAACATTTCCACTTATAAAATGACAGATTACTGTAAGAAGTTTGGCCTTTAAGTGACAAATCACATGAGAAAGGGGAAGAAAACTTAAGCAATAAAGTTTAAACGATTCGATTCTAATTTCTACCTTTATACTTTTCAAAGGTTGCCTTTCTGTTTCCTAACCTATTACATTAACCAATTGACTTATACCATGATAATTAAGGCAGGTATAAATTAAAAGCAACACCCACAACAATTATGATATTTATAGAAAAATAACATCTGATTCATAAGATTGAGCTGGAATATTATGAAAAACGACCAAATTGCTTGTTGCAAATCATTTAAGGAAGGTAAAAGAGAAGAGCTTTCTATACATGAAAAATTTGATAGTCTTTTCTTTTTTTTTCAACCTAAAGTACATAACTTATTATCATATCTATTTATCTTTCATGGGCTTCAAATTAAAAGAAAGTGAAAAAATATACTTGAGATATTAAGAAGAATTCTTAGTGATAAAAGGAGAAAAAAGCTCAATAGGAGCAATTTCTCCTAACATTACCAGGGCTGGGAATCATGTAATCAGAAATGATAGAGACCGTGGGAGTTTGAAGAAGTTGCCATTTTTTTTCCACGTCTCAATCATTTCTGATCATGTGATTCCCAGCCCTGTTACATTAGTTTCTTATCTAAATTTTATTCGCCTGGAATGTCACAGAATGTTGCTATGAAGTAATTAAGGGTATAAATGTACCAGTAGTTGGACAGTGTATTTTGGGCACATGTTTCTGGGTATCTGCAGCAGGGTTTTCCTTGAAACTCCAACTTATATAGCAACTAATGCTCAATTCATGAGTATGACCCCTAAGGATCTTTATTTTCCATTCACAGTTCAATACATAATGGGTCAAAAGGCTCCCAATTAAGCCTAATTCTAAGCTGTTAAGGGAAAATCCTGTCTGCAGGTATCAGGGTTTCTGCAACATTGTTATGATGGTAGGCATTAGTTTTTACACCTAAACAGCAGAAAAACTAACAAAGAATTCAGACATATGTGATGTAAATCATATAAGTCTCATTAGCTATCTCCGTGATGATGCATACAATGTAAATATAAAACCCTTATACACATCCTTTGCAGCAGAGAACCTTTAACATCAACAGATAAAAAAAGCATGAAAAAACATGATAAATCATCAATTGATATAAAAATTATAAACTGTTGAGATAAAATGTTGCTCATTATGGGCACTTCTATTATTTTTAATTGGAACCAGCTGTTGCAATAGAAAAGGTTTAGCGTAATGGCTTCTTATTGCAATTAGCATGCCATTCTAACCTTTCAAAAAGAAGTCAAAAGTATAAACGTGTCAATCAATTCTTTTATTTTTTGGATTGCTTTGAATCTGAGAGCACCAAACAGGGTTCAGTCCATTACTTACTATTGCACAAGTGCTTCCAATTTGCGAACTTCAACAATTACAATTCTTCCAAAAATCAACACACCATGTTCTTGTTCCAAGGAGAGAACCATGTAGCAAACAAAGTGGATTTTCCATTGTACAGATAGAAATCACAGGAACCGAGGAAAATAAAATGTTTATTACAAAAACATATTCCTTAGTCATGTAACTATGGCATAACAAGTAATGCTTTGGTGAACCAAAGAATGTTATATTTAAAATCAAAGCCATTGATGATATTCATCAAAATGTATTTTCCTCTTATCATTTATCCAAAATAATCTTGTCTTGGGTTGAATCCTTTATATAGTCCTATTGAATATTTGTATGGTGTTTAACGCCATATCAACAATTTTTCATGTAACAGCTTTCCTGGATCCACCAGTACAACGCTAGGGCTCTAAAGTGACATGCCAAAGGTCACTCCCACCAGAAGTGTCGGTGGGGTTCTAACCAGGGACCCCAAGTTCTAAGTCTCCTTATGAATGAAGTCAGCTTAAGGCTTCGGTGTCAGTCCTAATAAAAAGGATTTCGGATTCCCAGGTAATCGACAATTAACAAACACATGTTGGGATTCCATGTGAGTTACAACACCCTCCATAATCTAAACAGTCGTCCTATATTTACAATATGTCTATGAAACACCTGAACCAGCCTATAACACTTCATAGCAGGTCCAAATTAAAGGTGTTTTTAGTGCGGACTTGTCTTAACACTATAATGTGGGTGCTCATTATAAATGGAGCGCCTTTATGTGTTCTAACACTTTGGGGTTTAACCTATCAATTCGAAATACTTCATGTTGTGCCCTTGATAAACCATTTGGCAAAGATGATTTTTTTTAAATTTCACAACATTAGGTTTATACCTATTCCAAAACAACAAATTTTCGACCGTCCAAAATTGAAAGAGTTTGCAGAGGATATTTCAAAATGTGATGAAATTGAACAACATTTTTCAGAAAGAGCAGAAAACCTTGTTGGAAAAGGAAAAATTGCTTGTTCCAAGCAATTTCTTCTTTTCTCACAATGTTTTCTATAGTCATCTGCAACAAAGTCGTCAAATGTCGTTATTGTTTGGGAAAGGGTTAGCAGATATGGAAATACTGCACGATCCAAATTTTGATAATTAATCCTTTCGCCTGAACCACTGTGTTATCTTTTTCAAAATTAAGTTTTTTCTTAATCAAATTAACCCATATAATGCTACAATTATAAGAGAGATCCATTAGACTTTAGACATTCCTATTCTCATAATCATGTAAGCTGTTTACTTTTGTAATCATGTAAGATTTCTGCTTTAGTTTGAATGGGATATTGAAATTCAACTTTTTTCAGTTATTTTACAGCTTTCCTTGATTGCTTCAGAACTAGACAGGGCTCTGAAGTATTTTCCCCAAAGAAACTAGGACGAAAAATCCCAGCGCCGGTTGTTAGAATTGAACCTGGGACCCCCATGTCACAGGTACTACACCTTAACCACTGGGCCACACAGGACCCTGTAAGCTATTTGACACATCTCAATGACTCAATAAACAATTGTGACAAAAGAAGAACACTGCTTAAATATTCATCAACATTTCATGCACTCTTTCGAGCCAATATCAGAAAATAACAAGTCAGACGCAGCCTGCACCAAGACAAAGAACAGAACACTGAGTGGGTTTTTTTATCCCTGAAGCAAAATGTGTGGGAACATTCTAAATAAACTGTCAATCTATGCAAGGTCTACCTTCTGTTTATTTTCAACCAAAATCAAATCTATCAAATATATAGCAATGATCGCAAGGGTTCAATGCAAGACTATGATTGAGTTCTTCACAAAGAGAGTAATTTACTATACTATTGCACTGAACCCTCATATTGTTACTGCAGTTCTAACATCCTTTGGTACAAAATTTGAATAAGCAGATATCTTCAATCATTTCCGCAGCAGGATAAATATATGAACACTTCTGAACAGTTATGAAACATGATGGAACCTATTGCCTTTTTGTGATATACATAGTTCGAGTAGAGGTTCAGATTAAAGGCATATTCAATTTGGTTTTGTACATGAAGATTTCACAAAGGAATTATACTGACATAAATGGACCAAACTTCAATATATTTTTTTCTTACTGAATAGTTGGTACATCTCAGGTATTCAAGTAATAAGACTTACAAGATCTATATAAAAAAACAAATTTGTTAAGCCCCAAACACCTTCCCTTCAATCGTAACAAACTCTTACTTTTTTTCTTTTTTTTAATATGGGTTTTACATCACATCAACATTATTTCAGTTATGTAGCGATGCCCGACTATAAATGATGGAGGAAGACCCCATACTCAACTGCCCATAAGGGCTGGTCAAGGTGGGTAGAACCATCGGCATTCCGTAAGTCAGTCGGGAGACTGCCTCTCATGAAAATCCATATCCCTCTCAGGATTTGAACCCACGCGGAGAGGGGCCATGTGATTTCAAGTTATGTACTCTAACCACTAGGCCACGGAGGCCCCCTATATGAAAAAAATTTGTTAAGCCCCAAGCACCTTCCCTTTAACCATAACAAACTCTTACTTAGTTATCATTCTGTTGGCTGCAATTCATTAGGAAAGAGTGGAAGGGTTAATCTACTTGTCATTGAGATTGCAGTACTTTTACAGACTCAATCGATACAGTCTAGTCACCTTTATACATCCGTTATCTATCATCTAATATCAACTGCAATGAGGGACAGACAGTTCAATCAAATGTGTCCCCTACAGACAATAGCAGCATAGTGAATACAATAAACTTCTAGCTTTTTTCTCACTTGATGAAAATTAAACTAACAGACGTAAAATTGAAGTCTTTCAATCAGACAACAATCGAAAGCATCAGGGCATACTTTATAATAGTCAATCCAGGCAGAACAAGCATCCTAGTTATTACCTAGTACTGCATATCAAAGGTTCAACACAAGACTGTAGTAAGTGCTTCATAAACGTGAAATGAGCCTAGGATAAACAAAGAGGCTTCAAAGGGCAAGGATGGGGTAAAAGTGAGTTAAATACTCTAACAATGGAGCCTTTCAAAAATCGCTGGGGAAGTGAGTCAACGTAATTACATTCAATGTATTTCATTACTTGTACTTTTACCCCTCACATGTTCCAAGTAATTTGTAATAGACATCACTTACAACATACAATTCAAACACGTCACAAATACCCTGCAAAAAGGTGTATGATTATTCATATTCAAAATCATTGTGACCAAACCAGTATGGGCTGATGATCCAGAAACCAATCTTTTTTTCCATAGAACTACGATGCCTTCATTTTCAAAGATAGCATAGTATGTTTGTATCAAAAGAACTTGAAAAGATTATAAAACAAAGAAAGCCTACATTAATATTTTCTTGATTTTGAACTTCCATTTATTATACCTTTAGACATGTCCTGTAGTAAAGATCTAAGCTATAACTTACAAAATACATGAAAAGTATATTATTTATTCTATAATCATGCACATATCCCTCATACATGCAAATTCAAAAAAGATCTGCAACATGAGTCATTCCAAACCATTATGCCAAAAGTAGAATATGATTGTGATCTAACATTTCCATATTCTGATGCAAATGCCTCCCTGCTTCATTTAACTAATGTTGAGTTATTTGACATCTGTTTATAATATGAAAGAGTTCATAGTTAAACCCTTGCCTTCATGCATTCACATTTTAACACAAATGAAGTAAAAAACTCAACAAACAATTGTGGAAATTGTTTACAACAGGAAATAGTTTCTGTTGTTATCACTACTTTCCACCCAAAATCTCATCTCTAAATCTTGGGAATTTTGCATTATTACTAGTAGTCATACTTCATGATCATCAACTTCTTTTACATTTCACTTTGAACAATCATACAATATCAAATGAGGGAATGGGTCGATAAAAAAGACAAAGTAGTAATTTATTGTCTGTTAATGAATGTAAGAGTTCACTTGTATAAATAAGAATTGATACCCTTTGCATCAGGAAAGACTTTCGACAAATGAGATTTTTTCTTCAGCATTCATCTCAATTTCCACCTCAAAGGGATAAATGATAGGTTACTGGCAACTTCTGCATCCTGTCTTCCTTTTTCCTCATTAACCAAATCTCAATTATGGAATCACCTCTTGTGAAGAACTCAAGATCTGTGTTCTTGAAATTCAAGGGCATACATCAAAAAATCATTGTTCATGAAAAAAATATATTTTCGAACCATATTCATGAACACATTTTTGAAATTCAATCAGAATCAAAAGGGACACTTGTATAACGATGTCAGACAATGGTGATTGAAATTACTCATGATTAGCTTTCTATTGCTTTAGCATAATTGTTTTCTTAAATATCAATTTGATCCATGACATGAAATTTTGTTACTTTGTATTTTAAAACATGACTGCTAAATGTATTTCAAAAAATTGTAAATGTATGAGAAAGAAAAGAGTTAAAAACATTTATCAATTCATTCACTCATTCACTAATTACAGAAAAATCCAAGGAAGCGGGTGTAAATAGGCTACAAACAACAAAACTTAACTACTTCTTTAGAACAAAAAGGGACTAATTGCTCTTAATTGGAACCATTTCAGATTTATTCTAAGAGCCATTTGTATTGTATTACAAACTTTCTACAGGTGCTGCACAACGTCTGTTCAAGTGTTGTATAGGGAATCATTTCAAGAAGGGACTTTTAAAAATATGAAAATAGAAACATTTTTTTTAACAATTCTTAAATTAATCATTACATCTAATCATATTTCAAATCTCTAATTACCATGAAAAAAATTTAAGTTTAAGGTTTAAGTAGCTAAAATTGTGCCCAGAAATTATATCTATTAACCCTTTTACAAATGCCAAATTTTCGAATGTCCCATGTTGAAAGAGTTCGCAGACACACTTCAAATTGTGATGAAATTGGAAAAAAGAATTCAGATCTCTTTCTGAACTCTTTCAATTTGGGACACTCGAAAATTTGGTGTTTGGTAAAGGTTTAAGTCAACTTTCATGCATCTAATACTTGTTGCTGAACTCAAGTATTTTCGAGGGTGTAGAAGGCAATAAATTGTAGAACATTAATTCGGGTAACCCATCATACTTGTCCTGTAATTCATTGACGCCTACATGAAAAATTCAGCTCACCACTTAAAACAGATTCCCTCATAGATTTGTTCATTTTAGCGCATCTGTAGAAGACAGACAACACAATTGAATCCATATTGCCCTGCTTATCAAAAAGCCTTTACCAAACAATAATGACTTTAGACCACATTGTTGTAGACGACTCTAGAAAACATTGTGAGAAAAGGAGAAATTGCTCATAATGAGCAATTTTTCCTTTTCCCACATTGTTTTCTGCCCTATCAGAAGATTGCTTTCCAATTTCATCACATTTTGAAATGTCGTCTGCTAACTCTCTCAATTTGGGATAGTAAAGAATTTGGCAATTAGGAAAGGGTAAAAGGACAAGTGAGTTTTTACTGAAATTTACTGTATGACCATTATATAGGCAAGTGCAGAGATTATGGGTTTGACATAATTTTACGGACAAGTAAATCAAAATCAGATTTCTTTATCCCTGAATTGTGACAAAAGAATAAACTTCTTGTAACAAACAATTTCTTCTTTTGTAACAGTAGATAGTCCCTTTATATATAGAACAGTGAAAACTATCCCACAAAAAAATTCTTAAACCAACAAAGAAAGTTGATTAGTTGCACATTTTCTGAAAGTCAAGTCTATCCTGCTCCGTTATCAATTCCAAGTGTTAAGGGCATGGCTGTAGTAAATGCTTCATGTTTGTGAAGAACTTGCAATAGTCATGCACAGAACCCTCAATTTCAAGCTGTTTTGTTCTGCAACCGTCCTTCATTTAAGACAAATAAAACCTGTTGTTTAGATAAATGGTACACCCATTTTCCGTGTTCAGAGTTATTCCATGGGAAGCAAACTATAAAAGTAGCATGATAAGCATGAAAGCTTATGGTCTTAAAAGTTTTAAACTCTGCCAGCTGAGTTAGGGAAAACATTTATGATCAAAAACAACTCAGTCCTCAGCTGATTGTGATAAAGAATTAAACTATATGTTCATTCTATTTTGAATTAGGTTGGTCAAGTATTGGACAAAATATCATGGACATTTAGAAATATAATTTATCAAAAATTTGGACACAAAATAAATAATTGTTTAATTTTATCTGAATTTATAGGGTATTTATGGTATTGATAAAAACTTTGTCAGGGACAAATACTCATTATGAGTATTTCAAACATTATTGTTGTAGGAATAATTACAAGACAATCCCATCAGGGAATTGCAGAACTCATTATAATTGCTCTGAATTAGCACATCCATAAACATAATGAATTACATTAGCTGCACCTGGAATAAGATCTATTGTAAGGTATTGTCATACATTACCCCCTTTGAAAACAATGTGACAAATGTCATAATGATTTCGTAATGATTACATAAGAAAATGTATTTTCCAGAGAAAAGAAATGCTTCTTTAATAATGAGTAATTTCAAACATCATCAATGCTGCAAGAATTACAAGATGTTTCCATCGGAGAATAGCAAAATGATGATATAATTGCTCGGAATTACCACAGTCATAAACATTATGATTTACATTATAAGAACAACCTGCACCTAGATAATACATTTAGTAGAAACTAATTCCATACAACCGCTTTCACAGCGGATCCCAGTTAAAAATATTGAGACAAGCATCACCATGATTTTTTAGCTTACAAAACATTTCATTTTTATTACAAATTATTACAAACAAGGAAAAGGTTTATATAAGGAGGGTTCAGCACAATACTTTAGTAAGTGTTGGAAGTAGACGAAATGGGAGTAGACAAATTGGAAAGTTATCTGCCATATATAGGGTCCATGCCAGAAATTGCAAATGCATTCTCTGCAGGAATGATTAAGAATACATTACAAATAATCTAGTTTCCACTGATAAACAGCTAGAGACTAATGATAAATGATCATCTATCTAACATGATCATACATTCCATGGCTACTGCAGCATGATGAAACGTTCATTGTAGCTGTCATTCCTCATTTACCGCTACATGCAATAAACCCTCTGTCTGTACATTGTCATGACACCCAGTTCTTAATAATCATCTAATAACACTTTTTTTTTTTTATATTTATAACAGCCGCCCACTAAAGGCACCATCTTAATTGGAAGTAATTTGATTAACCTCATGCAGTTTTCCCAGAAAATCAAAGTCACACCAGCTTTTTGGGTTCCCAACTCAGCAATTTCATCGATCAATATAATTTTCCAAAATTAGCAAACTTAGGCCTCTTCCAGATCTAAGGGGGAAAAAAGCCCTGATAAATGAAAAACAGTTATCTAAAGAAAATTTGATTTATTGATAAAACTTGGAAATTTCTTTTTCTAAGGTCTGGAATCAAAAAGGTATTCTTGCTTATGTGAACTTTGCCAAATGCTGATTTTCCAAAGAACACCGAATAATAAAACAATTCAAGCAAAGGAGGGATCCAGCTTTTGGGGATTTATCTTAATCTTTGCGTAAACAATAACGTCATTTAACCACTTTGTTGCAGACAACTTTAGAAAACATTGTGGGAACACGAGCAATTTTTCCTATTCCCACAATGTTTTCTGCCCTGAAAGAAGATTATTTTACAGTTTCATTGCCTTTTGAAATGTCGTCTGCAAACTTTTTCAATTTGGGACAGTCGAACATTTGCTGTTTGGTAAAGGTTTAAATCCCACGAGCTCATCACTCTTTCACTGCTGATACTGGTGAATTGTGGCAATAAACTTTTGGGCTAGAACGGAAGTTCTGGAACGTCTTGGTTATGATCAGCCCCAAAAAAAGAATAAAAAAACTCCAACAACTTCTGTGTAACAGCAAGTGTTTACTGAATGAAATGTTTTTCTTTTCAAGAATTCCACCAGAATAGCAATAAATCTAATGCTCCTGATAAGGGCAGTCTACTTCATTTATTAACCACTCACAGGCATAGTCAGCACTTCATTTATTAACCACTCACAGGCATAGTCAGCACAAAATAATAACACAACGGAAAATGTTCCGATACTTACTTTTCTTTTTACAACTCTTTCATTTTATTCCATGTAGGTTTAACCGTTTTAATGCTGTGTCAACAATTTTTCAATTAATCTATTGCTTTCCCTGATTCACCAGTTTTAGATTATTAGGCTCTAACAATGTTGTCTTGCCAAAGGACATTATCCCAGTTGGGCTCAAACTAGAGACCCTTCAGTTCTTAGACCGCCACCATTAGCACTGGGCCACAAACTCAATCCTTAACATAAAACTCACCATCAACAGGCATGTGAAAACACTATTGAGACAAATGAGAATTAGCGCATGAAAAATACTTTAAGCTTCACTTTTCATTTTCAATTAACACATTTTTAAATATTGTGTCAACAAAATTCCAGTTATGTTGTGATGGCTGACTCTTATTGATAGAGGAAGACCCCAATACTCAACTTTCCATAGGGGTTGGTCAAACTGGGTAAACAACCAGCATTCCGTAAGTCAGTCAAGAGAATACTTCTCATGAAAATCCATATCCCTCACCAGGATGTGAACCCGTGGGGACAAGGGCAATTCGATTTCAACTTCTGTACTCAAACCACCAAGCCAAAAAAGCACCATAAATATCTATAAATATCTATCATAACTTGCATTGTTCAGATTAGAGCAAATATTTAACATGACAAAAATTTGTCTATCACGAGCACATTATTATTCATTCATAAACGAAGTCTTCTTCAATCAAAAACTTTTAAAATTTACTATATTTGAGAAGGGGCTAAAAAGACAAACATTTACTTCTTGAAACATACATACCCTGAAATTATCCTGAGCTCTCAAACTTTCCAGGTAAATTTTTTCTGGAAGCACCTGATTCTCTAACAGGATTCTCCAAATTTAGATTGGCCTAGGTAATTTGATCCACCACCTATCTCAGGAGATCAATGATAGATCTTGCTCCAGTTAAGTGAATCTGACAGATTACATCTGTAAACTTTCTTCCTATTCCAAAGGACTGGAAACAATTTACTTTGTGGATGATCTCTCAGAAGAATTCCAAACTTGATATTGTTCTTGTGAAAAACCTTTCAATTCTGCTAGCAGCAATCTGCTGTGGTGTTGTGGTTAGCACTAGTGGCTCGACAATACAACCTGGGTCTGATACCCAATGACAAATCTCAAGTTATTTCACTGTGAGGTATCCTAGCGCAAGCAATATTCCATTCCTTGGAATAGGTATGCAGAAAATCAACTTGTTGCCTATAGATATGGTAGGTCATTCCTATTAAAATGTATCTGTGAGGCCCTTTTCAATGTGAGGTAAGCTGCAGCGTTCCTTTAGCATCATTGAGTCAAAAATCTAAGTTGTTCATTTATCATCAATAACAGTTACACCTTTTGCTTTAATGACTAACAAAGTGACCATTTGATTTTGTTTCAAGCCGAGTCTCTATAGTGTAAAGGGTTTAGAAGATATCAATAGGCAACACCCTGGATTCATAGGAATTTATGTCAAAAATCTTAAAAAAAAACATGAGTTTCAGCTAAAGAATGATAATGTCCATCCATTAGTTTAATGTGAGTATATTCACCATGTCTCAATTTTGTTGGGTATATACAAAGTAATTGTCGAAACTCCAAGAGTATTCCCCAACTTTAATTATTTTTTGGCTTGATAATGAAATGCTAAAGCTACAGTTGGCATTGCAATATGATTTCATGATACTCCACTAACAGCAAAGATAGAAATCATTGTGGGAAATACACTCACACAACTTTGTAGAACATCTGTGGACATAGCTGCATATGACTGATCTGATCTTGTAAATTAATGTCCATCATTTATGTCTCTATTCAATACTCTGGATTTATTTGAATTACAGCTTAACAATTGACCTTACGACACAGAGCAGTTAACCACGCCCACTGTAAATAGGGGAGGTCACTCTAATTTTCTCCGACATTCTGAGTGAAATAGCGTCAATGCACAAACTAGGATCCCTGTTTGACATTGCCGATAATTTCGGATATTCTTATTTGAAATCGGAAATATTCTTACAAAATAAGCACCTGCCTTTATTGCTGGATAATATGTACATAGCATGACAATTTGTACAGAAGATGGTATATTTTTAGCGTTAGCAGAGACATATATAACAGCTCTGTCATATATCTCTATGGCGTTAGGGGAGTGATTTACCCAAGCAGTGTGGGGTCCGATCGGCACCAAACACGATCCGTCCAAAGTCCGATCAGACTCGGATCCGAACGACATTGGTCCGTTCGGCACTGGTTCGACCGGACCTTTAAAATGACCGCATTTCATACTACTTCAAAACAGTTAAATTGCAATATTTGCAGGTTACGAACGAAATTATCTCATTTTGATTCTTAAACGGTTTAGATTTTTTATATCCTGAATGATTCAAAACGCAAACCTACCAATTTTGTCATGTTGAAAATGGTATAATAGTGTTGGTCATGTTGAGATTATGGTGTTAAACAATTGCTGATAGGAACAATCACTATTTTGTTGTCAAATAAGTTAATAATCAAGACTTTCGAACATAATCTTTTGTATGCTACTCAATGGATGATTGTCGGTTTTGCTACTTGATTACGAACTAAGGGTCATTTTACCAAACGAAATATTTTCAGTTGTTCAAAATTCAAAGAGTTTGCAGACGTCATTTAAATGCAGATGATGAATTAATTCTTTTCTGATAGGGCAGAACATATTGTTGTTAAAGGATAACTTGATCGTTAAGAGCAATTTCTCCTTTTCCCACAATATTTTCCCTGATTGTCAAAGTAGTCAAATGTAGTTATTGTTTGGTAAAGGGTTAATAAACCTGGACTCGATTGTTAAAAAGGATTAAGGGTTTCGACGCTAATTAACATCAATCTGACACAATTGCACTTTATGGTCAAGTCACAAACCCTTTATTGTTTAGCCGATCGGCGGTCTTTGTAATCAACCACTGGCTACCAAGAGTGTGTTTTACAACATATTACAGCAACATTAGATTCTTTAAGGTATTCGGATAAAGTTGCAACAAGGAGCTGTGGATTTGTTTTGTTTTTAATAGCTTTTAAATTTGGATACGATACATCGATCATTACAGGTAGGTGGATTGATGGGCTATAGTAAGAAAGTTAATTAATTGTTTAAGGTGCTCTTAGGGTCCATTTAAAAACAAAATCAATTAATTAAAATCCAATTTGAAGAATTTGTATATATCCAACTGGAAACCATGTCCTCTCACAACATTATCGATCAATATTGTATTTTTAGTTAACATTTGATTCATTATCAAATGCAACTAATAACATTCGTCATTATGTGTCAATTCCCTTTTTTAAGAACAACAATTTTTCATTTTTAAACGAAGATAAAAGACAAAAATAAAAATTTACTAACATGTTAAAGAAAAAAAGAAAGAAAATAATAGTTCATACTTCAATTCTTTACATCGTTTTATAAATTTACTGTTTGCATATATTTACTAATTGCGTGTAGTTCTCAGTCATTTCACAATATATGTGACAGATTTTGGAAACGGGATAAACTCTACTTCACCCACAAGTCTCTCCTTATACATAATTTCTCTATAATAAATACTTAAACAATATCTTAAGCAGTATTGACGAAGAAAAATCACAGCACAATAGTGCTATGTGTTGACGGAGTCGCACAGCGTGTCGGAGAAAATGGCGGATAGCAACCGAAGTGTTCGCTGATTGGTCAGTTCCAGCTGTCAATCAAAGTCTGTCGTAAGGTCAATTAACTGGCATTGATGGTTAAGGTTATTATAATAAATGCACATGTCAGGAAAAACACAGCAAATCCACTTAAAGCTCTTTTGTCATCATGTTTTCGGAGTGAAGAGTATTAGCTGTTGTTGTCTTTTTCAAGGCAATGCTTATTTTTTAAGTAGAATATTATATACGAAATGACACTATTTTCATTGTAATGCAGTTTATTGTACGTTTAAGAAACATTGTTCTGTTCTGTTCATCATCAGGGGTGGTATCATCATTTGCCAAATTGACCATCTTGTCCAAAAGCCTGAACAGACAAGTG
Source organism: Cerastoderma edule (assembly GCA_947846245.1). Lineage (NCBI taxonomy): Eukaryota > Metazoa > Mollusca > Bivalvia > Cardiida > Cardiidae > Cerastoderma > Cerastoderma edule. The sequence goes on along the minus strand of OX401415.1, from coordinate 21,426,144 downwards.
AATTTTTACTGAAATTTGCTATGCAATTAGTATACGGACAAGTGTAAAAAAAGATTTTGCTTTTACGACAAGTAGATCTTAATCTGATTTTGCCACCTCTGTACATTATAAGAGCCTTGCAGTTTTCTCCTTCTCCCCACCATGATGTCAGAAATGCCTGTAACATGTACTCCTACATTCCAGTAACTGTTTGGCAAAGTGTTTCAAGCTTTAGAAAAGTCAACAAAGAGGGTTATACAATGTTAAATCTTTACCATCTGCAAACAATATTTTTCTAACTTGAAGTAGACAACTTTAAAAAAGCTTTGTAAACGTGAAAAATCTTACAGTACTGCTCTTATGATATGTAAATCAATTGAAAAAGCATTGTGGCAAAAGGAGAAATTGCTTGACAAGCAATTTCTCCATTTGCCACAATGCTTTTTGAAAGTAGTCTGCTGCAAGGCAAAAATGTGCGTTAGATTGTAATGTGTTAAATCCATTCAATTAAGTTTATTTGTAGTCCTGACCTGGACCCTAAACCCACTTGTCAACAAACCCATACACATAGAATGCAAACAAAGATTGCATGTCAGAACACTTAACTTAGCAAGGTGAAATTACAACAGTATAACCTCAATCACTAAAAGGGGATTTAACAGTATGTATAATAATAGTATTGCCTTTAAAGGCGCCTGTTAACCAGAGATCCTGATTTAGCTCAAACCCTAGACTCCTGAGCTCTAAAATCAACACCTTAGCCACTTGGCCGAGCACGCCCCGTAAGTCAATCTATGATTTGGGCAAAAGTTTAACTATTATAATACTGGAACCGACTTCATGCTTATGCAAAATTTTTAGATCCAGGCTAGCCGCCAAGTAAATTGGCGGCTGGCCTGTGATCTAACCTGTCTGCTACCCTATTATCTTTCCTAAATAAAATCAAGCAGCTATCATAATTATCTAAAGTTTTGGAAAGCAGACAACGCAAAAATCTATCTTTAGAAAAGATTACCCAGCATTCTAAGGATCAATATTGGCAGCTGAGCATCCATCCATATTCACAAATTGAAACAACTTAATCAATTGTCATTTCCTATAACCCAACACACCTGTCAATCAAAAGGAATCTAGATAGGGGATATTTATCTAATTTACACTGGAGATTCCCTGCCAATTCATTATGCCTGACAGAGGGAGATGGGTTACTGCAGAGAGATACCAATCTGATACAGAACAGAAACTGGCTCATCCATCAACCTTATCAATATAACTAACCACTAGACTCGAATGTTCAGTGTAGTACTATATAGTAAGTTCTTCACAAATGTGGAGCGAACGTTCAGTGTAGTACTATAGTAAGTTCTTCACAAATGTGGAGCGAATGTTCAGTGTAGTACTATAGTAAGTTCTTCACAAATGTGAAGCGAACGTTCAGTGTAGTACTATAGTAAGTTCTTCACAAATGTGGAGCGAACGTTTAAAGTAGTACTATAGTAACTTCTTCGAAAATGTGGAGCGAACGTTCAGTGTAGTACTATAGTAAGTTCTTCACAAATGTGGAGCGAACATTCAGTGTAGTACTATAGTAAATTCTTCACAAATGTGGATTGAACGTTCAGTGTAGTACTATAACAAAACGTGGGAATTTGGGAAGAAATAGAGAAGAAACTTTAAATAAATCTCAGTTTTCTGATCGACTGGATGGTACCGCCCAAGTTCTTCACAAATGTGGATTGAACGTTCAGTGTAGTACTATAGTAAGTTCTTCACAAATGTGGAGCGAACGTTCAGTGTAGTATTATAGTAAGTTCTTTACAAATGTGGAGCGCTTAATAGTATAGTAAGTCTGCTACATGTGTGAAGCAATAACTGCTTACCAGTATGGTAAGTCTGCTACATGTGTGAAGCAATAACTACCGGTATTATAGTAGTAAGTCCTTTATGTGGGGGACTTCAGGAGTTTCATTAATATTTGTAGTAGGAGGAGGATTTGCAAAAGTAGGTGGGGTATAGGGGAACCTCATCAGTAGACTTTATATAAAACTGAGCAAAGTTGCCGGGATTTCTGGTCAAAGTAGCCAGAGTAAATCCCCGGCCCACGGCTCTAAATAAAACCTCTGGGACTTATACTACAGAAAATAAAATGAAATAACTCTATTTGTTACACTAATATATTTATATATTGAGTATATAGCCACAAGACAGTTAAAATCGAAGGTTCAGTGAAATACAATACTAAGTCTTTAACATATGTGAAGGACACACAACAGTCTTGCACCAAACCCTCTGAGTTCTTTGCATAACCCTTTCCAATGTTTTGGCTCATCTGCAGAAGGGGGCCCAAGTAAATATTATGATAGAAAGAAAAATTGCTCAAATGAGTAACTGAATTTGTTACATTTCAAATGTGAAGCACTTACTACAGTCTTGCATTGAACCCTCGACTTGTTATATTTGTTATATTTAACATTCTGAGTATCTTCCCTGAAGCGTCATCGAGAAAATGTTTCAGAGTTTATCATTGTAGTGATTCTGGGACTGTAATTTGTATTTGAACTAGTTACAATACATATAAGATGAATTGTGTTGAATTGAACCTTACACTTATCAAGTGTACAGAACTTTTTTTAAAAGTTATCTAAGTTTATAAATTCATTTTGCCTCGATACTGCAGGGGTGGTGAAATCTGATTTTGTTTTACTTGTCCAAATAATGGTTATACAGTACTCATTTCATGAAAAGTTCCATTGTTCATTATGCCGCTTTTTGACAACCTGGGCAATATGGACAATTGATTTTACCACACTTGAATACCTTAATATCATATGGCAAGCTGTCATCAGTTTATTGCAAATGCCGAAAAAGAAAATGCTATGCTGTTCAGTTTCAAGGCTAAAATATAATAAGATAATTACTCTTACAAATCCCATATACATAAAAGGGACCTTTAAAAGGAAATGTCTCAATTGAAAATTGCTTTTAAGTCATGCATGCATTATTCATAACCCTAAAGTAACACCAGCTTTTTGGTTACCTAATTAACAGGTTCAGCTACTTTCAATCTTATATCAAGAGACTAAATCCTCCGCCCAACAAAAGGTAAAAAAAAGCTATGCTTCAGTGATACAACAAGGGTTCAATGCAAGACTATAGTAAGTGCTTCATAAACATGAAGCACTTACTATAGAATTGCACTGAACCCTTGATATATGACCACCAACATTGATGAAATTTGTGACAATTGATTACAAATTCCCGACATTACACACTGTTACACTAATAATATAACACCAACTTAGGACCCTTCCTGTATACTGTACAGAGATGACCACTCAGCAAATCTGGTTTTGATTAAACTCAGCAAATCTGATTTTGATTAAACTCAGAAAATTTGATTTTGATATACTCAGCAAATCTTTCTTTTGATTTACTTGTCTGTTAATGCCAAATACTTTTCTGCGCTTGTCTGTATGATGGTTTTATAGTATATTTCAGTAACAATTGACTTGTCCCCGGGACTTTTGGACAAGCCGGGCAACACAGACAATTAATTTTGCCGCCCCTAGCTGCTATACATCTTTCTTTAAAGGACTGTTAATTCTTATCTATAATGAATGCTTGAAAAATTGACCAATAATCAAATCTCTGACGGCTTGTAAACAAATTTTCGACTACTTTACCACAACCAACAGATCCCCTCCATTACATATTTATAAAGAACTATTCAAATTTGAATGAAAGCTTGCCTCGAAGGCAGCTGTTACGTGTGCAGCCTCCCGTAAAATATCTCGACTTGTTTCATATTCATATCATAATGTATTCTCCCTTCTCTCTGTCTACCATTCAGTTTGACGGCTAAATCATACAATTGAGCTGTTTATGATTTGCTGGCAATCTTTTGATGTATAATTACAAAAATGAAAATTTTGCACATCTTTTCAATGGCTTCTCACCACTTTATTTTAATGTAGAGTCTTGCAATGAACCCCCCATTCATACATCTATGTTATATATGCAGCCAGCTAGCTGTATCTGCCTTTGATGTAGTAAGTTAGTATTGTTAGGAAAGAGCAAAATTGATGACTAAACACTAGTGAAATTCACTTATAAATAATTTTGATAATAATTTCAGTTGTCTAGATAACATGGAGTTGGGGATTATTTTAAACACAATATCTCAAAACAATTAGAACATTATTCAATCTTTTGTCGGTACACTTAATTAGAATTGTTTATTCCTAAATCTGATATTGCAGGTGGGTTGAACAAAATCATTAAGTAGTCATTTACAAATATGTAAAAAAAAAAAACGTCTGGATTTGCAACAGGAATTTTATTTCTTTGCCTTTTGGGCTTATTTGTTCATCATAATCATTCAAAAGGTAAAGGGGAAAATGACTGGATAATTTGAAAAAGCATTCAATGTCACAGCATCATACCAAAAAATTCAAAGCCTCATTCTGTGCCATTTGAATAAATGAAGAAAAAAACAAGATGAAAATGGTATTTAAAGAAATCACTTCCTGTGGGCGAAAGTGCATTTCAGCAAACTATATAAATTACAAGTAATGTTTACCTCACATGTAGCCTTAATACATCTAAATCACCAGGGTACCGTTTTACTGAACAGTTTTTGCTGAAGATTTGCGTAAGTCTAAAACAACAATTCTTTTTATTTCAACATTGTGCGAAGCAATATTGCAAAGTAACAAATCATTGGAATCGTCTCTCCGAGATGCTTTCAATGACGTGTCATATTGCAATATATTGTATTTTCATTGAAGATACTATCCATGTGTATCAGTTGATTTACGCAAATATTTTCCTGAAGTTGTTTAGTAAATCAGTACCCAGCTGTAATCTTAAACATAAGATTTGCCCTTTCAATAACATTTTTGTCTTGATGATCACAGAAGTTATCAAAACATGTTTTTGTGTATTTTCCTTTATTACCATTTAACATTTCGTCATCCAAAGGATGTGTTTTAAAAGTCATGACATTTCTTAAACACCATAAAAAGGATGTGAAGACCAGGAATCTGATCTTACTCCTTAATCATGAATTCATGTACAAAACTCAACTTTTACATCAGAACATCTTTTATTGTTCCAACACAATATTTGGGACAAGTAAGCTAGTATACTAGTAGTCTGTGATTGTCTCAGTTTATTCTATTCCACCAGTGTGAGCCTTTGGGATCCATCAGTACTAGGTTTTGGCCCTGAAGTCTTTTGCCAAAGGACATGCTTTCTCACGAAATCCGCAAAACTGAATTACAAACAAGCAATATCTGACTGCCTTATATTGAAAGAGTAAGAGATACAAGTAAACCATTGAATTCAAAAGGATGTTGGCCATTGATTGTATTGGAGTACATCTTCATCAATGTAGTGGTTGCTCTTATCATGTTATGCAGTGAGTGTGCAATGTCACTCCAAATAGTGAGGGTTCAATGTTAGAGTTAACCCTTAAAATGCTGGGTAATTTTCTTTAAATAGATTTTGTCTGCACTCCAAAACCTTAAAAATCTGCTTAACTTCATTGAGGAAAGATACTCAGACTAGCAAACAGGTCAGATCACAGGTCAGATCAAATTTACTAAGCAGCTGGTCGGGACCTAACCTGTTTGCATAAGCATGAAGGTTGGTTCCAGCACCATAAGGGTCAAGTGTTGGCAACACCTTTGTATATGACACACAATAGTCTTGCATTGAAATTTCAATATATGTCCAAAGCATGACCATCACAATTCTAACTAACAACTGATTTGAAATCTTCAAATAGCATACAAACTTTATAACCTGTTTTTCATTTATATCTAAATTAAAAACCAAGTTTTATTTTTTTTACAATAAATTACTCATTTATGACTCCTTTTATATCTATTGTTTGAGTTATAGTTGTATCTTTACCACAAATGTAAATTTGAATGGTGGTTAATTGAAATGTCAACAGTTCTTTCAGATTTAATACAGCTTTCCTCAGATTCACTGGTATTAGGATAGGGATTTGGAGTGCTTTGAGAGAAGTCAAAAGAAAAGTTAAGGCAAATAAGGACCATAAGAACTTTGATTAAAATTAAAAATCAAATCCATTCATCCATATAAAAATTTAAGATGGGTCAAAATTGAGTAACAGCAGTTGATAAAAAATAGCATGAGAAATAAAACATTCACAATTCCTTATTCTTGGTAGAAACTAATGTGAAGAAAGCATTTTATAAAAAAGCTCACTTATAAATTGCTCATTGATCGATAATTATCGATTTGCCACAGAGGTTTTTCTTAAGAAATCTGTTACAGCCTTCAGCCTTTGAGTTTCAGCAGTATAGGTGTACAGGGTTGTCATCAAGTCTTTAAAAGCCGGCCACTGACCATTTTGACCGCTTCAAGTGACTTTGTCTCAAATAAAAAAAGAATGAAATTCGGTCATTAGAAGTAGGTAAAGCATAAATTTGTTGTTGGGTGTTTGCTTTTTTCATTGGTTGTTTATGTTTATGCGTTATTGGCCTCCTCAAATCAACAGTTTGCCTCTTACTCCAACAATTAAAGACAACCCTGGGTATGGGACAAACAAGATAGGATAGGGTAAAACTAAGGAATAGGAATAGCTATAATTATATTTCTTGTAACTGCTTTGGCAACACACCTGTACAGATCAATATGATTTCAAGACAACTATTTAGGGTTAAGGTAGGGACAGAATTCAGGGTAGGGACAGAATTCAGTACTGCCTTGACAAAGCTCATATATCCTACATTGTGGGTACTCAATAAAATCGACTCGTCTAGACGATTAAAGAGAGTACCCACAAAGTAGTGGTTGATGAAGGAATTAATAAGCTACTAATTAGAATACCCTAATTATCCGTTACAAATGTCTAGTATACAACACCAGGTGGTGACACTCCAAGCTTGTTTGCCATGATTTGTATTGATCGAAAATTTCAAAACCAATTATGCATGCATATATCCGATTTTATCCACCACTATTACTTAGTTTAAACGAATTCCAATACTTGTAGAATCATACAAGATGTTGGCAATACAGCAATTAGTCATAACACAACCCTCTACTTGAGTGACATATATTAAAAAGGCATATTAATTACCTGTAATTTAGACGCCGGCTTTTCTCGAAAATCAGTCAAGTTCTTTAATGGGCACTTCCGGGGTTGCGGGTTTTTCAAAAGAGTTTTTAAGTGTCGATTATCAAAAGAGTTTCTTTTCTAAAGTAAACTATGGTCAAAGAGAGACAACTGTGTTTAATAGACACCTGTAATGAATAACTTTCTTACCTCCCTTAGACTATAAAGATATAAAGATTTGGTAAATTTGTAATTGTATTATTGTAATTGTACAAAGCAATTACCTATTTAACATGTTTTTAAGGTTTGTAAAGTGATTCTATTCCTCACCAGTTTTACTCACCAACAATTTAGCCAGTGAAAAACTACAATTAAGGACATACTTATCCATTAACCTTGTTAACACGATTTTCAGGTCACATCGTAATAACCCCTGTATACATGCCATACGTCTTAGTTTCGGTACTGCACACCTAAATAATGCGCAACATATGAATACTTCAGATGAAGCGTTCGTGTTACGACGCGCTACAATAATCTCCCTTTGCTAGAAATCTCCATTTAAAAAAATGACTATCACCAGAGAAATAGACAACCTCTATCCATGTCTCTGCTATCACAGAGTGAACTTTAATGCAATTTAATTGGTCATTTAATTAATCCTGATCATTAATCAAACGACCATGTTTGATAACTTTATTCTAAAATTGCTTAAACCTGTACCAAACACCAAGTTTTCGACTATCCCAAATTGAAAGAGTTTGCAGACAACATTTCAAAATGTCATGAAATCGGAAAATGATATTCTGATAGGGCAGAAAACATTGTGGGAAAAGGAGGAATTGCTCGTTAAGAGCAATTTCTCCTTTTCCAACAATGTTTTCTGGAGTTGTCTGCAACACAATGATTAAATGTCGTCATTGTTTGGTAGTGGGTTAATACATATATCTGTGTTTTCTTTTTCTTTTTTCTAAGGTGAACGAACTCCCATGCCTTTCAGTCCTTGGACGGCAAACTCTTGCCAATTTCAATGATTTCGAATGACGAAAACTGACAAATTGACTTTGTGGTTTCAAAAGCGTTCTGAATAGGATGAATGGTATTATGAAGTAAAGTGTTTATCGATGATAAAAACTTCTGGAACCCTGAGCTGTTGTTACGCCATTGAAGAGAGTGCTTTTGAGGTAAAAAGAAAAGACGAGACATTAGTATTTGTGTAATTGTTTCATTGACATGTGATTGTGTTTGGACTAATTTATCTTTCCCTTGCAAAACGTAGACCGCCTTTCGCCTGGTTATCGTTGTATAGGGAGTAAATGAGGTGATAGCCTGGGGCCTGGCCCGTCCGTATATCCGGAACTGCGGGTATGCATGGGCCAGGACCCCAGACTAATGGGGTGAACGCACCCTCGTCAATGGGACCAGAAATCGAGTCAATTATGGAAAAAAGAATCCTTGTTGTGTTCGTAATAAGTTAGGTAATGTCATGGAAAAGAATTTATTTGAAAGAAACAACAGTTATTCTTTCGTCATCCGAAAGAACTTTGGGAATACTCCATTGATTGTTGGAGTAGCAGACGACTATGTACGAGTGGTAGTCGCATTTCCATTCGAGAGTCGCGATCCTTGTATAGTGTACATGTATTATATGGGCCACGTCACTGGAAAAGGGGCACTCGGACATAGCAAACAGTGTAGCCGCAGACCAGCTGACGTGGCGGATGGTCTGGGGTTACACTGTTTGCCATCTTATAGGACATCAAGTTCTACCTTTAAATAAATACAAATGGTAACTGTCGTGACTAGATGCTGGAATAATAGCGCTAACAAAGAGCTGAGTCAGCGGTTTTTATTAATGTCCGAGTGCCCCTTTTCGCGTGACGCGGCCCATATAGTTCTGAACCCAGGATAGATATAAGCCCCTGCGGTTTAACCCTTTACCAAGCGCCAACTTTCCAACTGTCCCAAATTCAAAGAGTTTGCAGACGACATTTCAAAATGTGATGGAATTGAAGAACAATTTCCTGGTATGACAAAAAAAAACGTTGTGTGAAAATGAGAAATTGCTCAATTAGAGCAATTTCTCCTTTTCCCACAATGTTTTCCAGAGTCTTCTGCAACAGACTGGTCAAATGTCGTTATTGTTTGGTAATGGGTTAAAGGACTTATCAATGATTAGAACTTCTGAGACCCGAACTGTGGGTATGAAAGTACAATACAGGGTGTTTGAAGCTATAAATCAAGAAGAAGAAAACATTTTGACACAATTTATTGATTCTTTATATCATCAATGCTGTAAAGAAATCATAGCAAAAAGCGGTTTCCCTCAGTTCCAATCGGTACTACTCGGGTATTTCCGTGAGGTGAGTAGGTGAATAGGGTTACAGTTTTCAAGTAAATCGTCCTCGGCTGATAACACATTTCTTATAAGCTTGTTTCTTTAAATTCCACACATAAGATCTTTATTTGAAAACGAAAGTACAATGACAGAAGCCTCGCGAGAAACAATATTGCGGCTTCAATAATATTTCAGAGGCGTTTTATTCGATAAACCCGATGAGTTCAGGTTCCCTCTGCTTCTCACCGGATGTTTCTCCTTGTTTAGTTTGAACAAAATTGCAACCACTCTGTGGCCATGTACGTCAGCTTACCGGCAACAAATTTGTCCTTGATTCCTGAAACAAAGATAGATAGATAATTTATTGATACATAAGGCCATGCACCCATCAGTTCACAACTTATCAACAGTCAAGAAACCAACCATTATCGTGCTTACGTGCTAAGCCTTAAAGGCTCATAAAAGGACATGCATGCTATATCAAACTTTATTATTTGTTTAACTTTTGGTCAAATTCAAATAGTTATCACTTAAATAACTCATCACCACAACTTTAACGTGAACACCAACGAGAAATAACCCAGACTAGGCAGTTTAATAATTCAGATTGCCTGATTCTTCACCTTTTACCTAGTGACTTCTGGTTTAGGTGTTACTCGAATGTAAACAATGAAGCTAAATTGGTGGGCACATGATTTATGAAAATAGCTCTTGAAACATAGATTATAGATAGTGCAGGCGTTATAGAGTCATGATCATGTGGTGCTTCGCCATGTTTCAACATATTCGATCATAATTTATAACTCATTTCATCGGGTTTTTCAGTTTTTTCTTAGCGATAGTAGGCTTTTAAGGGTGTATGTTATTTGTTTCTTTTAAAACACCCCTCCCTCTTTTTTTCAAAATAAGACAACCGTTTGCAGTGTTACACATACCGGGGTGTGATAGCTTCGTGATATTTGTGATTTCAGGTGTCGTCCCGACAGTCCATTTACAGCCCGGGTCCCCGAGCTCCTTTCCGTTTGTCCGTCCGTCCATATCCGAATCTTTGTGGCACAAACCACCTTTTCCGGACCAGGCGTCCTCAAGGCTACTTGTATTAAATGCTTCTAGAAAATCCTGGAAACACCAGTCAATGGTAAATATAAGAAATACATGTATAAAAGCAGACGAAACGAGCTACTCCAAAGAACTACACTTGTACGCAACTGTGGCAAAATACTTAAACCTTCGAAAGCTGGGTAATTTTCTAAAAATAGATTTTTGTGTCGCCTGCTTTCCAAAAATTCAAATATCTGCTTAATTTTGTTGAAGAAGGATACCCATAGAAGCAAACAGGTTAGGTCACAGGCCAGCAGCCAATTTACTTGGCGACTGGCCTGGATTTAACCTGTTTGCATAAGCATGAAGTTAGTGCCAGCACTATAAGGGTTAATGATATGTAATATAACATTTGTGTAACGATCAAGCAAATTTGAAAACTTAAATTAACTTATAGATAATTTGCCGATATATATTCGAATAGACAATACAACTGATCAGTGGGCGACACTGTTTTTCACTAATCGGATGAGTCTGTGTCTTTTGAGATGCATTTACTCGATTCGTTACAGTAGTTATATCAAATGCCAATCTGAACACATCCAATGAAAACACCTCTGAAATAATAGGGATGACGCCATACTGTTTCCCGCGAGAATGACGTCACTTTATTTTCGTTTTTAAAAATAGACCTTAAATGTGAAATCTTAAAAGTCGTTAAATTTAATTGAGGAAACAACTATACATGTCACAACAACAATTTGGTATGAGTTACTGATAAAAGATGATTTAAAAGGATGTCCAACACTGCCATACACATTGAACTACTTAACGTGCACGCTTAGAAAATGTGTTAATTGCCGGATGCCGATTTACCCGAAAAATTGTAACCCTACACTTATATCCGAGGTGTATTTCACAGCTTACGAAAATACCCGAGTAGTTCCGATTGATCAAATGCACGGACTCACAGCCGTTAAAAAGAAAGGAAGCAAATCGCTGTAAATATAGGAAAGTAAATCTCATGAATACAATGGTTCACTTTTTAAGTAATGGTTTCTAGCAAAAACATGCGTTATAACGGGAAATATTTATTATATTTCTTTCTTAATTTTGACAATTTGGAGACAAGTCGCAAACCCAAGCATGGGGTAACGGGTCAAACAGACTAAGAAATGACAACTGGGTTAATGGTGATGATGAAATTGAAAGAGTTTGCAGACGTCAGTTCCAAATGTGATGAAATTGAAACACATTCTTCTGATAGGGCAGAAAACAATGTTGGAAAAGGAGAAATTGCTCGTTAAAATCAATTTCTCCTTTTCCCGCAATGTTTTCCAAAGTCGTCAGCAACGCACTGGTTAACTGTCGTTATTCTTGGATAATGGATTAACATTAAAGAACCGTTTATCAAAATTAATGTTTTCTCAAACTCGACTGCCGTTTTGTTCGTACTGGCGACCATGTTTAAATGACAATAGTTAAAAGTACCGCAGGAGTGTAACAATATTTACACAACTACACACACACGTATACAAAAAATAATAATAACAAACCTCTCCGAATTTATTGTTTTCCTTTGAGCGAGTCCCGTTATGCCCGACTCGCGCCCAAACGTCCGTCAGATCATCCGGCGTACACGGGTTCGGGACGTTATCACCGTTAGGGATGAATTGACGGTACGAGCGCCGAGCGTTAACGCTCACTCCATACAGACACAACGCCGTCAACACCATCACGAAAAGGCTGGCCGTTTTATACATATTTTGTCCGTAGTTTAAATCTTATGTCGACACGGTGAAACGTCGTAAAAACTTTGTCCGTAGTTCAACTCTTACGTCGACACGTTCAAACAACGTTAAAACGACGTAAAAACTCCGATCCAAATTCAAATTAAGCTTGTATTTTCGACGCGGACGTAACGTTAATTTAACGATATGTCACGCCTTGTTATGCGTTTTATGATGATTGAACGAGAGGGGGCGCTCTGTTCGCTGGTGAAACTCGTTACTCCATTACATAATATGCGATTGGTCCGAATTTGAAAGAGACGTCAATGAAAGATGTTGTGAACGTTTAATTAACGTTAACGTTAGAGACGTCGCGTTGTTACAGAGACGTCGCGTTGTTACAGATAAGATATGTATCTATAAGGGAAATTTATTGTATCCAAATGCAATAATATGAGGATCTGTGATACATTTGATTAAATAAGCGGGATAAGTTCCTTGTAATGAGAAGCATGGTTGTTTAACTGAGACGTTAAGTTATGTCATCGCATAAACAGCTTTCCAGTCGTATTGCATTAAATTGGTTAGCATGCATGTATGTATGGATTTCTGGATGGGTTGATGAAGACCCATTTTACTCTGTAATGTCCAATCAAGCCGAGTAGAACAATTGGCACTTCGATAGCTATCGATAAAAGACCAAGCATGATTAAATTTATACAGCTTTTAAAATCATGTGATAAAAATTTAGCAACGTATCTCAAATTTGCTTTTAAAGAGAGAACATCTTTTACGCATAATATTACTTAATTATTAATATAGTTTATCCACATTGAAATAGATGAAATTATTTAAATTGTATGTAATTATACTTTGATTATTGACCAGTATAGATTGTATGTTTATATGTTTTGTAAAATAATGACTATACACATAAGTGGTGGTCAAATAAAAGATATCTATCTATCTAGCTATTCGAGAGACTACCTTTCATGAATATGAAATATCATCTTATACCTAACGGAAGTAACATTAAAATCACCTTTTTGTTTGGATAGGAAAATGACAAGAAACAAAAAGTATAGTATATTATTGGAAATGATTTTGTTTTTATTGACACGTTTCACGATTCGGTAAACACTGTAAAAGTGGTATTGTTTTATACTGAAACAGGATGCTATTGTTTTCAAATCATTTAACCCTTTCCCAAACAACAAATTTTCGACTGCCCCAAATTGAAAGAGTTTGTAGACGACATTTCAAGATGAGATGAAATTTAAAAATATTCTTCTGATAGGGCAGAAAATATTGTGGGAAAAGGAAAAATTGTTCGTTTCGAGCATTTTTTTCCTTTTCCATCAATAGTTTCTAAAGTTGTCTGCAATAAAGTGGTCAAATGTCGTTATTCTTTAGGAAAGGGTTAATAATGGGCGGCTTTTTTCCTGGAAAACGTTTGGCTATTTTTCAAATAAACGTCTTCTATGAAATTATCCTGGTGACAACGTACAAACAAATCAACATGTTGTTATATCCCCCATAGAAGTGGCCCGTGAAGAAAGGTCGAACTGAAGGCGTGGATGTTACATTCATTAACTCGATGGTAATTTGTCATAAACCCATTTATCCCCGTGTGCTATCTTGGGACAGGTCGAAATGAGAAAAAACGATAGAAGAGTAAGTGTTTGATACTGTTGTTGAAAAAAAGAAAAAAGAAAACGCCGACATTGTGTGTATTTCGACTTCATTCCTCGAACCGTAAATACGAGCACATCATTTAGCGTAACAACAATAACCACAATCAACAACATGCAAAACATTTTTGGTTCGTGGGTATAAGATGGAAGTATTGTGAGAAAAGAGGAAACCGCTCGTTTAGCATCATTTATTTGGAAAATGTTTAAACATTTATACATCTTCGATGAATCTTTGGTGGTGTAATAGGGGACTAGAGACCGACTAACCGGGTTTGATCCTCAATGGTGATCATCCGTTTCACCGTGGCGTGTCCTTTGGCAAGACACGATTCCTAACTAGTACTGGTAGGTCGTCCAGGGAACATGTACTGTTATACTCAAAATCAAGCGCTCTACATTAATAAGTAGGGAAAAACATGAAGTAACTGGTTCATGTACGGACTTTTGTACACTATGTCAACAGTGAACAGTGACAACATTAATCAATAATCACTGAAAAACAACACCGTGAAAAAGCCGCTATACACCCATGTTAAATTCACATTAACTAACCCACTTCTTCGTAAGGTATTTCGTGAAAAAACAACACACAACAGAACAGAACAGACTTTCATTTTTGACTTGTACAATGTACATGTACGGCATCACACATATATAGCGGGCAAAGTAAACAAATCACTTGGTGAATGACAAAATAAGTTACACATCATGAGGATGAATTTATGAATACTTAATAATTCTATTTCTAGGTAACAAAGCTTTTTAAAAAAATAATGTATTAATCAAGTATAACCCTTTCCCAAACAATAACGACATTTGACCACTTCGTTGCAGACAACTTTAGAAACTATTGAGGGAAAAGGAGAAATTGGTCGTCACGAGCAATTTCTCCTAGTCCAACAATGTTTTCTGGCCTATCAGAAGATTATTTTCCAGTTGCATCACATTTTGAAATGTCGTCTGCAAACTCTTTCAATTTGGGACAGTCGAAAATTTGTTGTTTGGAAAAGGGATAAACAGAGTTAATTAAATCTAAACATAATTGGCCTGCTGAAGACCGTACCAACAGACAGCAATAATAAATATTTCACTCATTGTAAGCACGACTCTTATTTCTTACTGAATGCTTGTCACATTATATGTTTTGACTGTTGAGACATTGGCAATTTGTTGAAATATTGCCAACTACTACTAACTGCGTAAAGAGGAAAGGTTGGTTAACAAAGGGTTTAAATGACGCTGGGAGATAGATCATTTGTTATAATGTACATCAAACAAGTTTTTCTTTGTCTTCAGCATTACCCTTATTCTTCAAATTCGTAACATCTAATTTTAGATATGATATGAAAAGGAACTCTTTTTTGTTTTAAATGGCAATAGTTGATCGATTTTTGAAGCAATGCAAACAATGATAAACGTACAGAAACATGATAATGCTATGGTGATATGTACGAGGGTAATCACGTGACCAATGTTTACGATGTTATGTCCGAACAAGATGGCCGCGCCTATGAAGGAACATGTATTTTCAATAGTTTTTCCAATGAAACGCACGTTTTATACCCCGCATGAGTTGACCATCAACTTTCCGGTTCTTGTGGTATATGATAGTACATTTTATATCGGCGTTACTATATAGGTCTGACACTTTACAGAGAAATCCCAATCGAAGACCCACTGTTTTGGACTTGCGCGCCCGTCGATCATGAAGCTTTCTAACGTAGATCCAGTCAGAAATAGCAAGATAAATGGCGTTTGAAAAGATGAAACGATGTATTGAAAATATTAAAGCAATTACTGTCCTTTTTTAACAAAAACGTCTACCTATAGGGGAGTGTTTTAACAATATTTTGACATTATTTTCAAGGACATAAAAACTCACAAATAATATGTTTTTTATGCACGGGGCATTTGGTAGGAAGACAGATAGACGTGTACATAGAGACATCCAACACATTTCGCAAGCCGTACGAATTCACAATTCAACCATGCACGTTTTTGCTTTCATTTAAACGCTTCCTTAGCCTAGGACTCTCACTCAACGACGGATGTTCACGATTAGCCAACTTTGACGTTTGTCTTTAATTGATTAAACACGAAAGAGATTCATTTACCCCTTTACAAACACAAAGTTTTCGACTGTCCCAAAAAGAGTTTGCAGACGACATTTCAAAAAAATGTGATGAAATTGGAAAATAATCTTCTGATAGAGTAGAAAACATTGTGGGGATAGGAGAAATTGCTCGTTAAGAGCAATTTCTCCCTTTATCCCATATTGTTTTCCAGAGTTGTCTGCAACAAAGTTGTCAAATGTCGTTATTGTTTGGGAAAGGGTTAACTTAGGACTCACATTCAAAGATCCTTGCTCACGGTAAGTCTACTTTGACATTTGTCGTTATTGATTTAATATGAACGATTTTCTTTAAAGGCACACAAAAGGAGATAAGTACAAATAAATTACTGAAAAAATATACGGATTTCTTTTATTATGTTGGTAAAAGTCATGAGAAATAATTTACAAATGCATTTAGACCCTATTAAAAAGATTCCTTAAACATAAGTTATTTTGTGCTTGAAATATAGTTGTCTCCAATTCAATCATGTGCATCAACAACCTGTTTGTTTACATATTCAAAATAAGGAATTCTGATTGGCTGGTTCAAATATTTGTGTATCAACTGTCAAGGTCAGAGTTGAAAAATGAGGCAATCTCATTAATTAAACTTGCTAATCTAGGTTATTTCTGGTAGACTTTCACGTTCAAGTTTTGCCGATTGTTTTTTTTTTTGGTGATAACTAACTTAATCTGATCAAAAGTTTACCACATGAAATAGTTTGCTATAGCATTAATCTCCTTTTATGTGTATTTAAACAAACATTCTGCGCATTGACCAAGACAAACCTTTATAATTTAAAGATATTGATACGTTTTCGCTCAACATGCATCATCTGGCAAAAAAAAGTTTCAAAGACAAACTTAAAAGAATGTATTCCAATAATTAAGAATTAACACTGTAAGCGTGACCTAAATCTTCTGTAAAAGGGTTAAAGTTAAGTCGCCTTTACTGTCTCAACTCGTGCGTCATATACAGGATGTATTAACAAAATGTTAATTTTGCTTACATATTTATTACATTAAAACTATAGGTTTGGGGGGCGGGGGGCTTGAGCGCGCGAAATGATTTGTTTTTCTTCTACGCATGGCTACCAGACACTTTCTACACAGAACTTGTAAGATCGACTTACGGCCTGACTAATCATCGTTCCTATTTTTGATGGCGTAGATACTACAAGATTCATTCGCCCAACACCTTTACTCATTCATGTTCATCTGGGAAGGCAGTCATCAGAGAGAATAGAGTTAAGTATGGTTGAGGTAACGTTTAGTTGTATAGTTATATACACAATTCAACACGATGTAATTGACGCAATATCAAAACGGCGCTAAACTCCATTCCAAACACCAGCAAGCTTCAATGCCTAGTGATTCGAATGCAGCGCATTTTGTATGGCACTGTCTGTGTGGGTTCAAACCCCGTTGATGGAAGTTGGATTTCCATAAGAGGCAGTCCCTCGACTGATGGGGATATACGTCTGGTGGTCGTCATCAATCATTGTGAGTCGCGCGTCTCATAATCACTCAAATATTGTTGACGCGATGAAAAACCTAAATAAAAAAAAATAGAATAGAAAACGCCGACAGAAATTGTTCGTTTCAAAGAAGGATAACCGTGTTTTGAAAGAGCGAAACTATTGTTTGGTCGAGTTGCCTCCCTTTGTCCCGATCTTATGAAGGAGGATGCTCGCGGACGACGGATCGTTAGTTTTTGACTTCTCCTTTATTTCAGTTATGCAACGTTTAGCTCCATTGAGCGTTATCAAAGATCGTTAAAACAACACTTTTGTCATTTTGATAAATAGTCATCTCGCGAATGATGGAGGAAGTCTCACATTGTAGAGGAAAGTTGTCCTGGGGTAGAACTTCGGCCTGGGGACACGAGGGTTGTAGGTTCGAATACTGTGAGCATCATGACCTGCCTTGCGACCTTTCATTAATCAACATTCGGCTTGAGTACTGGTTGTGTATCCAAGAAGCAGAATCGAGTGTGATTAACCTTAGTTGTAAGAATTTCTTTCACAATCGATGTAAAATAAATAAGTATAACTATGAAATGCATGTTAGATCTGCATCTCAAGGGGTAAAACAGGGACCTAATAAACACAAGTAGGATCCATTAGGATGCAAAAGCTTTTGAGACGCAAAAAAGACGAAATCTGGACCATCCTTTTTGAAAATTAACTGTTTAAAAATGTATGAAAGGGGATTTTCCTACAAGCTGTAAGTCAGTCTTTATTCAAATTCAACAGCAGGCGTGATTGTGTTTGGTTATTCTGGTTTAATAAAACACAATGCTTTGAAATGGGCAATACAATCCATTTAAGAAACAATTTGCATAGCAGGGACAGCATCGTTTCCAACGTTCACGAATCGCGACTGTGTCGTCCTGCATATACTTAACCTTTATATCGCTGGAACTAACCTTCATGCTTATGCAAAGAGGTAAGACCTAGGACAGCCGCCAAATAAATTGGCGGCTTGCCTGTGATCTGCCTTTTTCCTACTCTGAGTATCTTTCCTCAACAAAATTAAGAAGACATTGAATGTTTTGGAAACAAGACGACACACACTCTATTTTTATAAAATTACCCAGAAATTGCTTATGACAAGCAATTTCTCCGTTTGCCAAGGTGTCTCTTGAAAGTCGTCTGCTGCATGACGCGAAAATAAGGTGTAAGGTGGTTTTGTGTTAAAATCCATTTTCATTATTGTTGGAGTGGTGCAAGAACCAAACAGAACAAAAACGATGTGTTATCACGCTTTTGCAGCGTGTTTTAATAAGGTGGATTTGAAGTATAACAGTAACTGTCAGTAATATCAATTACTCATCTCAAATCAATATGAAATGACGCACCAATATGTCTCATATCACCAAAAAAATATAAAGTCGCGAATAATAAAGATGGTCATATCGGCTAGCACAATTGGTTCTCTTGAACTTTTTTTTTGATATAGCAAAAATTTCCATTTCTTTGTCTGAAATAATACAAAAAAGATAGCAGCTGTAGCTGAGTGTTTGTATATAAGAAAAACAATTATTTTATCATACAGTATTTGAAAATGTTTAATTTTCTATGTTAGTAATAAAACTTTGTAAGTTAACGTCTCAATAAAGTATTCATATCCGTATATGTTAGTAATGTTTTTCGGTTTAGGTAGAATATCCATAATCCGCGAAAATATAGCGTCGCGAACGAAAAAGATAATCATATCGGCTAGCACAATTGGTTCTCTTAAACTTCTTTTTTGACATGGCGAAATTTTCCCTTTCTTTGTCTAAAATAATACAAAACGATAGCATCTGTAGCTAAGTGTTTGTACATAAGGGGAACATGTATTTTCTATCATAATAAAAAAAATGTTGAATTCCCTATGTAAGTAATGTTGGTGATGAACTACAGTTTAATGTAGAGTATTCATTATCCGTTAGTATTTAGAATATTCTATCTTCGAATTACTTCGGTCGTTTTTCGGCATACACCGATTGGGGCCGTATACTTATCCGGTTTAATACGAATAGTTCCGACAAAGACCGTGGTAAACTGAGAACGAACGACGGAATCCGACGATATAATGTGTTTCAAAATGGCGGATTATGGGTATTCTACCTGAAGATGTAAAGCCTATAGCAGACGAAGGATTTTATAACCATTGGGTCTCATTAAATAAAGTCTTTGTTACCTCCAGGTATTATTTGGTAAACGTTTGAATGAAGTGACTGATATTCTTGAATCTGTGGTATTCGCTGTTCATGTGAGCATGTTCAAAGCAAAATCGTTAAAAATGTACGTCCAATTCAGCCAGTACAGACAATTACCAAGGATTAAAACCCATAAAGTACCTATGTATCGGATACAAAAGAAACGAGTATCATAATATAAAGTACAATACCCTTTTTTTCTGGTACTTTTGTACCTGTGAATAAACCACCATCATTTTCGTTACGTAGCTTTCCGTCATTTCGTTACGAAGGTTAATCAAGTTGCTGCAAAGTGTCTCAAATGTATCTCAACACTCAACAAGGTTGTTTTCTCATATCAGAAAACACCCTGGTACTTACAAACGCCTACTTGACAACAGACGTTAAAGCAGACCCAATCAACAGACGAATCAGTCATCACATGAGGTCTCACTTTTAAGTTTACGCATTACCAAACAACAACGACCTTTAACCACTCTGTTGCAGACGACTCTGGAAAATATTGTGGGAAACGGAGAATATCAGAGGATTATTTTCCAATTTCATCACATTTCGAAATGTTGTCTGCAAACTCTTTCAATTTGGGATAGTCGAAAAGTTGTCGTTTGGTAAAGAGATACATTATCCGAGGGGGGGAAAAGTCTCGAATGTATCAGACGTTTTGAGGAGCGCCTGCGTTATCAAAATAAAACGTATGAATGGTGTAATTAAACATAGATTCAAATTACGGCGGAAACATTTATATATTTGTACATATATATATCAATATTTGCGACGTATTCCTCAGTTTCTGAGAGTCTGCCGCTGAGAGCATTGTTCGATAGGAACCCGTGTGAACGTTGGCTGCCAGGAGATATGAACGTAAGTGATCATAGTTTCTGTGTCAAAGCTGCTTGTTCACAGATGTGAAGAAACTTGGATGTTTATGTTTTATTAATATTTTTATAAGTTAAAGCCATACTTGCGCGCATTTACACTTAAAAGGTAAAAGTTCTAGAATAATTGAAAATTAACTCAAAAGTACTTTTAATTCCCTTTTACAGAGAAATTAAGACATTAACACGTTCACATGATGCTTTAAAAAGAGTGAATACTATAATGTTTATTTACAATTAGCGATAAAACTAGGTCAGCCGAGAAACGTTAGGAACAAATTAGACCAAAGAAATTCTCCATTTTGAACGTTCATACTGTTAATATATGGCAGTACTTTTATGTTTTTCACGTGATATTTCTAACCAGGTGATCGCAAATTATTAATCCGGGCGCTTCTTGCTATTATAGCTGTTACTAGAATGTAAACAAAGAAGTTAAAGTGGTGGGCACCAAATTTGTGAACATGATGATTTGAAAAATAGGTAATAGATAGTGCAGGCTTTATATTGTCATGATCCTCTGGATTTTCGTTATATTTCAACATATTGAACATATTCTATCATAATCTATAAGTCATATTACCCAGTTTTGCAGTTTTTCTAAGCGCTAGTAAGCGTTTAAGCGGCTGGGTTTTTTAAACCGTATTGCAGCTGTACTGTTGTACCAGCCGTCATGGAGAAAAGCCATCGGAAGTAGAATTACTTCGTATTTTAGGTAGTCCAACCCTGATGGAAAACTTGGCGTTTGCTTTGGTTAAAATGTTAATTGAGATGTAAATCATCAAATTACTTTATTTCAAAGGCATTCGCAAAGCCACATTTCCGATTTTTTGTCTGATTTTGAAATTCTGATCTTCTTTTAGCGAGACATCGCTTTTGAGATCTACCGGATGTAAACTGTGCATACTGAGATAAATTGACGCTTTCTGAATTGATTATGCTTCCAATGGCTACTTATAATTGTATATCAAACAACGATATAGATTATGCATTGTTTCATCCACATTTCATTTTGATTTTTTTAAAATTTCTGTTTTATGATCAAGCCCCTTTAAGTTAGTTTCAGTTTGAACGTAAAAACTACGCTGTCTGATTTTGTCGAAGTTTGTTTGAATGCGTTTCTCCGATATTCACATTAATTAAACACTATTTTTGTCGATGAATGAAACTTCACGCAATCGCTTCTAGAAACCAATGAGACAAAAGGATTAAATGCTTCTTAGGAGCCATTTATATTTTACCATGATTGTTTACATCCAAGTTTATGAAACAAACCGAAAAAAATAGACATTTTAATGTCACAGTCACCTTCTATTACACAATCACATCCAATCAGTGTATAACAAATTCAACTGCTGATCGGTTGTGTTTTCTACATTTTATCCCGTATCTTTTTATACACCAATGCGATACGTTCTTAAATTTAAAGAGAAAAGCTTTATTTTTTTATTTTATTTTATTTTCTGTTGTCGCTCTCAAGTCACACATGGTATGATAATGGTATTATGATGATTAGGAAAGTGATGAAAATGATAATGAGTAAAGCAACGACAGGTCCTCACGAGGCCCAGTGGTTAAGAAAGTGGACTTAGAACACGGGGGTCCAGGGTTTGAGCCCCATCGCCACCTCTGGTTAATGGAAGTCTTTGGCAGGTCACTCCAGAGCCATAACCTAGTCCTTGAGGATACAGGAAAGCCGTCACATACTAGCAACTGAAGATGTATTGAAACTGCGTTCCGACACCATTATACAAAAAAAAAACACAACACTACCTCTTATGAGTATTGAAAGATTTTAGCATACTTATCAAGAATACGGCTATATAATGTGCTCATTTGTTCATTTTTTCAGACCTCTATCTTTATACTTGGATTGGTGACGATCGGAAGCGTTATATATAATGCCAAAGCGCGAACAATGCTCGGAATCGCCAACACAGAAGGCTCGAACACAGCTCAGATACAGACACAGCCGGCCAACTCTGACAAAGACAACTCTTACGCCTTAACATCAAACGATCTTCTATATAATGATGGCCCCGCAAGACAGACTCTCACCCCTAATCCAGACATGGACAGCATAAACGCCTTGATAGCCAACGGTACGATACCCAGCATACCAATCACCTTTCTCAACTCGGAATCTGAAGTCAAGGACCGGTTAGCCGTCGAGAAGCGCCAGTTCGAACATTACCGGACTCGTGACGCCAACCACAACCACTGGCACTGTAACACGACGGTCACCTGGAAGGACCTCGGCTGGCTTCACTACCCGCGCTTTGTCCGAGAGGTTGCGTGTACGAGCCAGTCTTGCATGCACGGGTTCTTCATGTGCCGGTCGCAGTACTACCAGGTTCGAGTCCTGACCGTCCGCGATGAGGATGACGATGAAGAGGTCACCGTACCGGTCACCCTCCGGAATAGATGGAAGTTTACCGAGGTGGCCGTGTCCGTCGCATGCACATGCTCAACGTAGGATATAATTATATAACTTTAGCGCTAGTATATAGGTTTATACATAATAATATATACTATTTTTTTATTAAGAAACACTAATGTACTAGGATGAACAAATACACTAGAAAATAAGTTTATAATAGGGTATACTTATTTACTAGGACACACAGCTAATTACTAGATAAACGTATACACTAGGACACACAGCTAATTTCTAGATATACGTATACATTAGGACACACATTTATATCAAAATGTACTAATTTGCTAGGACACACCGCTAATTACTAAATATGCGTATACACTAGGACATACAGCTAATTACTAGATATACGTATACACTAGGACACACATTTATATCAAAATGTACTAATTTGCTAGGACACACCGCTAGTTACTAAATATACGTATACACTAGGACACACAGCTAATTACTAGATATACGTATGCATTAGGACACACATTTATATCAAAATGTACTAATTTGCTAGGACACACCGCTAGTTACTAAATATACGTATACACTAGGACACACAGCTAATTACTAGATATACGTATACATTAGGACACACATTTATATCAAAATGTACTAATTTGCTAGGACACACCGCTAGTTACTAAATATACGTATACACTAGGACACACAGCTAATTACTAGATATACGTATACACTAGGACACACATTTATATCAAAATGTACTAATTTACTAGGACACACAGCTAATAACTAGATATACATATTCACTAGGACACACAGCTAATAACTAGATATACATATTCACTAGGACACACAGCTAATTACTAGATATACGTATACACTAGGACACACAGCTAATAACTAGATATACGTATACACTAGGACACACAGCTAATAACTAGATATACGTATACACTAGGACACACAGCTAATAACTAGATATACGTATACACTAGGACACACGGCTAATTACTAGATATACGTATACACTAGGACACACATTTATATCAAAATGTACTAATTTACTAGGACACACAGCTAATTACTAGATATACATATTCACTAGGACACACAGCTAATTACTAGATATACGTATACACTAGGACACACAGCTAATAACTAGATATACGTATACACTAGGACACATATTAATATCAAAATGTACTAGTTTACTAGGACACACAGCTAATTACTAGATATACATATACACTAGGACACACAGCTAATTACTAGATATACGTATACACTAGGACACACATTTATATCAAAATGTACTAATTTACTAGGACACACAGCTAATTACTAGATATACATATACACTAGGACACACATTTATATCAAAATGTACTAGTTTACTAAGACACCCAGCTAATTACAAGATATACGTATACACTAGGACACACATTTATATCAAAATGTACTAATTTACTAGGAAACACAGCTAATTACTAGATATACATATACACTAGGACACACATTTATATCAAAAGGTACTAATTTACTAGGACACGCAGCTAATTACTAGGTATACGTATACACTGGGACACACATTTATATCAAAATGTACTAATTTACTAGGAAACACAGCTAATTACTAGATATACATATACACTAGGACACACATTTATATCAAAATGTACTAATTTACTAGGACACGAAAACACTAGTTGGGACTTAATCATACATCAGGGAATGTGTTTAAATTAACTACAGTGAAACCCCGTTTATCCGAACCCCGAATATCCGGATGTCTCGCAATCCGAACGAAATTGTAAGGGAACGGAATTATTGTGCAGTAATTTGCTTAACCAGTTACCATACATTAACGACATTTGACCAGTTTTTGCAGACGACTATCAAAAACATAGTTGGTAAACGGAAAAATTGCTCGTGACGAGCAATTTCTCCTTGACCCACAATGTTTTCTGCCATATCACAAGATTAATTTTGAATTTCAATTTGGGACGGTCGAAAATTTGGCGTTTGGAAAAGGTTTATAAGTATACACGTGCATATAGACCGTTTATGTCTAAATATGTTTAAGAACAGGCCCTGCTTCATTTGTCCGGATTATTCGTTAATCCAGAAATTTTGTTGGGAACGGACGAGTTCGGATCAACGAGGTATTACTGTATTTCTTTAGTAAATAGTAATATATAAGGATGTACATACACATGGTAAGATTTAGGTTCATGATAGGATATATTAACTTTGACACATTAATATACTGGGAAGTACATATACTCTAGGGTATAGGCCATATTATATGAAATACTCATACAATAACACTACAATGTATATATACATTGTATTTGAATGAATATAAACTCTAGAATAACGATACAGATCAGACTAATGATTAAACGGACAATATAACTTTACACAATAGCACTGATAAACGCTAGAATAAAAAGAAACAAAAAGACTATGATAAAGATAAAGGCTAGCATAATAGTTATGTAGAAACCTCTTATACACTAGAATAGATATACACTAGAATATAAAGAATATAACATAAGTTAAGGTTTAAGAGCACTGTTATTGGTTCTACTAATGGACTTCAAAGCTTCCCCCGCACGTCTGTTTCGTGCCTAGGGGGTAAACACAAATACATTAAGCTCTTATTTCAGAGTATGATACTTTGATGCACCGCTGTAAGATGACTTTAGAAACCTCTATGATGAAAGGTTAAAATGCTCCTTGTAAGTAATTTCTCCTTTCGTCACAATGGTTTCTTCTAAAAGTTATAAGGAATTATCAGAAAGAAAGTATTTGTGTTTCTTGTCATTTTATTTCGTCTGATACTGCGTTCATTTTGAAGTACAATTTTCATATTGAGGTTAAAGAACTTTTTCCTGTGGCAGTGGAGATTGAATCAACATGTGAATATGGCGAACCTTATCTTAGAGAGTTTCAGCAAAAGTATTTGTTAAAAAATGATTTAATCTAATGCACAGAAATCACCATTTGTTGTACAAGAAATACATATAAAAAGCCACAGGCGATTTTGAACTGGTACATGTGTAGATAACCACAGAGAACAACTTTCATTTGGTATTGTTTACTTTATTCACCATGATCTGGATTAAAGCATATCTACAAACGCAAACTTGGTTTACATGTGTTCTTTTGTTCTGTGATGTGGTTGCGCCCGATCAAAGCCATCACATTTATAATGCCGCGTTTCCTTACGATGGTGCGGCCGCAGGGCTGAGAAAGAGTACTAAACTCCATATCCAATCGTCATTATTCGGGTATTTCCGTCACCTGAGAAATGCTGTGTTTTCATTGTATAAACCCGACGAGTTCAGATTGCTCGTTACCATAACGCCCATTGTTGGTTCAAAATATAAAGAAAATATCTTCCGACCGACAAACCGAATACTGGTGGTTCAAACAATGCTTGACCCGAATCTTCTTGTCAGTAAAGCATTCGAGTCTTCCTCCATCGGTACACTGTTATGATGCTTGTCCTGTAATCTAAATTGAATTCTGTTAAAGTGGTATAAAGTTCAACAAATGAGCCCAACATTTGCTTGTTAGAGAATTCCACCATACTTGTCCAAATCGAGCTAATTATAAACGATAAATAAGGAGTATGAAAAACAACTTTTTTGTCTGATATTACGTAACTGACAAAAAGCAGAAAGTGATACAATTTGGCATTTTATTTTGCTTTTTTTGCCAAAAGAATTCGAGTGTACCACAGGTGCTTTTGTTAGGTTTACATAGAGGAAGGAGGAACATATCAGTTACTATGCTTTATAAGGAGTTTATTTTTAGATATGGCAAAAATGTTCATAGGTGAAGCAACCTTCTCTAAATGTAATAGATGTATAAACGGAGAGTCGTGTTTCATTGCGGAACAAAGGCCGTAAGTCTAACTCGGTTGATCCAATAATTTAACTTTTTACGTCTGGATCATCTGGTTATAGGATATCTACTACGACTTGATCATCCCGACCATGAACATTTCCTTCTGGATCATCCCGACTATTGATATCTACGTCTTGATCATATGAACTATCAATATCTACGACTGGCTCATCCCGACTATCAATATTTACGTCAGAGTCATACATTTCGATAACTCTGCCTTTGCTCCTAAGCATCCGAAACAACGCGTTTTATATCCATGAGGAAGAGGGAACCGGCTTGCAACCATTTTTTTGTTACATATGATTCCAACCTGAGCTATTCTTATAAGAGACAGGGGCGTTTTATTGTTTTGCAATCGTATTTGCAGCTGGCATTCCTTTGAACGGTTATGCCAATGGCACGTTTAAAACAGCTTAATTTTCTAACAAATGCCAACATTGAAATTTGTAACGTGTCTTAATTAAAAGCAGCTGCGTACACAAAAAAATGATATCAAATAAAATATGTTCTCAAAGCACGAAAGACACCATAGTGACAAAAGAATGAATTGCTCCTCAAAGTCAAGATTCCATGTTCGCCTTTGGCAACTACAGTTCCTTTTCACAGATAAGAAAGATTGAAAGTCAAATAAAATGTATTTTAAAATAATACAGTGTTTGTATAACCGTATTGTTGTATGACAAACAACTAAAAGCATTATCAACTCAGAGAGCGTCACTATATCTAAGCATATACAGTCAATATGTAGTAGATATCCAAACCGTTGCAACGCTTTTGGATCTTATAACTTACTAATTCACTGTATACGGGCTCTATATACTTTACTGCTAACTTATTTTGCTTCCAATGGTTATTCTCTAGTGCGTATAAAACAACAATTCTTCTGTTGTACAGTTATAAAGAAATTAGATTTGAACATCCTAACTTTTTCACATCTCTGAACAAGCTGCTTTAACTGATCGGTCCTTAGAACAAAGTCCGTTTCATAATCTTCGTTTTTAACAAGGAACTAGCTTCAATAGGATTTTACTGTAAAGTAATAATCTTCCATGAAACTCCAAGTGCTGTTGCCGGGATTTAAACCCGGGATTTAAAGGGGTCATGTGATTTTAATTTCTGTACACTTACCACTAGGCACGTGATCTCCAAATCGGAACTACTCGGGTATTTCCGTGAGCTGTGAAATACACTGTGTTTTCATTGGATAAACCCGATGTGTTCAGATTGGTCATCTCCTTCACAATAGCCCTAACGCAATCGGACCTTTGTTTTAGTATCAACATATTGATATAGAACAAGGATACTTTAATCATGAAACAATGAAATGATTGCCGAAAGTGGCACACAAATAGAAAAAAATAAATAGTCAAAACGTTCTGACACATACACATTCTTTCTTTTTAAGAAAAAGAAAGGCATTTCAACGAAAAGAAATATTTTTTAACATGGAGGTTGTTGATTTCTTGTAACCTTCTGCTACAGGTGGAGGCGTTGCAACCGTTCGTTTAGTTGGGTATGTCAACATTAATTTCTTAAATGTCTGTTTAAATCTGTTTAACACTTCTTCTGAAACCACTGTAGTGTGTACGTTTACCACAATAGTTTCCATTTCATATCATTAACATCTTGCTTTATTTTTTCAAATAATATTGCTTTAACGCATCATAGAAATAGAACAACTATTAACCCTTTGTCAAACGCCAATTTTCTTGACTGGCCCGAATTGAAAGAGTTTGCAGACGACATTTCAAAATATGATGAAATTGGAAGAATATTATTCAGATAGGGCAGAAAACATTTCGGGAAAAGGAGAAATTGCTCGTCACGAGCAATTTCTTCTTTTCCCACAATGTTTTTCAGAGTCGTCTGCATCAAACTGATCAAATTTCGTTATTGTTTGGTAATTGCTTAAAGTACATATGGAGGAATGGTTAGTGTAATAAACTAATAAGCAACTACTGCTATTTCTGATGTCGACCTCGCTTGAAATATCTGTGTTGTTTATCTTTCTGACCACTAACACGAGGGAAGATCATAGACAAACTAAATCTCCGATCACCATTACCTTCCTTTCATCTCATAATATTTCGCGACTCATTAAAGTTGATTCGTCATTGACTGAAGGTAAAAAACAGAATATTTTATTTTTATATAATCAGATGCCTCTAGCCCTAAAACAAGACTCATCAAGATATAAATATGTTGTGATGAATCTCTAAAGTAGGAGAAACGTATCAAATATGACATCTCTCATATATTTTTTTAAATATACTTTTTCTAAACCTTTTGAGGCGGTCATTGCTATTTTCGTTAGTCTGGGGTCTCAATTTATCTTTTTTTTTTTTCTCTGTAATTCTTTCTTTTACATCATTTAAAGTTGTGAGGGTCGAGAAAACCCTTCTCCACATAATTCATTTAATGATTCTAGTGAGAAATCTACAAATAAATGATCATAAAACACGCCCCCACCCCACCTGTGCGATGGCGTTGGAAACACGGGTCACATTTCATTCGTAACTAACAAAGGCTGCTCCTTTCGCTAATCATATTTCATCGGGTTGAATTTCGATTGATAACTCACTGCATTTATTCTTCATCGAGGGAAGGACTGGGAGAAAAGATGCAAAAGAATTACAAACCTAGTGTAGGAAGAGTTATTTAGGGTGCAGATAGTAGAAAAGACAAAAGAAACATGATGGTAAATAAATCGTAAGAGCATGTTTATCTAGAGATATTTGTGGTTGTGAACAACAAAACATGGCTCTGTACCATATATTTTACAGTTGATCAGTTGTAGAAGCAAAACAGTTTTTGAATTGTTGTTTGATATACAATTAATAGTCTCTACTGAAAGCGTAATTAATTCAAGAAGCGTTAGTTTATCTTAGTATGAAACGTTTAAATGTGGTAGATCCTAACAGCAATGTCACGCTTTAGGATTAAAATGCACGTTAATTCACCGTATACACACTTAAAGTAGAATAACCATGATCCGCCATTTGGAAACTCATTTTCTCATCGGAAGACTTCGGTCGTTCTCGGTATAAATTGTTCGGGCATTAAACCGAATAGCTACGACCCTATCGAGGTATACTGAGAACGACCGAACTACTCCAACGAAAGAACAAAATTTCAAAACGGCAGATTATGGGTATTATAGACATTTTGTTGGGAACGGACGTGTTCGGATAAACGAGGGTTCACTGTATATGGTAATACTCTGGTATCTCTTGGTGTATCAAGTTACGGACTACGTGTTAACCCTTTCCCAAACAACACCTTTTGGACTGTCCCAAATTCAAAGAGTTTGCAGTCGACATTTCAAAATGTGATGAAATTGGGAAAAAAATCTTCTGATAGGTCAGAAAACATTGTGGGAAAAGGAACAATCGCTCATTACGAGCAATTTCTCCTTTTCCCACAATGTTTTTTAAAGTAGCCTGCAACAAAGTCTTCAAATGTCGTTACTGTTTGGGAAAGGGTAAATTATCGGAACAAGAGAGACATGATCGAAAAGCAATAGGATGGCCAGATCCCTAGTCATCCCTCATATAATATTTCATACGGTATTATATTTCTGAATATTAAGTTCGAAAAGGATGAGTGTCATTTCGGTGAGGGTGCCACTTGGTGACCCTTATGAACTCTTTGTGGCTTGTTTATTTCGTGTGTTTCGACTGAACACTTGCTTAGTGATAGCTTGTAAGATACATTCGGAGTTTTGATGACAATAATGGGAGATGACAGACTTTTATGAAAGACGGGTTTATTCTTTCTCTCTCGGTGCTTTCTATACAACCAGCGACACATCAACTTTGTTCTATACCAACCTCCTTTCTCGTCGGCAAGTTCTTTAGACTGAGATGTCAACTTAATTGATTAACCATTGGAATGTGTTACTGACACAATTTCAAAGCAACAGCAGACAAAAATGCATACAGAAGGCACATTATATGTATCATTTTTTGAAGAACTATGGTGACAAAAGGATAACATACTCAAAAGGAGCAATGCATCCTTTTTCAGAGTTGTTTTGAAATATTCATGCAGACACTGATTCAAAACGAGGCTTTGTGGAGTAAGAAGTTAAACTGTATGCTCTTTGAAGATGGATTGTAATCATGTTACGCAAGTACCTGGTCACCCCAACCCCACCTTTAATAGAATTCCACTCCTTGTGAAATGTAAGCTGATTTACTTCATGCCTTCACCGTTATCAAATTAGTAACGAAAAGACAAAGTTTGAACCTATCAACAAATACGTTGGCAGAGGCAAACAGCAATTGAAATCACGAAATGAATAGCGCCGTCACAAGCTAGACATTATTAGGACAGAAATGAAAATCCCTCTTATCCATCAATTCTTGCTTGAGTCATTGATATCATTTATATATCTATAATAAACATTTAGCTCAAAACTGAATATTTCGTTAAGGATAAAAATGGTTGACTAACCTACTGTTAAGAAAAAAAGACCAGAAAAGACATAAATATTTCCATGACTACCATATTTCAGTATTCCAGTAACATAAGCGTAATTGCAAAATGCCCATGCTGTATATTTATGTCATGCATTTACTCACAAATATTCTAAAGTATATACCAGTCATACAAAAATGGAAGTCACCGGAAAGCACCAATAGGAAAATAACTATATACTTTGTAAGATACATATAGAAACGGATGCGGAAACAAATCTCAAGCCGTCTTCATTCTCTATATGTAGCACGATTTACAGACTACAGTCAAACTTGTCTACAGCAGCCACTCTTAAACATAAAATACATATGACTGCATAGCAGCATTGAAGCTCAATACAGCAGGCAAAACATGAAGAAAGCTCCTGCAGGAGCTGTATTAAGCTGTCAACGGTCTCAAAAATCAGATCTGATGGCATTTTTGTTGGCTGCTTAAGACAGGTTTTACTGTATGTCTTTTTTAAATTGATCTAAATCTTCTATAATAGACATATTCAAAACCTTCTTAATTGGGAATGAAGAAAAATTGGCATGATGGGAAAAATCTTTTCTACCCATAGTTTCTATTCTATTGTATGAGAAGCCGTCTTTTTCATAGCCTGTGTACCCATGTCAAGCAATAATGGCTGCCAAGTTAACTCTTCGGTAATTTTTCTAAAGATAAAATTTTGTATCGTCTGCTTTCAAAACCCTTGACTATCTGCTAAATCTTAACGAGGAAAGATACGTAGAGAAGCAAAAAGGTTTGATCACAGACCAGCCGCCAATTTACTTGGCGGATGGCGTTGATCTTACCTGTTTGCATAAGCGTGAAGTCGGTTCCAGCACAATAAGGGTTAATTGAAACCATTAGAAGGCCACGTACCTTATTTGTATGGAAGTGAGATATTAACCAGTCCAGACAAAGAAAAACAAAACAGAACCCAATTCACCTCAGATTAGGCGGGCGCTTTGTGATGCTTTTTTTGGTATCGTCTTTTCTTAAACGTTCTTTTGTTTCAATGTCTGCTGACATTTCCAAGAGACATCGGAGTGAAAGACGGCTACAAAACTGAGATGATTCGTTTTTTTTTTTCCTTTTTTTAATAGAGGAACGCTTACCTTACCTGAAGACTAAATGGTTTAACCCTTTACCAAACAATCACTACATTTAACCAATTCGTTTTCAGACGACTCTGGAAAAATTGTGTGGGAAAAAGAGAAATTGCTCATAACGAGCAATTTATCCTTTTCCTACAATGTTTTCTGCCCTATCAGGAGGTTATTTTCTAATTTTATGCAATTTTGAGATGTCGTCTGCAAACTCTTTGAATAATGGACAGTCGAAAATTTGGCGTTAGAAGTGTTATGTAATGGTGTATAGTGCGCACTGGAGAATAGGCACCGAAAGCAACATTGGTTCGAATTTGAATTTCTAGAGACTGTAACAGAAACTACATTCTTTCAATGGCATCTTATTTTGACTTTCACATTATTCTTTCTCAGGAACTTTTACATTTGAACACTAACATATGGGAATTCTTTAATACGTTTTTTTTTAAACAAAATCAGACTACAACGATGTACAACAACTTAGGGGCTCTCTAGAAGAAGATATACGATTGTTTAGTACCGGTCTTGTACTACTACGCATGTTTTGTGATAATTGACTGATAGATGATTGATACGTTTTATGTTCTTTTCTATATTTTTTCATTCCTCCTACATGTGTATGAGGCATTAAACAAACATATCTGGTTACTGTTTTACTTAACAACTTTCGGAAAATATTTGTTTAAGTCGAAACTGATTTACGTGGATAAGACCTAGAATAAAACGACACTGTTGCAGTGTTACACTTCATTGGAAAGATCTCAGAAAAACACCTCCGATGGTATGTTACTTTGCAATACTTCTTCCCTCAATATTTAAATGAAAGGTACTGCTGTTGTTTGAACTTACGCAATTTTTTACGTAAGATGTTAAGCAAAAGGCTACCGATCTGGCATTCAACTCTGGGCATTACGACGATACTTTTACAAAGAACAGCATCATCTCCCTCCATTATGATTTATATCTGAGGATAATATAGACTTTATGAGAACTTCAAATGTCGTCTGCAGACAACGTAACTCTTAGGCCTTCAAATGCGTCGCAGGATACATCACGATAAAGCCTATATGTTACTAACTTAAGTTTGTGATAAATCTGAGAACCTTTGCAACTTGTCTAGTCTAGTGTTGGCCCAGCTGCGCAAAGCAATGAAAATATTACAACTCTTATGTCACCAGAGTGCATTGACATAAACAGTTCCTGCACCTGACTGACCTACAACCATAGGTTAACGACACAACCGTCACATATGGAGAAACACTCTAAAGGGTGGCAACAACTAGTACGACAAAACTTAATTGATTATTATACCCGATATTATATATGAAATGCTAATGTATGAATACGTAATAGATGTCGCATGATGTTCCTTAATTTTTGGGTACTAACAAAGTCAAAATGTAAAACCGGTAAGAAAAACTCTCGATAGGAACAATTAAAATGAATGAACGAACGAACGAACTAACTAACGAACGAACGAATTAATTAAATAATTAATTAATTAAATAATTAATTAATCAATTGGTCATATAGGGGTAGGTAAAAGGTAGAAGGTATGTAAATTACATTATATTATAAAAAAGAGCAATAGAATATAACAAATTTAAAATCAACGATTAGAGTACCATATTGTCACAAAATTGACACATGAGAAATTTCCCTATTATAGTCTCTGGTACTTGTTAGCGAATCGCCCTTTAACTTATCTTTCGTTTTTTGGCACATTACTCATTTCTTATAAAAGCACATGAACTTGTCGTTAAAGGGAAGTAATTCCATACTCTAAGATACCTAGAGAGACACCTATTATATTTCTTATATCAGTATAAATGGCCAAATCGTATTCGTAGAGTGTCATATACTTCTTTCGACCAACATAACATTTGTGAAGTTTCCCATATCCCCATGGTTTAATGCCTCATCTACATGTAACACAACAATCCTCTACAGTCGAGTGGCGGGTCAACTTACGTTAACATAAAATACCTTTAATCCGCCATTTTGAAACTCTTTCTTTCGTCGGATTACTCCGGTCGATCTCGGTATACATCGGTCGTGACCGGAATTATTCGGTGTAAAGGGAATAGTTCCGGTCCCGACCGATGTATACCGAGAAGGACCGAAGTAATCCGACGAAAGAAAGAGTTTCAAAATGGCGGATTATAGGTATTCTACCTAAACACAAATCCGGTACAACTATTGACGTTTCCAGGAAGCAGACCTGATCGAGAGTGATTGATCGAGAAGTGCGACTGTACATGCACCCTCGTATAAACTTACTTAAATTTGATTTCCATTTTGCCACAATGCTTTCTAAAACATCTGAAGCAAATGCGACAATGTAAGGTACTTTGGGGTAAGTGGTCAAATCGTCAATAAACGCACACAAAGTTGCTATTTTGAAATTTGTTATAGTGGCATAGGATCTTAAATGAACACAACAATGCCTCCAGAAACAAGCTGATTATTCCTTTATTGACTGAATTTCTTAAATATATGCATCAAATTTCGAGAGTAGAATTTGCGTCCGGAAAACGGGTCTAAAACAGATACAAATTCAAATTTATAATGACTTGACATCATTGTTTCTCAATGTAAATATTTTTTCTTTTCGGATCATCAAACTTTAGGTTCTTCAAATGATCCTGAATACCGGTTGGTCTTTTACTTACTCACTGTTGTATACGGAAGCCAAATGTGTTTAGTTCACCTATAAATATACCGCAGATTGAATTCCTTCATTCCATTTCATTTTCAAGTAACAACATATATTTGTGAAGAGTCCGCGTTAATCATACGTACACGTATAGAACCTAAATACTTTTTAAGCTGTATTAGTTTCTATATGCCTATACGAGTTCCTTGGAACATGTCGACGTGGTTGGCATCTTCAAACAGCACGTTCCCTGAGCTGTATGTCTGGCTAGCGACCCACACACTGTTCCCGGTTACCAAGGGAACCAACGCATTCGTCGTAGAGCACGTGTGGTCATCGGCATAGTAGAGCTCTGCCGATGTCTCAATATGGCCATCTTTGACGATAGAGAGGCGGAAGTCGTGTCTGGCCGCTGCGCATGTCTGTACGACAAAGAGGTACACTCCGCCCATTGGAGCCGTGAATACGCCCCTGTTGCTGTCGTAACCGCCCCCTTGGTTAAGTTCGGTGTTTGTGTAGACGAGGGTCTCCCCATGGGACGGGCTCAGATTAGAAAGGGTTTGGGCCCGAAATGCTATAGTCTGGCTGGAAGATTGTGCTGATATAAAAAAGCAACATTTTGAAATAGTCTTAAAAGTACAGACCAACATCACCCCAAAAATGTCCAAACGTTAGTGTGAAACAATCCCATTTTGAGTGGATTCCACATGCATAGCTTAAGTTGCGCCCAATAAAAATGCTGCCATTCAATACTGAAAGTGAAAAGAACGTGCTGTATCAAATATTTGAATAAAGCTTGTCGTATGCCCGTGGGTTCAAATCACGCCCAAGGTAGATCGGGAATTTTATTGAGATGTGGAATGGCAAATGTTCTCCCCGCCCGGAATCCCTTATTGCCGTTGTATACCAAATTTCAATTTCGATTCCGTTATTTGCAGTCATCGATGAAAGTTGTCTATTGCCATGTACAATGCATATAACATGGCATAGACAAATAAATAATCAGTAAACATTGAACACAATATACAAAACACTAAATTTTGAGGATGGTAACTTATAAGAATTTGGATAATCGGTGGTGAGAGAACAGCAAACGTGTTTAAAGTTTCAACACGAATAGCAAAGTTCTCCAAAAGATAACTGCACATGCTTAATGCTTTTTTTCCATTTTGACGACGACATTAATTGTAAGAAAGTATTAGAACTAGGCCGTTGTACGTTGTATAGATGTACCAAATATGTGTGAATACTCACCCTGACACTCTTGGTTACTGCATTGTTTCACCTCTTGACTGTTACCAACGCAATCGTGACCGAACTGTGAGGGTGCCGGGTTGTTGCAGTCACGTGACCGTCTCTGAATACCGCCAAGACAGGTGGCCGAGCAGGTTCCCCATGCCGACCAGTCCGACCATATACCGTCTGAAGTGGAGTGCACACGGTATGTTATTTATGCGGTCATAAGGCCAATTTACGAACCGATAACAGGTATAACTTTTGTGATATCCGGCACTAACCATTTAACATGTGACGAATCATGACGTCATGTTTACATCTTTCTCTACTTTTTATTTCCTTTTTTCTCGTGTTTTATTTACATCTTGTTTGTTTGAAAGAATACTTAAAGGTAAACGGATAAATAGAAAGGAAAGTTGGTGTCTTTGAATGGGAACAGTTATCGGGCTCGTCTTCGGACTATTATCCGTTTCGCTTTCGGCTCACCGGATAATATTCCTAAGCCTTGCTCGATAACCTTTCCGATTCACGACACCAACCATCTATTCACTATGCAGATAGAGGGGATTGATGTTTGTCTTTCTATTCGTTATTCGTTTAGATGACATAAAATGGTATAAAATAACTTTGTTGAGACATCGAAGGAGTATAGCACAGAGGTGATCTGAGAGTAACACACTTAGAGATAGAGATTTAAACAATCCTTGTGTCTTAACATATGGTAATTTCCAATTTCTTGATTCTTTGGTTATATAACACCTCTGTTTTCATCTTAAGAATGAAGCGAGTTCCAATGCTTTTCAGTGATTTGATGGCAACATCTTGCGCATTAAGATCCCTTTGCTTGACAGAAAAAGGGAATATGATCGCACAGTCAAATCCCAAAACAAGGTACATATACGAAGCATATACAATTATTTAAAAATAACCAGCATATGCTCTATTCAAACATGATCAATCCTCGTTCGAATCCTTAAGCAAGGTATATACGGGGCCATAACATATACATGTACAATCATATAAAACCTACCAGCACATGCTCTGATGAAGCATGGTCGATCCTCGGTCGAGTCCCCGGAACAGGGCACACCTGCAGATCCACCATAGAGACTCGAACAGTTCCTGTTGCGTCTCTCCAGTCCTATACCACAGCTTACACTGCAGTGACCCCATTCAGACCAAGTGGACCACAATCCAAGTACTAAAACGAAGGGGGAAAACGTGATTGCAAATCCTGATGCGTATACACATGTTAAAGATTTATCCAAAACGCAATTAACTCGTAAATAATTATTATGTTATCCGTAAGCCAGCAACACTAAATACCCAATCGCTACAAAGCTATCATTGATCCCTTGAGTCGATTCTGAACAATAAAAAGCCAGTCTAAGAGAAAGAATTATCAGCCATTTGAAACTCATTCCATCTTCGTATAATTTCGGTCGTTCTCGGTATCCATCGGTCGGGACCGGAACTATTCACTTTATTGCAAATGGTTCCGACCCCGACCGATGTGTACCGAGTACGCCAAATATAACCCGATGAGTTTTAAAATGGCGGGCTATGGGGATTCCACCTTTAACCCTTTCCCGAACGCGAAATTTTGAACTGTCCAAAATTAAAGGAGTTTGCAGGCAACATTTCAAAATGTTATAAGATTGGTAAATAATCTTCTGATAGTGCAGAAAACATTGTGGGCAAAGGAGAAATT